>ML210963.1:0-307382 GCA_004369055.1 Polyporus arcularius HHB13444 | reverse complement strand
GACCCTGGCTGACCATCAGGCGCTCCTCGGCAAGCTGATCCGTATGCCGCTTTAGGCAGGACTATGTACCTATCCCCAGTTTCCGGGGTCCTCGAAGGTTTGTGAGGACGATGTCAGGAATTTTGAAAATGCCCGCCTCTTGCGGAGAGCAAGCCTCCCATGGCACGCGCAGGCGTCTCTAGGCGTCTCTTCGCGAGGTGAATAGCCGGTCCATAGCCGCCCATGTCTACTTACTCTGGCTCTTCCGACCTCGATCATGTTCCTCCATGTACGATTCAACTAGTGAGGGCCGAATGTAGGCCCTCCCATATGCATCGTGAGACATACGGGTACGTCAATTCTTGTCGCCAGCCTCCAGAAACGTGGCAGAGTCGCACAATCACGTTTATCTTCCATAGACATGTGCCTTCCACGGGTACTCTGAGGCGTCGATTTGCGTCAAATGCTAAGTACTTCGCAAAAGCAGTGTAACACTCACGCTGAGTTGCCTCCCTTCCGCCACAATATCATTACTGTGATCACAGATGGTGGTTTCCACCCATCCTAATGTGCGCGGATAGCATTCCTATCAGACGAAAACGACGTTCTTTGCCAGTGCTAGCTGATCGTCGCTCATTGTAGAAGGTTGTAAAAGCATCAAGCACTATATTTTCTTGAAGAACCGATACGATCATCTATATCATCCAATCTTACACGGGTGCGGTCATCTCAATGTCTCCCACATTGGCGGTCCGGTGCTAATTTAACACCGTTGTTCTAAATTCGCCCTACTGCCGCACTTCTCTACCTTGCGGCGCTCTCTCCAGAGACATATACTTTGCTTCCTGGAGCAGAGGGACTCCTTGTATATTGGTACGAATTCCACACACGATCCACGGGCTCCCGAATGGTCCCGTGCGGCGGTCACGCAGCGCACCTACCGCGGACCGTACCTGCTCGAACAGCCCTCCCATGCCCATGCAGTATGTGGCCGCGCGACAGTCATCGAACCTGGCGGGCCCCGGAGCCGGTGTCCCATGCATGTCAAAGGTTTGTTCTCGTGGACAGAGTAAGCAATGCCTTACGTGCATGCATGGTTCCCAGCTGCATGTCTGATGGATTGCGCGAGACTCACACCGGCCCTTCAGTGAATGCTCTTTTTTCTACTTCCAATGAAGCGGTAGCTTCTGAGGCCGGGACCGCGCAGCTACCTATAAGACCCTCGGGAAGAACGCTCGCGCTGCACTATCCGCCGATGCCCACCATGGCCCGCATTGTGTCAACTCTTCTCCTGTATCTCTCCGTTTCGCTGCTGTCGCTCTCTACGTTCGGAGTGACGGCGGCGTCTCTTCAGGTCGACACTACAGCGGGAAGTTTCATAGGGCAGCAGCTTTCGTCGGGTTTGGACCGATGGCTTGGTGTACCTTTCGCTGAACCCCCGGTTGGCTCTCTTCGCTTCAAGGCTCCCGTCCCTATCACCAAACCTTCGCGAACTGTCAAGAATGCCTCTACCTTTGGCAATGCCTGTCCACAAGTGCCGTCAGACTCATTGGGTGCCCCCATGGCTGAGGATTGCTTGTTCCTGAACGTGAGTCCCTCCTGGTCACATACCCCGGATGTGCATTCTCACCACTTCATTTCCCACAGGTATTTCGACCCAGCAGTGTTCCTACGTCCGAGAAATTGCCGACGCTCGTATGGTTCTATGTGAGCGAGGCGATTGCTTTGGTATCTGCTAGACTTTGTACTGACAATTGAACACCAGGGCGGGGCGTTCATGAACGGGTATGCAGCGCACTCTCACGTACTTCTCGAGCATTGAACCATCCTCGGAATTGTCCAGTGCCGCCTCAAACCCGATGTTTGACCCCACCTGTGAGTACCGCGAAGCTCTTCATTTCCGTGTAATGAAGCGTCGCCTGATTTCACATGCCATGTATGTCAGTTCTCATCCAGCGAAGCCTGGCAATCGGAAAGCCGATCATGTTTGTTTCTGTGTGAGTATATAACAACCATCGCGAGGTGATAGGCCATGACGTCGTGTTTGCAGGAACTACCGCGTCAATACTTTCGGATTCGTGAGTGCCCTCCAAGGCTCCTATGCCACTATGTCCTGACTTCCTGCAGCTGGCTAGCCGCTTCGTTCCACCTGGTGACTTGAACGCAGGCCTTCAAGACCAACGCGCCGCACTCGCGTTCCTTCAGGGCAACCTGGCAGCTTTCGGCGGCGACCCAGCGAAGGTGAGATCTCTGCTCATGATCTCTGGCTTGTGCTCAGTGAATATGTCCTTTCCAGGTCACCATATGGGGCCAGGTGCGTGCACGCCAATGCAGGAGCGCGTATGCTCAGCTCATGCCCCGCAGTCCGCAGGCGCGGGTGCTGTCGAAGCGCAGATCCTGTTCCCATCTCCCAGAAGACTATTCAGGGCAGCCATTATGGACTCCTCCACCGGACCCTTGTGAGTGTGTACGAAACTCCGCAGCCCTGTCTATCGCTTACCTCTAGCTCTCGATGCCAGCAAGACGGCACCTCCAGCGAGTCGCTATGATGACCCAGGCTTCCCCTATGCCCGACTACTCGCGGGAGTCGGCTGTTCATCCGGTCCAGCTTCATTCTCCTGCCTACAGAAAGTGCCTTTCGAGGTAAGACTTGTACAGCATGTCACTCCCACCCACTAACGAACATTCTCTCCGTAAGCTCCTCCACAACGTCACGGTCAACTTGACACACTCAGTCCTCAATAGTCAGCTATGGCAGCCTGCGGTCGGTCCCGCGGGGAGCTTCATATCTGAGCGTCCATCGGAGCGCATCGCGAGTGGCAACTTCTTGCACATTCCGATACTTGCGGGCACCAACGTGAGCTTCATACTGCAGCAATACACGGGCGGCTGACCTGCTGTGTCATTTCCAGCTCAATGAGGGTACCACCTTCAGTGGGTCCGTGAAAAACGTGACTGTTGCCCCTGATGAGGAGACTGCCGCGTTCGATACATTTCTCAAGAAGCTCTTCATTGATCCGTCGACCATCAGCCAAGACGTCTTCGACACCATAAACAAGCTGTATCCCGCAAATGACTCCAGCCTCGGCGGCGCCTTCAATACTGGAGACTCGTTGTTTGACCGTGCGGAGGCATGGTACACGGATAACCAGTACCTCTCGCCGAGGCGACTTCTGTTTCACAAAGCTGCACCGCTGCAGCCACTCTTCGCCTATTTTTTCAAGGAGTTCATCCCTGGACAGGATCCCACAAACGGAGGTACATGTGTTGTTGAGATCCCTCAGTCATGCGGAGCTAATTCGATCCGACACGCCAGTGTTCCATGCGTCGGAGCTGATCCTGCTGTTCGGACAAGCACCAGCTGTTGAGCAAGACTTCGCAAGCCAGATGGCGGACTTCTACGTCAACTTCATTTCTGATCTGCACCCAGGAGGTGATCTACAATGACATCGGGTGTGTCCTCCGCGACTAACTCTATCCTCACTGTCAGCGCCCTGGCCACAGTACGAACTCGCTACGAAGAGCGTGCTCCAGCTTATGCGCGACAACATCACTGCCATCCCTGATGGTACGCAACACCTCCGCTTGCCAGTATGCTCTGTCACTGACACTGAGGCATAAGATTTCCTGTTGGAGAAAACGAACTTCCTTGATTCTTCCCGCGTCCTGACCGAGTTCCAGAAGTAGCCTGACGTCGATAGCATGAACACGCGTTGTCCATCGTTGAACGGTGACATGATGGATCCTTGATAAGCTTCACTTCGTACGAACAATGTCGCCATTTTTGTAAGTAAGAGAACGCTCTGCGGGAGCGGTGCGACTCGCAGGCTCTCCTGTATTAGCTCTTCGTCCCTGGATAGGTAAGTAGTCTAGTACAATGACATTCATGATCGCGGTTCTGAAGCTTGATGTGATGGCCAGCGCGACGGACTTGAAAATAAAGAGGCTCATGAGAGGTCTGTGACCTGTGGTAGATGATGATGAACGTACTTTATTCAATACCGACCTCCTTGAATTATGTATGATCTATGGACGGATGCATTTGCGTTCGTCGAATCGGGTCGGTCGCCCGATCGAGACGGACGGAGCGCCCATGCCTAGTCTGCATCAAATAGAGGGCAAGAACCGAGTGGTCCCGTATCTGAGTTTGTCAGCAAAAATTTGATCTCCGACGACGCGTCGAGATCTATACACACGACGCGTCGACGCGTTGGCGCGCACGTCGCGCTACTCTCCCCTCATCGTCTGCTGCTCTACGCTACACTATGCACCCAATATCACACCCTTCTACTCCTCCGGCGCCAGCCTCAATTTTTCGGTTCTCCTCTGCGACTGGCCGGGAACTATGCCACAAAATCATCACAAACCAGCTCGGATACGACCCTCATGGCTACCAGCTTGACGGCATATGTCAAGCTCTTGACGGCATGGACCTCCTTGCAGTGACCCCGACCGGCTCTGGGAAGACGGGCTTTTTGGTTATGTACCTGCTGGTTATGCACGCGGTCGTGCGGGAGCCATCCTTGTGCGGTGAGGCGCGGCCCCCTCCGCACTTCCGGAAAGATGCGGCTATGGTCGTGGTATGTCCCACTAAGTCCCTCGAGGTCGACATGGTGCGTGCGTCTTCTCGGCTCACATCGAGGACTATGTTCATCAAGATGCAGGCACCGAAGTTTCAAGCTGCCGGGATCTCGACCCTGGTTGTCAACAAGGACACGACCGACTCGGCACGCCGTCAGGGACAGGATATATGGCAGCAAGTAAAGAACGTGCACGTTGTTCTCCTGGCCCCGGAGCAACTTACCAGCAAGGGGTTCGAGGGGCTACTTGACGACAAGGTCTTTCAGGACCGAGCTGTTGCAGTCGGAGTGGATGAAGCGCACCTTCTGAACTCGTGGGGCAAGTCGTTCCGAGAGGCCTTCAATCACATCGGATCCGTGAGGAAGCGTTTCGATAATTCCCCCGTCCTCATTGCTCTTACCGCCACGCTTCGTACCGGGGCACCAATGCAGTCAGTCTGCAAGTTCCTGGGCCTCCACGACGGCATGCACTACTTCATCCGACGTTCCAATGCCCGTTACGACATCCGCTTGGTCTTCCGCACAATCAAGTCCTCGCAGGCGTCTCAGGTCTTTCCCGACCTCGACTGGACCATCTCCGAGGGCCGGAGGATGATTGTGTTCTGCCGGACGATCAATATTGCATACAGGGTTGTGGGATACCTGCAAGGGCGGTGTGAGGCGGAAGGGATCTCCGATGCAGAGGAGCATGTGCGCCTGTACAATGCGCTTAACTGGGACTCTCACAATGCGGCCACACTCTCTATCATGCGCTCTGAGAGGCGTAGTTGGGTTGTCGTCTCTACCGACAGTCTGTCTGTGGGTATCGATGTCCCAAATACAGATGATGTTGTTCTGTATGACTTCGAGCTTCCGAATGACACGGACGCAATCCTTCAGAAGGTTGGCCGTATACGCGACGGGCGGAGCCGGGCTTCAAAAGCAGTCATCTACCTCCCACGCAATGCCTCAAAAGTCTCGCAAGAAGCTCTCGCGCATGCGAATGATGGTGCCCCGGTTGTCCTAGCTCCGAAGCACCCGAAGGCCAGCAAGGCTTCCTCAGGCGGAGTGGATCTAAGTGTTGCTCGCCTGGTCATAGCCCCATGCAAAGTCGAATTGCTCAACACTCTCTACGATAATCAGCCGCAAGACGTCGTCTGTGAGTGCCGGACATGCACGCGCAATCCCCCTCTCTCAAAACCTCCTGCTTGCAACTGCAGTGGATGTCAACCTGAAGCTCTCTTTGGCGTTGTTGACTCTGACTCCGATTCCGAGTCGGAGTCAGCCATACCCACCCTTCCGCTCCAGCCTCTCCCCAAACCCAGAACCAAGCGTCGGGCTCCTGCATCCCAGCATATCACCAAAAAAATGCGCGAACATGCAAGAGTGCGGTTCGCAAAGTTCCGACGATTGGTTCGCGAAAGTTCCCGTGACATTCTGCAGGATCTCATTCCGCCCGAGCTGCTTCTGCCGGACGCCTTGATTGAGCACATCCTCGACGACTTCTACTTCATTGTGGACCACAAAACACTTGATCTGGCAACCGAAGACTATGAATACATCCGCGACTTCCGTGGACACCTTCTCAACGCTATCGCCGAGCTGAAGACTGACTTCGAGGCCATGCGCATGAAGGCAAGAGAGGAACGGAATGCGAAGTCGAAAGCGACACGCGCAAAGAACGCAGCCACTGCAGCGGCGAACAAGGCAGCGGCAAAGGAGGCAGCAGAGGCTGGCGAGGGCTCGGGATCGGAGGACTCAGAAGAGGACTATGATGAAGAGATGGAGGATGTCGAGAGTGAGCAGGATGATGGTGTGGATGTGACAAGAGCGCAAGACACAGATGAAGGAGTACATGCTGGGAGCACCGGCAGTTCGAGGGGTCTACGAGTGCTCTATGACGACTCGGAGCAGGGTACTCAAGGCCAAAACGGAATGAGTGAGATACATAGCATCAAACTTGTCGTGCGCGGCGGTCGATTCCAAGCAACTCGACCAAAGTAATTAGCCTACAGTATGTCCAACCCTGTCATATAACGAAGTGTCAGCCTGGCGGAACACATACAAAGCCCAATGAACGGTGATCAGACTCACCATCCGCATCGTCATCAATGAGGTAAGAATCTGGCAGCTCATCTGCTGCATCGAAGTCGTCTGCCGTGTCCGGAGTCTCCGAAATTGCTTGAAGGATACGTGAAGCCTCCTCCTCGACATCCAAGGCCTCGATGAGGAGCTCACCGTCGCGCATCCGCAGAGACGACAACCCGGGAGCTACTCCTGGTAGTGCAGCATCATCTGGGAGCTCGGTAGGCGAGTCCTCTGGGTCTGCAGACTGTTCTGCCGTCGAAGACGCCTGCGTTGGCTTGGAAGTTCCGCGCATATAAGACGAATCACGGATCCATTTTGCAAGCTTACCGCCTTGAAGGTTGATGACACCCTGGCGGAAGTCGCTTGGTTTGTGGTTGTCGGCATCAGATGCGAAGCTACGTCCGGGACAGCGATGATGGAGTTCTTGCTGCGCGTACTCCTTGCACAGTGCGCGGACCTCGCGGTCTCGCTGCGGCGCGCTGTGCCGACCGGAACGCTCTGCCAACCCCACGCCCTCCTTGAGATCGTCACGAAGGCGTGCCAAATGATGAAGGTTACGTGACACGACCTCGCGGACGAAGTGATTGTTGTATTCAACTCCTTTGCGCTCGGCGATTGCCTGAAGGAGGCGATTCAAGTACTCCTGTATCAAGTCTGCGGCAGCAAACCGTCCAGGCTGGCCAGAGAGGTTGACGAGCAGGCTGCTCAGCACAGTCTCTCGCAGCTCTTGGCTTGATTCGAGCTCTAACGCGCAGATGAACTCGAGGAGGTAGTTTGTGTACTTCGAGTGGGACGTGCCTGCGAAGACGAAGAGCATAATCTGACAACCGTGTGAGCACTATTCTGGTACAGCACACAACATCACGCACCTTCATGGCTTCGTACACACGCCCAGCATCCCCTTCCGCGACGGCGTAGAGGAACTCCCGCACAACAGCAACATCATGCATGAAATTGATCGCATTCGCCAGCACGCGGTCCCCGAGGAACGGCTCTACCGGAACGTCCTTCTTCTTTCTCCTCTTCTTCGTCTTGGGCTCGACTGAGGGCCTGGGGACAGCAGGAAGGGACGGCGGTTGAGCGGTAGGATCACATACTTGCTCAAAGTCGGGAGCGGCGGCGGAAATGTCAGAGTCGGGAGCAGCGACTCCCGCAGAAGCAGCTGTAGCATCGGGAGCTGGAGTGTCAAGAATGTCAGGCGTGGGACGGGCGGCAGCAGACGTAGCTGCAATGCCCGATGGCCATGGACGAGAGGCCAAAGGCACCGCACTCTTCCATTCGAGAACACTTGGGTGCTCATCGGCGTCCGGTGGCAAGTCGCCCACAGGTTCGAGGGCACGCTCCGCTGCCCGATGTGTGCAGAATGTGCGCCAGACCTTCTTAGCGTCGCCTTCAAGTTGCTCGAAGCTCGGTACTTGCTCCTTCTCTTGCAGCGCAGAGAAGTGTTCGAAAATGTCGCGCGCCGTGTAGTGAATGCTGTTCAGAACATGAGGTTAGTAACTCGCACGCATAAGAACCGCACGCACCGGAAGCAATCAAGGGTCCTCGCATCATGGATCGTGCCGAGAACCTCCATCGCCGGTTCGAAGTCGGGCTTGCTCAAGTTAGACGGAGCCTTGCGACCAATCTTGGCCGCACTGAACGCGAGTGTCGATGGATCGGGAGAGAGAAAGGAACCCCAGTACGTCTCAAAGATACGCCCGATGTCAGTCCACACCGTGTGCCATGGTGCAAGGACAGCCTCGACGATTGCGAAGCTCTCATAGGGATCGGCGTGAAAGCGGAGATAGTGCTTGGATTGCAAGATCTTCTCGTATGTCAAGCCGTCGCCACAGATGAGCATGATCTGCCCGTTGTACTTCGCCCGCGACTGCCCACCCTGCTCCAGGAAGTCCACGATGGCATCCTTGAGCTCGGTAGTTACAGTCTCGTTCTTGCCACTTGTAGCGAGAGGGTGAATCCTCGACGCCTCGACCTTAAGTGGGAACCGCTTGGCCCGTGTGCGGTAACGCAACGACACATCCTCCTTGTACTTATGAAGGGCGGGGATATGGTTAACCAGGGTGCGCAGGAGTCCGAGCACGCCCACAACCTCCCAATGGCCCTGATCGATGAAGCCGAGCAGCTGACGAACGGTCAGAGTGCTCCGAGCATTCTCCGCGATACGACGTCGCTTGTCCGCCAAGTCAAGAGCCGAAGGGGAGCAATGGGGGAGTTCGATATACGTCGCTGCCATGCCAATGTTGAGGGTGTTCACGCGCCCGAGACGGGCATCGCGCTGGAGGAGATGGTTCTGCACATTGTCGGTGAGTATCACTTGAACGGTATCTGGATCGGAACCGTGCGCTTGAACCGTCTCGGCTTCCTGCTTTGCAAGCCCGTCGAGCGTGCGGTAGATAGTCCCATATGCCGGCATCGTGCCAATACGAGAGTGATAGGCGTAGAGGTCGTGAGGTGCTGAGAGAGCGAAGTGGAGGAGGCCGCGAGCAATTGGGAGTAGATTCGCACGATTCGATCGGGAGAAGTCCAGATTACTGATAGCATTCGTGACGACCTATAAACGAGCCGTATGAGCACGTCACGTACTAGTACTAGTCTTGTTGCGGACTCACACAATCAGCAGGACGGTGGGTACGTCCTTGTACATTCACTCGGGCAGCCACCCCATCCTTCTTCGAATCGCGTTCAGCAACAGCTAGAAGCATGTTGTATAGGAGTGGCTGATGCACCCGTATGATCCTCGAGGCTCGTGGCACAGTTGCCGCACCAATATCTTCCCAGTGGATGTTCGTACGCTCGTTGGAAGCCTCGCCTTTGCGCCGCTTGCGCGCAGCGTGGAGTCCATTCTCGGGGTCGATTGCGCGCTCAGCCTCGTATGCCAGGCGTTTCTGTATGGCCTGTGCAGCAAAGCATGTAAGGGCCACATGGACAGACCGCGCACGTTGGAAGTCCCCGGGACATGTGGAGTACAGCTTCGAGAACTCTAAACAATTCCTGGTCACCTTCCCTGCAGGATGGGCCGCCCAAAGACTTATGATATCAGATGGCTTATGTGTCGTATCCCCTCTCAGGAATGCGCAGACACGTCGCCATTGCGCGTCATCGTTATGTACATTCGATCGCACCTCGAACATTGCGGCCAGTAACTGACCGACGTTCCACCGCATTTCATCATACACGAAGTCAAGGATAATACTTAGCTTGTCCTCCTCCCGGTAATACTTCCGCTTCCGCTTCCGCACTGATGGCTCAGTGGACTCCTTCGGCAGCTCCGGAGTGCAATATGCATCCGTCCGTACGCCGGACGTGCGAGGTGTTGGACTGTCCGCATACGAGGGCGTCGGGAGCATGTAGTATGGGCCTGGATATTGGGGATACGACGACGCATAGTGGAGGGGTGTCCGTGGAGAAGTTGGATAAGATGACGCCACTGCAGGGTGATTCTCATCGCGCTTTCGCTTGCGCGGGGAACGAGAGGGCGTTGGCGAGGCAGGCGGACGAAGAGGGGGGAGAGGAGGTGCTTGCATGCGAAAGCGGCGTGGAGACAACACCGGGCGAGCGCGGGCTGAGTCTTCTTGCACTACAGGAGTGCCCTCGAGTGATTGGACAGAGCCCTGGGCCAGAAAGCAGCTTGTGTACGAGGAGGGACTTCCAGGTCGAGGTGTAGAAGGCTCACTCCAATCGTAGACATATTCGCGTCCAGGTTCTGCGCCCTGCGAGCGGTAAGAGCCCTTAGCTGTCCCAGTAGCCAAAAAATGGGAGAACGGGGACGAGATAGCGCTTGAGCGTTGGTCGTCGGCCCACCGGATACCACCAGACGAGCCTGGAGCCATGTAGGAGGCCAATGTTGCGAGCAAGAGGTGGAGGGAGGGAGCAAGTGAGCGCGAGCTTACCCGCGTGCGCGCCCGAATACACCCAAAGCGGAACTGATTCCCTTTTGCAGCGATCCCTTACCCTTTTCAGACGAGCTCTCCTTTTCTGGATGGCCGGATCAATCTGCCGGTTTCGAAGTCCGCTGATACGGAACCACAGGGCAAAGCGACGCGTTTTGAAGCAGACCACATACGACTTGTCGGATCGTGGGCTGCCTAGGGGAGACAAGCCCATGCCGTACGTCGGACGCGCAACGGACGCGAGGCTCAGCCTGAGTTGACCGACAACGATGACCGACACACGCCTCCGGCTCTTGACATTCAACTGCTGGTATGTCGAATCAGCAAATACTCGTCCTATACAGGACTTACATGCGGCTCTAGGGGCTTGAAGTATGTCTCCAAACACCGCATGGAGCGCATTCGTGCAATCGCGAGCGTGCTAGCCTCCTCGGACTACGACATCATCACGCTACAGGAGCTCTGGGTATTCGCGGACTTCGAGTACGTGCGGTCGGCGGTATCCAAGAAGCTGCCATATGCAAAGTTCTTCTACAGGTGCGTGCTTCCGTGACTGCTCATGCGTTATGCGTGGAGGGCCGACGTACGGCGGGGTGCAGCGGAGCACTGGGTGCAGGTCTCGTCATATTCTCTCGTTTCCCCATCATCACTGCGACACTACACCCCTACTCCCTGAATGGCTCCCCTCTTGACGTCGGCGCCGGTGACTGGTTTGTCGGCAAGGCTGCCGCAAGCATCATCCTTGCCCATCCCATACTCGGTGAAGTACAAGTCTTCAACACCCACGTACGCCTTCTTCCATGCGCATGTCAAACCCCGTTCATGTGTTCTTTCTAGTTGTATGCTAAAGGCGGAGACGAGGGCCCGGAGTATCAACGCGCGCATCGACTCGTGAACGCCTGGGAGTTTGCAAAGCTCGCCAGGCAAGCCGCTGGGCTCGGCCGCTACGTCATATGCTCGGGTGACTTCAACAGCGTCCCAGCAACCCTCCCAATGAGCATCATCCGCGACCACGCAGGGCTCACTGATGCCTGGGTGACGACGCACCCCGACGTGCCCGAGCCATCTCTGACGAGTCCTCCAACGCCCCATGACGCAATCCGCATACATGGCATCACTGCGGACTCTCCTCTCAACTCGTACTCCGCCGGAAAACCTTTGGAACCACTCGCCCGCAAGTTTCAAGGCAAGCGCTTGGACTACGTGTTCTACCGCCAGCCCGCGAGCCAACCCGCGAGCGGACGCACGCCAATCCTGCGTCCTGTGGACACGCGCGTCGTGATGACAGAGCGCGTCCCGGGGTTTCCCTTCTCGTTCTCAGACCACTTTGGACTGGAGGCAACGTTCGTTATCGAGGCGCAACACGGCGGGGACGTCACGGATCCGGCCACACGGAGGCACGAGTCAGCATTTATCGCCGACTCGCAAGCCAATGGCCAGTCCGCCACGGACAAGGACAAGGACGTGTCCCCAGAGGCGATCACGCAGGCCCTCGTCTCTCTCACCGAGCGATATCGCTTCGCCCACTCGCAAGGCCGTCTCCAGCTCATGATCTTCTTTACCTGTATATTCCTCCTTGTCGGCATAATCGTCGCGTCAGCATGGTTCCCTTCTCGGTTGAACCCGGTGTTCACCATCATCACGATCGTGCTGGCGTGGCTGGCTACCAGCATGCTATACATCGGATTCGTCTATGGCAATTGGGAGGTCAACGCCCTCACAAATATCATCGAGGAGCTCGAGCTGTACCGAGCAGCGTTACAAGGTCGCCAGAGCTCCCATACGATACGCTAGATCTAGAGCAACGGATGGACCAGACATATTTCACAATCATACGTATCTACACTACCCTGTTGCTTGCAGTGGTAATTTGACTTTCCTCTTTCATTGTCATTTCCGAGCGTTCTCACGCCGCTGGCAGAGGAAGAAGTGCTCACTTCCAGACACAAAGTACACACTCGCACATCAGCGTACACTACCGCTCTAACGTACAGTACAGGTTGATAAATAGGGACAACGGCTGAGTAATGCGTGGATGCGGGACGAAAGGTGGCATCATGGAGGGTCGGGGTCGGCGAGGGCGAGGATATCACAGCGGATATTGGTTTGGCATGGGGTGGAAGGGGTTGGAAGGGGGCCATTAGCCAAGTGTTGGAGATGCCAGACGCATAAGTGGCAAGTCGTAGCACAAGCAACAGTGCGGCATACGCTACAAATGCAAATGAAGGTGTACATGAGAGGACGATGGGGGTACAATAGAGAGGGAGAGTGGGATGCAAGATGCGAATGATCAATGACGAATACGATGCTGGTAGATAGACGGTAACGAGATAGTGTGGCCTGTTGTAAAATATGGATCGTCGCGGTCGTAAAGGTATCGTTACGTCGAAGTCGTCTGCTGTCGTGCAGCTTGCTTGTCGATTTTAGGCTTGGGGCTGGACTGGCGGAGGAATGCTGCGTGTGCCTGAGCACGGTCGCACTTCTTCGCAATGCGAAGCGCGCTCTCGTGCGCACGCTCTACCAGGCCACGAGAAGGACTCGTCGTAGGAGTGTGATCCAGCAGATCTAGACAAGTTCGCGTCAGCACATCGTGCCTGTCCAATATATGAGCAAAACTCACCTCGATATTGCAGCACGTAGCGCATGACTCTCTGCGTTGGCTGGATCGCCAAGTCCCTGATGGTCATCTTCGCGTCCTGCTCAGAAGCGTGCTTCTTCGAGGTTCCATGACCATGGGCGCTGCCCGTGCTGTGATGATGACTGTGGCCATGATGGGAAGGGGAGTGGGTATATGCGGTGGTCGGGGAATTGGGCAATAGGCTGGGAACGTGGCTCAGCGAAGACGGCATGCTCATCCGCTTCCAAGCATTCACCGCCTTCGTCAACCCCAGTCCGCTCGAACCGGTAGGCACGCGTGACAGACCACCATGCACGCTCTTAGGTTTGGGCGAGTCGAGTTCCAGGGGTGATGGAGAGGAGACGGAGAGCCCGAAGGCGAGACCGGTACCAAGAGCGGCGGTGAACATACCGCCGCCGCTGTGTCCAAGGTTCGAAGACATTTCACCGTGCCCGATGTCAGACATGGCGGAGGAGTAGCGGCGGTTTGTAACAGTGGGTTTCGAAGACGGCATCCCGACCTGACTCCGGGTACGCATTATGCGTCCGAAGCCGGTCGAGCCATGGCCGAGGTCCGACAAAGTGTCCTCAGTGTGCTTCTTCAGCTTGCGTGGGGGCCGCAGGTTCGCGTCCTCGAGGAAGAACTCGCCTGCGACAGCAGACCAGGACACAAAGGCCTCCTCAAGCTCGTCCTCGCATCCAATGAAGGCCGCACTGACGCCCCACGCGCTGGGATCGTCAATGACATGAGCGAGCAAGGTCTCGGAGACACGCAGGAGGGCGGGGACATGACGTGCGACGAGAGAGGCGTAATGATGGGGAAGCTCGGTGGAAGCGAGCTCCCGGAGGCGTGCTTGGTAGTTGCGCTCGGTCTGGACGAGTTCGCGACAGCAGAAGAGCACTTGCCGAGCGGTCTTCCAATCCTCTTCGTCCCCTTCGTCGAAGAGCGCTTCATCATCAGAGTCATCTCCGTCGAGGTCGCGATCGTAGTCGCCGACGCTGAAACGCGCGCGGGAAGGACTTTGAGGAGAAATGCCCATCTCGCGAGGACCACCGAAGAAGAACGACGATCTCCTGTCCCGGGTATCAACCGTAAGCTCGTCCTCCCCGTGGCCGATCTGGCTGGGAGCCGCGCTTCTGCGGCCGGGGAGCCTACCGCGCGCAAGTGCCACGCTCTCTTTCCGGAGTCGCTCGAGGTGCTGAACTAGGACGTCTTCTGGGACATCTGCCATAGCCAGCGTCCAACGGCGCATGGCGTCCTCGCTTCGGTCCAGGTATCCGCCGACGACAGCAAAGCCGGAAGAGGACTCCCCGGCACCGCTCTGAGAATCTCCCAGAGACGCCGATTGCGTGACCTCTAATGCGGGGAATGCGGGCTTGTCGGACTGCCCTGCGAGCGAACCCGAAGTGTCGTCGGGTGGGGAAGCACACTGGGCGTATGGGTTGAACGGCTCCCCGCGAGAGTCGGCGTCATGCCAAGCGTTGTCATGTAATGTCCGCGCCTGCTCCGCTGCATCTGTGTCGAACGCGAGTTGCGACGCGTAGGCCGCGAGGGATGTGGAGCAAAGACCCGTGCAGGCTAGGTCCGAGAGGGCTTGTGAGGAGGTCTTCCTTCGCACCTCCGAGATGGGCCCCAGGCCAGACGTCCGCGCAGAGGATGCATCCGTGGTCTGAGCGCATCATCGAGGTCATACGTGACGCATGCATGCATGCAGGGAAATGGCAGGATGACGGGAAGTGACATGTCAGCACCTAAGCCACGAGGCGAGAAGACGAACTTACGGGTGAGTACCACAGGGACGGGTCTTGCTCTCCGGAAACGTCTGCTTCCTCAGCAGCAATGCGCGCTTCTTCCACGCTCGACCAGATCCTGTTTTTCGGCGCCCGTTGCCCTAGACCATTGGGAGTTGACTTTGACCTGCCCAGAGCCGCAGAGGTGGTGCCAAGTGCATACGGGTAGGAGGATGGCGCCACAGACGGCCGCCTCTTCTGAAGCTTGTTCGTGCGGGTACTACTTCGTGGCGAGAGGCGTGGCGACTCGGAGTCCGGGGTAGTGAGAGTGGTGGAGGCGTAGGAGATCGTAGTACTTGCAGAGCTAGATGCCGTGCAGCTGCTATCCGTCGTCTGGCTACTGCGAGAGCTTGGGGACGGTCGGGGGAGGATGATCTTCGAGCTTCCATCGCTGAGGCTGCGGGTCGGTCTATAAGACCTGTCACTCATACTCGGGCTGCTCCGCGAACTGTGGTGGCGAGATGAGTGCTCGCCCGAGCCGAAGGCGCGAGTTAGCAGCAAGCTGAGGACTGAGGAGCTGGAAGGCCGGGTGGGAGATGGGGGGCGGGGACGCGTTTTGTGAAGCCTGTTGCGGCGAGCGCGGACTGAAGAGGCTTTGCGAGTGACAGGCTCCATGCTAGAAGGTCGGCCAAGCAGGGCGTCCGAGGAGAAAGACAACCTGCCAGCGGCTGGAGATCGCGCAGCCATAGCTTGGGAAGTTATGTAGGCCGGGCGACCCGGCACGCTCTCCGATGAAGCTACAAAGTTTGGACGATAGGAGTGACCGCTATCGGATACAGAGTACGAGAAGACGCGTGGTACCGGGGGTATGTCGGTAGGCGCAAGGATGGACACGGACTTGACGGACTTGGGCCACTCCTGCGTGGGGGGCTTGGGAGGGACCGGTGGCGGTGTGGACGAGTCCGGAGACGGCGCGCGTTGTGCATCGCGATCGCGCCGCTCGTCCTTGAGATGAGCATCATATGTTCCCGGTGGAATTGAATGATGAGAAGGTAATGCGGCAGAAGGCTGGGGCATCCCATCCGACCCGTCTGCATCCGTGTAGATGGACACGGCTGATCCATAGGCCTCAGCACCGAAGTGAGATAAGAGGAAGAAAGGACGTACATAGACGTCGTGGGACGCGCGCCGACGAGGGGCCAGGGGCGAGACTGTCAGGGATAGCCGTGGATGTACGTGGTTCATCCTGCGAAACGCCAGAGACGGCGCAGGGGGTGTTGGATGCGACGTAGGGGTCGAACGGCAATGACTTGCGAGGAAAAGGTTGTACAACCATCGCAGCAGCGGCCATGGGGGGAGTCGCGGGGGATCTGCAGGCACGGAGAGGGGTCCGTGGGAGTCGGGATGCTATCCGGTGCGCGTGGCGGGGATGGCGGCGGTGAGTGTGCGCAGAGAAGGGCCAGGGGCGGGGACGAGGAGGGGGGAGACTATAGCGGGGAGGCCATGGCTGGGGCGGCAGGAGGAGGACCAGCAATTTGGACTTTGGATATTTCGCATGACGACTGCCCCTTGCGTCTGACGTCAAGCGCCATCTCATCTGCGACACCTGGCCCGCGTCCCCATTGGCCCCCGCACACTCCGGATCAATTCGCATCCGCTCCGGACATCCAAGCGAGTGCAAGCGAGACGTTCACCACTTGTCCTCCCGCCGTGTCCACCGTCGACGACAGTCCAGACCATGAGCACGTTCCATTCGACAACCACAGTAGTCCCGCCCCCGCTCCAAACCATTCGCCGCCAACGTCGCGCACGACGTCCACGTTGCCCGCAGAGCGCCGCCTGATCACCACGCCCCTTTGCTCGCGGTGGACGCCTGGACCACATTGAGGTACGCTCTACTCGCCTCTAGACACGGCTCGCTGAACTTCCCCCACTTGCCACTTCGGCTTCGGCGGGCCCATTCTCGGTTAAGAGGGTGATTAGCCTGTGACGCTCAATAATTATTGCGCCGCGGCGTCCGATGTCTAACACATGCACTCGTACTAATCTCCATTGCTTTCTTCCATACTGCTCCTGTGGGAGGTCCTCCTATATCATCCCGTGTGCGTGGCCATCGGATGCGAGCTCTGCATCGATGTTCCACTTTGCGCGTGAAGGGACAATTTTTATGTATGTATCCCGGCCCAGCTGCAGCCTGTTCTCGATCTTCACACATGCTGCGCAAACAACCGCCGCGGTCGAGGTTCAGGCAAGGAAGTCAGCACTTTTGCTTATGTACGAGCACACCCCTTGCGCACGATCGTGGAAGAACTTTTCGCGTTTGGCACTTACCGTAGTTTCGGAGACGCCGCCTATTGGCCATGACGCGTTGCGTGACTCCCGACGCGCCTGTCACCTGTGACCAGACGCGTCTCGTATATGCGCGGACGATCCTCCCTCTGCCCTACCGCGCATGTTTCGTCTTGCACCGTACTTCGACAGTCTCCAGAGGTTCACCATGGTCCTGAAACATACCCGGAGTGCAGCAGTGGCGAGACTGGCGAGAGCCAGGCTCAATACAAGGCACGTTTCTCATTACCGCTGTGGGGCAATCACCGCTGTGGGGCAAGCTCTTCTCCAGGGCGCGACAAGAGGCGACAAGTCAATCAACCAAGGTACATACTAGGACACACAAGTACGATTGCCGACATATCAATACCCGGTAACCGATCACCAGCATGCATCCGCCATTACGCCACATTGCGTCGTCGTTCAGGAAACACGACGAGGGATGCTTCCGCGCAGGGCAAGGCTACTCGCATGCTCCCACATTGTTGCCGCTTTCTCGACGCTGCGCCGGAACTTCGACTGATATGCATCCGGGGATTAAAGACCCCGACATCAAAGCACCCGCAGGGCCATAACGGCGTCAGGTCCGAACGTCTCGGTCCGGACATGTTCGAACTTCGGCAGCTGGAACGGAACGATCCGCCGCGTTAGCCAGCATTCAATTCTCCGATAGCACATATATCACACTCACGACGTCCGCGAGAAGACCAGAGCCGTAGCCTACGCCCGCCTCGCCCACAAGCGTCGGGGCGACGGTGACGACCAGTGCGTCGACCATCCACTTGTCCCCGGGGCCATCGGAGCTCTCGCGAGAAGGCGAGTCGCCGTGCCCCGTGGAGAGGAAAGAGCGGATCACTCGTGCGCCACCTTCAACCATAACTGAACGCACACCCAGCTCGTGCAATGCCGTCAGTAGGTCTGGAACCGCGATCAGGCCTGCCATGCCGCGCCAAGTCAACACATCCTGTCAGATATGTCAAGCATGGTGAAACAAATACACTCACCGGTCGCGGCGTCGGCGGCCAGCTCAATTATGTGTGCGCCTGCGCTCCGTAAGGCGGCTGCTCGTTGAGTGAACGCCTTTGTGCTTGCAATGTCATGCGATGCAGTCTGGGGTGCACAGACAATCCATGGGCGGCGACCGCGGCCAGCTTGGTAGTTCTTCAGCAGCTTGCAGTCGGGAGAGAAGCGAAGGTGCGTGTCAAGGACAACTGGTCTCGGTAGACGATAACCATGCGGGCGGTCTGCGGGTAGTGGCGGCAGGTGGCGTGCTGCAGGGGGAGATTGGTCGGGGCACGCAATTGTGGGGCAAGAGACGTGGAATAGAAGCAGATGCCGAGCACGTACTGTTCAGCTGAGGGTCGTCATTGAGCGCGGTCCCAATGCCCACTAAGATTGCGTCGTGCAGGGTGCGCATCCTGCCTATTCGTTACCTTCTCCACCGCTTATCATGTGGCTGTAAGACATGCGCAGTTATGGCTCACCAGTGTGTCATGATCATGCTCTCTTTGCCACTCAGAATGAGTTGCTTCCCGTTCACACCTGCTATCTTGGCATCCAGAGATTGCGCAAAAGTAAGCGTCACAAACGGGCGCGATGACTCGGATGACGCAGGGGTGGGAAGGGCAGCCGGGTCTCGGTCAGCGTAGAAGATAGATGGGTGCGTCTCTGCGGTTGAGGATAGTCCATAGAGTTCTAGCAGGAGTGACGGAGGAGCAGGTTGTCCGTCGGTCGGGGCACATTCTGCAGACATGATTGCAGGGGTCGTGAGTCCGCAGGCCGCGCAGTTGCAACTTGAAAGAGGTGAGTGCGATCTTGGAGATGGATGTCGATGAAGTCGCTGTCCAAGCTTGGTCCAAGCTACAAGCTTAAGGCGGACTAGGCGCTCGCGAGTTCGGCAAACAGACAACCATCTCCGGACTCCTGCACCCCGACAATCCGCATTCCGCCACGACGACCGCACTGACGAACTCATCTTCTGTCATTCAGCCCTTGACTATGACCTGTGAACGTCTACGCAGACACGCGAAGGCTCACCGAACTGCTGCCTGAACGTGGGAGTCCATGTGAACGAGCGTAATCCCGAGGCCAGGACTCGTCGAGCGCGGCCTGCGTTCCCCCGCCAAAGATACAACTCTCCGACACCTCCTTCTCCTCCGCAGTACCTCTGCTCAGTGCCGTCGTGATCGCTGTCAAGTGTTCTTCCCCGTCTGGCCCACTTCCTCCTGAGTCCTCATGCAGGCTTACAGAGGCGTCACGTGCCCGCCATGCCGCATGGAATTTCGCCTTCGGCAGGGCGTCTTCGCGATTGCAGGGTTGCCCTCTTGATGCTTTTGACCTGACGACCTCTTCGCTGCTTTGTCGACAAACGGGACTTGACAACTACGCCTTGGACTGCAACCATGATCGCGACGGTGCCCACCGAGAAGAAACCGGACGAGGTCCCGCCTGCTGCTGCTGCTGACGGCGAGGAGGACGAAGAGATGGAGGAAGAAGGTGCTCCTGAAGCGCAGGGTGCAGGCGGTGAGTGATTGATGCCAGTACAGTGAATTTGTGAAAGTATCTGAATGTGTGCCGCACAGGAGAGGGCAAGAAGAAGAAGAAAAAGAAGAAGCCAAAGAAGAAGAGCAAGCTCGAGCAGACGGAGCCGCCTACCATCGGGCTCACCAAGCTCTTCCCTGACGGCAACTTCCCCGAGGGTGAACTGCAGGAGTACAAGGACGAGTGAGTCTCCATCGTCCGAGGAAGGATACAAAAGCCATGCTCATTTGGATTTTGTGCGCCCTTTCTCTAGCAATTCGTACCGCACAAATTCGGAGGAGAAGCGATACGATGAGCGCATGGCGATGGAGGACCCGGAGGTTACATACAACAACATCCGGCGAGCAGCGGAGGTGCACCGACAAGTGCGCAAGTACGCGCGCAAGACTATCAGACCTGGCATGCGCATGCTCGAAATCGCGGACCTGATCGAGAACGGTGTGCGTAACCTAGTCGAGGAGAACGGGCTGGAGTCCGGCATCGGTTTCCCCACTGGCCTCAGTCTAAATCACTGCGCAGCGCACTACTCTCCAAATTCAGGAGACACAATAGGTGAGTGCTTGCGCGCGGATGTGTTGGGGACGGATGCTCTCCCTCCTCCGCAAGGATGTCGGTGGTGGACATGTGCTGATGATGCTGTTGGCCAGTCCTTGGAGAGAAAGATGTGCTGAAGGTGGACATCGGCGTGCATGTCAAGGGCCGCATCTGTGATTCGGCGTTCACACTCACCTTCGACCCCACCTACGAGAAGCTGTTGGAGGCAGTCAAGGCGGCCACAGACACCGGAGTCCGGGTGAGTGTTCTCAGGGTGTGAGTTCGGGGAGCGCCACAGGCACTGACCATGCCGATTGTGCGGCTTTGGGTTTACAGGAAGCAGGGATTGACGTGCGGCTCGGCGAGTTAGCTGGGTACATCCAGGAAACCATGGAGTCATATGAGGTTGAGGTTAATGGCAAGGTGCTGCCAGGTGAGCTGTCCGCGGGGGTTAGATCGTCAGAAGCTGATAGAAATACGCCATGCCAACAGTCAAGCCGATAGAGAACCTCAGTGGCCATACGATTGCCCCATACCAGATTCACGGCGGGAAGTCTGTTCTTCTGGTCAAAAACGATGATCCCACGAAGATGGAAGAGGGAGAGTACTTCGCGATTGAGACGTTCGGCTCCACTGGACGAGGCAAGGTCATCGAACAGGGCGAGGTTTCGCATTATGCTCGCAAGGTCGATGCGCCCCATGTTCCCCTCCGGTGAGGTGCTTCCATGCCATGCTCATGATCAGTCACTGATGTATCGATCGACGATGCACAGATTGACGTCGGCGAAGGCGCTCCTCAAATCGATCAACAAAAACTTCGGCACGTTGCCCTGGTGCAGACGATACCTCGAGCGTGCCGGAGAGAGCAAATACCTGCTTGCCGTATGTCTACACTTGCGTTCTTCGGGCACTATCGGCGATGCTGACGAGGCATTTCACAGCTCAATCACTTGGTGTCCCAAGGTATTGTGCAAGACTATCCTCCGCTGTGTGACGTCCGGGGATCAATGACGGCGCAATTTGTACGTTGAGTGCTCTATGCCGCTAGCGTGTACCGACTGACCATGTTCCTACAGGAGCACACCATACTGTTGCGTCCCACACGTAAGGAGGTCGTCAGCCGCGGCGACGATTACTGAGCGTGCTGGGTCTGTCGCGAGAGCTCAAGCTCAGGGCTGTGTGAGCGTCGATGTAGATGGGCAGTCAGGCGACTGGAGTGGGACTAGTGTTGTACAGTAGCAGTTATTGCATAGGCCCAGAGCGGGGTTACAGCTTACCCTAAGGGTGACGTCGCGGCGCGCGGTGGGCCACTGGACGATCCTCGGAGGTTCGCTCGAACGGCCATGTGATTGCCCTTTATGGCAGGTGACCCCTTCGCAGCGCGCGGTGGACACTCCGAGGCCTCTGTCTTCGTCTCTCTCTGTCATCTCCCTGGCCGTTCCAGTCTTATACCTGTCCTGCGGTCCTGGTCGGGGCCAGCCCAGTCCTCTCTCCCGCCATGGCATGGTTTCTCCCTGGATTCTCCTCCTCCCCCTCGGAGACAGTGGAACGCACGCCGACTGCGCTCAAACGGCCTTCCGTGGACGTGTCTACGCCAACCGAGGCCCTCCGACATTTTGCAAGCCCAGGCGTCACCATCCCACCTTCATCTCGCGTTGGAGACCCGAAGCTCAAGCGGCGGGAAACCCAGCCGGTCAGGTTATTATGGCATATGTGGCAGTATAGCGCGTTCGTCGCGGTCAAAGGTGAGTCTTCTTGCCTCTCAGAGACTCAGACCCTCTGGATGTGCGGGCGCGCGGCGAGATGCCTGATGGACCCCGCAACACGTTCGCTTGGAGGATGCGGGGAAATGTGGGATGCGGTCTTCGACAGATTGATCCGTCGTTCCGCGCGCGGCCGGATTCTTCGGCCCATGCATGCATGCATGTCCTCCTCTCGTGCGGCCTGTTCACTCACTCTCCGTTGTCTGCTACGAATGCAACCTAACATATCCGTGCACAGCTACGACCCTTGCCGCGGACGTTCTTTCGCATCAGATCTGGGGTCCTCGTCGCAAATCATGGGGCATCGAGATGACCCTGCTCTCGAGCATCATGCGCGGAGTCGGTCACTATTCACACCTAATAGACATCGTAAGTTGCCTCCACATTCCTCCATTATGTTTCACAGACGAACTGATGCGCATACAGGACACCATCCGTATGCTCATGAGCATAGGCGGCTTAGTACCGGTACCCTCAGATGCACTCGTGACGCCGGTCTCGTTCCCTGTTCGCAAGCGACAATTGCGGGGTATCCTGGCAGAGTTCGATGCCGCCGAGGACGGGAAGAGAGAGCTATCGGGAGAATGGGTAGTCGGGAGAAGGACTTGGAGGCGGTTGCAGTCAGAGTGGCGGGCGCGCAAACAAGGCAAGGACATGGACGGCAAAGGAAAACGGAAAGAGAGAATCGTGCTATATCTCCATGGTGGTATGTGTCTTCTGTGTTTCCCTTAATTCGGAATGGGCCTGATGCGCGCTGTGCATAGGAGCGTACTATATGTTCAGCGCCGCGACACATAGACTCATCACCATCCCTCTGGCTAAGTACTTGGATGCGCGATTATTCGGTGGGTCCCACTCAGTATAGCTTTGACTCAACACATGGTGACAGGACACAAGCTGTCGATTACAGACTGGCTCCAGAAACGCAATTCCCCGGTCCCCTCCACGACGCCGTAACTGCTTACTTCCGGTTGATCGACGACCTCCATGTGCCTCCAGAAAACATTATTGTCGCCGGAGACAGTGCCGGTGGAGGCCTCGCACTGGCATTGTTGATGTACCTCAGGGACAACAACTACGCGCTGCCGTCCGGGGCCATCTTGTTCTCACCTTGGGTCGGTGAGTCGCCATATCTGCTCGTATACTCACTTGGAGATGGTGCTCACTGCTGCTTGCTTGAAGACCTGACCATGAGTTGCGAGTCCTGGGACAGCAATGCCCAGTACGATATCATTCCCATGCCCCAGCCGGGTGATCATCTCAATCCTATCCTGTGCTATCTCGGAGATGACATGGAGAGGTATCTCACGCATCCCTACGCGAGTCCACTCTTCGGCGATTTCAAAGGCCTACCACCGATGCTGATTCAAACTGGAGAAGCGGAAACCCTCCGTGACGAGAACACCCTGCTGGCCCATAAGGCTACCATGGCAGGAGTGGAAGTACGATACGAGTTATATGAAGATATGGTATGTGGCCATTCGGTCGTTCTAGGCGTCGTACTCACTTCGTCCCAGGTTCACGTTTTCCAAAGCATACCTTTCCTTGAAGCAGTGCGGCAGGCGTTCGCTTCGTGCCAAGACTTCGTCCATAATTTCCTTCCAGAACACCAAGCGCGCACACCGCAGGTGTTCGGCTCGTCAGCGGAGAAAGAGCTTGAAGACGAGATCGACACTGAAGCTGCCCGAGTCGTACGTGGGGATGGCACGGAGACAGGGGCGGGCCGCGACACTCTCGTGGAGCCTCCGGAGGACGAGATTCCGCAGTGCCGTCAATCCTACCAAGCAAAACGGCATCCTGAGCTCCCAGTCCGAACGCAGAGTGGTGAAGATCCGAGCTGGGGCACCGTATACTTGTCTTCTGGCAGTGAGGATGAGGGAGACTTTGGTGACGGTGCTGTACGGGCGAATTTACACACTGACAACATAACGCCACCGCCTGCGCCCACCCCCACGACACGACCGCGGTTGACCAAAGCATCATCTCTTTCGCGATTGCGGGCCACAGTGACGACCATAGCAAACGCCGCGACGACATCAGCATCCGGGTCGCTCCACCTCCCCTCCACGCATCCTCCTCACAAATCTGCCTGTCCTGTTGCTCGTCGGAGGCCGCGCGTCTCTTCCATCAGCTTGATCTCATCTCTTGAAGCGCCTCCAGAGCCCTCCATACGGCGCTCACAACGCAGCCATCCGGATATCTCGTCGCTGGTCAAGTCGTGGTCGGTCTCGGGTCCCGCGAACCAGACGCGCACGTACAAGCCAGACGCAGCGTCACCTCATCACGGTGACTACAGACGTCGTTCATTCGTATCCTCATAGCCATCCTCGGACTCCTGTTTGTTTGTCTCTCATCTTGATACCGGCTTCCATCTTTGCTGTCGCTTGATCTGCTCTCCTATCGGCATGCTGTTTGTCAACACGGACTCGTTTATCAACACGGACTCCCCACGCATACACAGTCTCGGACAGCGACCATAACTTGCGGATGAATTGTTGGTGGATGTCTATCACTGATTACGATATGACACCACATACGCCTCCATCTCGCATGCATATGTATACTCAGCTCTTTCCGACAGTGTAGCGTCTTCAGGCCGGTTGTGTATGATATGTATGTAGTGCGAACTCATCTGTGCATTGTAATAGTAGTGTAATTAGCAGGCATACGTAGACCACAGTTCACGTTAGCTAACGATAGTCATAATACATAGTACACTCCGCACGCGACTCGTGCAGGGATGTCGAGCAACGGTACAGGACGGGCGGTCAATCGGTCCACTGTGGGATGCAATGGTAAGAGCCAGCAGGACATACTTCTGTCGAGGATGCAGGATTGGCAAGGGAATCAGAACAGTGACTACACTTCACTCGAGGTTGAACACGGCGGGCAGACTCCTCCACAGCTCCCGACGCTTCTTCTCCGCCATGACAATGATGTCGGACGTGCACGCGGCGCACGGGAGGTCGCTGAACAGGGTATCGAGGCGCATACAGTCATGCAAAATGTCGAGAGGGTCATCCATGGAGTTTGGGGCGTTCTCCTGGAAGTACTTCCAGCAGTCGCTCCGTGCCTTCGTACACCCCTTCACCCCGCGTTGGCATCGTGGTCCAAATATATCAGTCCCGATGGAGCGCGTATGGCCTGCGAGCAGCTTCTGCCCATGTACGAGACGCATAAGATCACGCTTGTCCAGGAGCCGCCATCGCGCGGTGCGAGCCCCAAAGCGGAGGTGCTTTCCGGGGTTCGCGCGGCAGTCGTCCCAGTCAGCGTCAGTACTGAGTAGCGCGAGGGTGTAGAACGCAGCTGGGAGGATGCTCGGTATCCCATAGTCACTCGCGATCCGGATAGTGGATGCGGGCTCGGGGAGGCGGTCGTCCAGATAGAGGCCGTTCACCTTCCCGGTGAGCTGCAGCGAATGCTCAGAGCGGAGGATTACGGCTTCGGCGCGACGCGCATCCCACTGGGCGAGGGTCTGCGGCCAATCAGCTTCGAGCGAGGATACGATGCGATGCCTGAGCGCATCGCACTCGTACTTCATCGCGAGCTTGAGGGCGCCCTCGACGAGGACGGGGGTATTGGGATCGAACCGCTTGTAGGCAGTCCCACTGGCGCATGACAAAGACGAGTCAGTGGATTGGATAGTGCGATGCGGGGAACGCAACTCACAGTGGATCATAGAACATATTCAGGAAGCTGATGAGCTCCTCGGCGCTGTCGGGCATCTGGACATGCACAACTCCGTCGTACGACTCGGCGAGGTGAGTCTGGCATCCACCCGGCGCAAGGAGAGGGGGGATCGCGAACATGTCAGCGAGCACTGGGGAATGCCTCGCGAGGATCGACTTGTGTACTCGGAAATGCTGGCGGGATCCACGTTGAGTGAGGCCGGAAACGACGACGTTACCATCGTCGTAGTATATGGTGGGATGTCGTTCATCCTGAGCCTCCACGGCGGGAGAGGGGCCTGCTTCCCAGATAGCGCCTCGTGGATGCCTCTGGTCTGTCATGCGAGAGTGGGTTACAGGTGTCGTGGGCTATCGTTGGTGGGTACAAGGACAGGAGGTCATGCATGCACAGAAACGAGGACGTCAGGGGCCTCGGCGATAGTAGATGTGTTACATCAAGTCATGAGACAGAATGCAAATGGTCCTAACCCACGGGAATGTAAGAACTTACACACGCTTCATGGATGTCATGCAGTCTCACTCGTGCAGACCAGGAATAACGGCATGGATCGATTTCTGTAACTTGACCTTGTAGCCGCATAGCATCTGAATCGCAGCTATGTCGTATGCACAAACCAGGACGATTGCTAGTATGAGCAGGAAGGTTTTCATTGGGCCAACCTTATCCGCCCCATTCGGCACCCTTCAACACCGTTGAATGTCAGCACGTACTCTCCATCGACGATATCAGACCTCTTCAATTCGCCCTCACCAGCCTCCCGGACACGACCCTGCTCCAGCAACCATCGCCGGACAACGCCGGGGAGACACCCTGTGGAAGCGGAGGGAGTTACCCAGCAAGGAGGCGAGCCACGCACGAACGCAATGTTCCGGATGGATGTCTCCGTGACGTCTTCGTCTTCGTTGTGAAGTAGGACCTCTAAGAGGGACGTGGTAGGCGGCGGAGGGATGTTAAAGCGAGCACGAGCGGCCGTGTAGTGGTCGCGGCGTGTTGTCTTCGTCCGTGTGAAGACGTCGGATGGGGTGGGGACGGTGTCGACATGTACAACAAGCGGCTGCAGTCCGAAGTATGGAGGGTCGGGATCGGAATAAGATGGTAACCACAGAGATGCCACCATGGGATCAGGCAAGGGCAGAGGCGCAGTGGGCGATGCAGTTACTGAGAGCGCGCCGGTATGGGAGAGGAGGATGCGTATCTGAGCGCAGCAGGTGAGTACTCACATCTACAAGCAGAGACCCGAGGATGGCCAAGGTACCCGAGAACTATCGTTCATTCGCGCCTGAGATCCTTCTACGCCAGTTCGTGATGCGTAGTTGCAGAGGTCCTCCAAGCCGGACAACGTGAGGTTCGCGGGAATGGGCCACTGATGTATCGTGGCAGCCTCAACGAGTCTGTCGCAGTGGTAGGCGAGAAGCAAGTATGGCGAGGGCGTCCCAGCATGGGCGTCGGTGTTCCACGGCACACGGAGCAGCTGGGCGTCGCGTCTAACGGTGGACAAGAGGTCGTAGTCGGGGGCGGGGGACATGGCGGTGGCGGGAGACAGGACGCGCAGCCGGGCAATGACGCATGTGACTGCGACGCGTCACGACCCGAATACCACGGGCGTCTGTTTCTGTTACGCTATATAGCGTGTGTGTGCGTAGGCCTCGGGCGCGCCCCCTCTCCATATCCTACTTCCACCCCAACCATGGCGGCCTTCACAGTCAAGGCCACATATCGCAGCGAGACCCGCAAGCTCTCGTTCACAGACAACACATTCCCCTCGTACGAGCAGTTGTATAGCCAGGTGAGCCCGTGCTTCCGCCCCTGACGACCTCGCGTCATGCACTTACCGCAGTGCTTCTCTAGTTGTATCGGGTTTTCCCCATATCCCACTCGTTCTATCTATCCAAGCTTTATTTCTCTCATAACACCGCCTCCCCTGGCCGAATTCTCATTGGCAAGGAGGTGCACTCGGCCTCCGACTACGACCACCATGTCGCCCCTTATCTGGGGCGCTCCTGGCCGGGTGCTCTCCTCCGCTTCACCGTCGTCGACGACACCCCACGCAAGTCTATTCAAGTGCCTTCCAGCTCAGCGGTTTCGGGTGTGCTTGATGATACAGTGTCGGAGGCGATGTCCCATGCCTCTCCAGCGTCCACCAGCGCCTCCTCAGCCACCGTTGTTGGCCCTGCTGCGGAGCCTTACTCCCACCTACGGGGCGACCGTCGCATCCTACTTGAACGGCTAAGGGAGAGGACTAGCAACCGTCGCTCCTTCCCCGTCATGCCCCCGACTCCCCCAGCGTCTTCCAGGCCCATGTCCATGGCCGAATCGTCATCCCGCCCGATATCGCTGACATCGGAACCCGCTGGTTGGAGACCTTTGCCACCCAGGCCACCGTCTAGGGGCGAGTCCGTTTCGAGCAAGACAAGCACTCGTACTGTCCGTCCCTCTTTATTCGACCTGCTCGCGAATGCACCCTCGTCGACCTCGATGGCTCAAACCGCCGATTTGACGGACCCTGCTCGCGCCTTGTCCTCCAACAAAGACGCGCTTGCGCGTAAGAGTGACGACGCTGACCGCTGGGATGCGATGTGGGACAACGTGAGGCCGATCTCAGAGGCGCTCCTCGATTTGACACTTCCATCGGTGTCATCGTCGCCGCATACGTTCGTAGTTCCCCCTCCTCCGATTCTCTTCTCGCAACCCATCTCGAATCGGGTCCGCACGGAGCCAAGTGCTGTGCAAGCTGATGCCGACGTGGTGATGCATCCCCTTCCCGCGCTCGGCACTATGACTCCTACGTCTGCGCTGGGCCAGTCGGCGACCACGCAGTCCCGTGCGCAGCCGGCACAAGCGGCGCAGCCCCGGGCCATACCCAGTTCACAGGATCGGGCCCCTTCAAAGGGGCGGTATTTCGACGACGATATGGATGACATCTACCCTACTCTCCCTCGAGTCGGCCACTGCTGCTCTGTACAGAAGAGCAAAGCGGAGATCAAGGCGCTGATGGAGAAGTTCAAGCAAGAATATGAAGACAAGATGGCGCAGGTGTTTGGAGCAGAATGGGACAAGCCTGACTGTGCAGAGCCTCGACTTCCGCACCTTCCTTCGCCTCCTACCCATCTTCCGATGCTCCCGGAGATTGACCACCAGCCCAGCACATGCAAGCCCTCGCTTCCACCACAACTGCCTTCTGGTTTCGTTATGCCTTCATTTCCACCTCCTCCACCGCGCTTTGTCGCCCCTCCACCCCCGCCCTGCATCCCGCCTCAGCCCTTCGTGATACCGCCCCCGCCATTCCTTTATCCGACGGAGAGCACACACTCAGAAATCCCGTCAAGTTGGTTCCCCGCAGCGGCCTTCAATCCGACGCAGGACACTTCTACGCGCGATCTGATCGAACCTGCGACGGTACATGAAGATGTCTGCTGCGACCATTGCGGAAAGAACAATATCAAGGGTACCAGATACAAGTGTCTGCAGTGTCCTGGTGTGTATTTTTGCGGCGAATCGTCCGGCGCATAGTTTCCTAATATTCGACCCTCTTTTAGACTTCGATTGGTGCGGCGCATGCATGGCCTCGCCGAAAGCATGGGGAGCGCACCCGTCAGGTCATGCGTTCTTCCCCATCCACAAGACTGAGGACTTCCTGGACTTCTGCCTCGTTAAGGACCAGCAGCGTGTGCGCCCTCAACGTATACACGCCCATATCACCTGCGACGGTTGCAACGTGAAGAACATCGCCGGGGTGCGGCACAAATGCTTGCAGTGCGACGGTGAGTGGTGCATCAGCTTCCTTCATTGCATGACGCTCATATTTGCGGTCCACAGACTTCGATTTGTGCGACGTGTGCGTGTCCAACCCCGGAATACGCCAGAACCACGACGTGTCCCACGTGTTCTTCCCGATTCCGATACCTGGCATGAAGGATATCTACAAGAAGGCCCGGCAGGAGGCGCAACAGTCTGCTGAAATTCCTTGGCCACCGCCTCTCACGGTTCACCCTCACATCCATTGCGACGGCTGCAACCAGTCTCCCCTCATTGGTGTCAGGTACAAGTGCTTGGACTGCGACGGTGAGCCCAACCTGAGCTCTCGTGCACTCGTCATATGCTGACCTATATCAGATTACGACTTCTGCTCGTCGTGCTTGTCAGATTCTGTGCGCCGTGCCATCCACGACAGCTCGCATGCCTTCTTCCCGATGGTGGGGCAAGTAGATCGCGAAGAGTACGACAAGGTTCGGGAGAATTTGCGTCGCTTCGCCACGGACGCCGCACCTCTTCAGCAGTGTCCAGCAGTCGTGGGAGATGCTCCACCTGTTCATCGGAACATTCTCTGTGATGTCTGCAACTGTCAAATTGTCGGAGTCCGTCATAAGTGTCTCGACTGCCCGGATTACGACCTGTGCGACGAGTGCATTTCAACGCCTACCTTGCGCGAACAGCATTCGCTTCATCATCAGTTCTTCGCTATCGAGAGGCCTGGTGAGGTTATCGTTCACACTGTCTTCAGCGGTGATGGAGAGCGCGAACCTGCTCGTCCTGTCCGGCCGCGGTCGCCGCGAGTTGAAACCCCAAGACTTCACCGTAGTGTCGTGGAGCCGGTGGTACACAACGCCATGTGCAACATGTGCGACTCCAGAATACGTGGCGATCGTTTCGTAAGCCTTGTTTACTTTCTTCAATCTGAGCAATTGACTGACTCTTGTGACAGAAATGTCTTAACTGCCCGGACTACGATGTCTGCCAGCTGTGCCACAAGTACGTCTCTGCTAGGTCATTGCACATCCGCGCAGTATACTTATCACGATCAGGATCACCGCCGACCAGCATCCAGGTCACGGATTCGTCAAGGTTGGCGAGCCTGCGACATTGATGGTACGTTGCCGCTGTTTTCCGGACGGGTGCGGGTCAATAACGAAGTTTCAGGTGCGAGACAGTTCCGGCGATCCTGTACATTTCGCATCTTGCAACGTTTGCGGATCACGGATCCGGGGTGTGCGATACAAGGTTAGTGAGCAGCGTGTTGAGCAGAAGCCTCGTTACTGAAGGCGGCATCTGTAGTGCATGCACGAGTCCTGTGACGATTTCGATCTGTGCGAAAACTGCGAGGCTCTCCCCATTCCGGTCCACCCTATCAATCACCCTCTGTTAAAGATGAAGACTCCCGGCGTAGTTGTGCCCACCATTTTGCGAGCTGAAGAAGTTGCTATTCCCATGATGCAGTCGCGCTCCGTCAGCCCGTACCACTTTGGCTATGCGTCGGAGTACGCCGGACCTCATGTTTCCGAGCTCGAGTCGCTCTACAACGCTCCTGCTCAGCCTCCTGCGCTCCCGCTCCCGGAGTTTACTCCTGAACTTCATGTTCCCAGCCTGGTCCCCATCAGCGCGCCATCACTGCAGACGGCTGAGCCTGTCCATCGCGCTCGATCGCTGAACCCTTTCCTCTGGGAGTCACGAGTGCCTTCTCCGCCAGTCACAGTCGCCGAATCCGAGCCGACCACGCCCGAAATTTCGCTCGCTACACCGCCAATGGTCGTTTCGGGCACACCTCCCTCCACGACGGCCCCTCTCCCCGAGGAAGGCGTACACCGGACGAAGTCCCCGCAGCTCGTGGACATAGAAGATGAGCTTCCAACTGCGCCTGTTGTGCAGGAGGAGCCTGAAGAGATGGCAGGAGGCATCAGCACACCTTCGGAAATCCCTGAATCGATGTCCTCATCGCATTCCGTACCCAAGCTCGGACCCGTTGACGAGTTGGGCCAGTTATGGCCGGAGCTTTACAACACGTTCAAGCATCTCCTCCAGCCTCCGGTTGCCACTGCGGCGCCTGCGTCGACGTCTAGCAATGCGTTCAATGTGGTCGGCGGGATTCTTCCGGACGGTTCCAAGCCCGCTGAAGTGAAGCAGGTTGCATCCGGTAATGGTGCACGCACGTTCCCAGTCCAAGAGTCCCCATTGACCGGCGAACCCCTTCTTTGTCGACCGTTGATGCCAGAACTCGCCAAACCTGCTGGCCTTCCTATTAGGAGCTTGAGCGATCTTCTCAGCAGTGTACGACTCGCGGCACCCGTTCTCCCGCCGCCCTCGCCTCATGCCGTGTCGCCAACACCGCCAGCTTCTCCTCCTGTACCTTTCTGGCAGTCGTTCCCCCGACCCTCTCCTCCTCTGACTGCTGAGTTTGTGTCGGATAACAACATCCCCGTCGGTCAAATTTTCCCACCGGGTGCTGAGTTTGTCAAATCATGGAGGATGCGCAACGACGGGGCTGTCGATTGGCCGGAGAGCACTGAACTCGTGTTCGTCGCCGGTGACCGCATGGCTCCCCAATCTGCGGCGCTGTCGAAGATCCATGTCGGTCTCGTCAAAGCCGGTGAAGAGGTAGAAATGGTCTCTGGGGAAATGAAGGTTCGCCTCCCATTTCGATGTCTGTCCTTCCGATGCTGACGATCGCAATGGCACAGGCTCCTGAAGTACCCGGCAAATATGTCAGCTCGTGGCGGTTGAGCGACGGCAAAGGTAGTCTGTTCGGTCACAGCGTATGGGTCGAGTAAGTGGGTTCTTCTGTCGATTGCAACGCAAACTCATCACCTATATCCACAGCATCACGGTTGCGGAGATGAACGAGCCCTCATCTGACGAGTCCCTGGCTTCATCTTCTGTCATCATGCCGCAGAGCGTCCCTCAGTCTGTCTCAGCTCATGCCACGACTGAGCGCCGATTCTCGGTGTCCTCTATCACTATCCCGTCGGCACCGCCTTCCGAGGGCGGCTCTTCGATCTCCTTGCTCGACGTCCCATCCTCCAGCTCTTCGGACGAGGACGACGAGGTATACGTTGACAGTCGATCGCACGTGGTCGATTCTTCCGAGGTCGAGGCCGGTCAAGATGTCGAATATGTGATGCTCTTTGACACTGACAGTTCCTCGGAGGACGATTAGACGTGACGTTCATTCAAGGTTCGAGTTCTGGATGTTTATGCTGTGATTTGGGCCTTGTCCGTTTGTACGATAGTATAGTATGGGTCTTGTTGGTGGATGTCGTTCTTTATGTACTAGTATGCCGCGCCTATGTGATTGGAATACAACTGCCATGGGACACTTTCCAACACGATGTGCACCCGCCAGAAAACCGGCCGGTGAAAGGGATGTTATAGTCCAGGCTGAGCTAACCTTTCACCGTTTCGGGGCCTAAGCGCTCGCGAAAACAAACGGAAGTTATCCTCCGCCTGGACGAACATCCCTTTCACCGACCAGGTTTTCTGGCGGTGCACGTCGTGAAGACGACTACAGCCGTGGAGCGCCGTATCGTCAATCGTCTGCCTAGGGGAGACAAGCCATATATATACCATCGAGCAGGAATCTCATGTCGAACAATTTCACCTGGCGCGGTTTCCAGCTATCGCGCAGGCAGATAAGTACATTCACAACGACGCGTGGAGCTGACTCTCAGTTATGGCAGTACTGGGGGAGACAAGCGACGGCGTGCGCGTGCAGAGGTATATAAGTAAGTAGTGGTGCATTATACAAGACGACTGACTGCACACTCAAAAACGTCCCGGGATAGGTCAAAGTTTCAGCGACATCCTCATCGCGTAGCTTCAACCGTTCGTCGCCCGTACGGTCAATGCGAGTCCGTATGTCTCGTTGGATGCTTAGCGGCCGTCACTGTATGTGGGAGATCAGTCTCAAATGTATGCGCCCCAAAGTCAGATAAGTACTGCAGTCACCCACAGTTTTTAACCATGGGTCATAGGCGTGGTAGTGACTGGACTCATAGGACTCGGCGGCAAGTCTTCGTATGCGGGTGGAAGGTACTCCACGCTCTGACCGGCGTACTGCTCGGCCGACGTGTCCAGGTATAAGCTTGGATGAACTCGTCCGCCGTCCCTCTCGCGGCACGTCACGCGTCCTAAACCACACCGTGGTGAGTACCCCGTTGTGCAAGAAATTCTGGTCACATACTTGGCGTCGTTGGGGAGGATAGACCGGCGTTCATGAGCGGGAGGTGGTCGTCCGAGACGTACGACATGTCGACGACGCTCTCTCGGGGTCCCGTGTCGGCCGCTCTGGATTCCACGATCTGCAAGGGCGCAGCTTGTCCGAGTCTGCAGTCAGCTGCATGTCAAGGCGTTCTGCCGAACAGGGCATGACTCACGGGGCCGAGTGCCTGGAGGCTTGTCGCGGAGAGGCTGGGGACCGGGGCTCTGCGCCCCTGCACACCGGAAGAGCAGTGGGCTCGACGGGTGCGGGATGGCCCTTTCTTGACGCTGCTTGGTCCTCCTGCGCCTGTATAACAACAGGAGAGCGAGAGACAAGACCAGCACTCCGGAGACAATCGCTACCACAATCCCGGCGATGGCGCCCCCGGGAAGAGTGTGTACATCGGAGCGAAGGGATGCAGCTGTCGCCGAAGGCGACGCAGGGGCGGTGAGGAGGGACGTTTCCGTGAGTATGTTTGTGACATTGAAGACGACCGTTGTTGCGTCGACGGTTGACGAGGACGAGGACGACGGCAAGGATACAGGGCTATGCGTGGATGTCCGCGCGGTGTCCAACGGTGTCCGGACGGGCCGCGAAGGCTCGGAGGGTGTAGTTGGTTGAGAACTGCTCGCTGAGGACGTCGAGGGCGCCTGGGTGGTCTGCGGCGGTTGGGTGCTTGAGGTCGAGGGAAGGAGCCCAGCGGTGATGCCTGAGAAGACATCGGGTATGCTGATCACGATAGTGGGAGGATTAAAGAACGTCGGGAACAGGTCCGAGAACGGATCGGGGTCATGAAACATTAGGAGACGATGGCATATGAAGATGCGGGGGCAGGCTGGGGAGGAAGCGAGCCTGAGGAGGAGGGGAGGGCACCGGCATATATCCAGCTACGTCTGGCGGAGATACGCTGCTTCCCTTTGATCTGTCGCCACTTCGGTCGACCTGCGGGCTTCTTTTGAGCTTAACGGAAGAACGACACACGGTCAAGTGCCGCCATACGGCAGCTGTATGTCTGGGAACCGAATCCTGGTGCCAACGTACATGTATCATGTTCCCGACAACGTTGTCGGTACGTCCACTGTCGTGCAGACGATTTGCAAGGTGAATCATCGCGCTCATGGTAGCTGTGTAGAGGTGGCTTGCATGTACTGTTGCATGTAGTACGTGTATGGGTTCTCCGTCTTCCATGAGACGTTCCCGCACCAACCCCGAGGAGACGACGGACGGGACAACCGATCCTAAATGCTCTGGATTGCGAGGAAGTCGCCATTGAGTACCACTCGGGGCAAGAGAAGGGCGACATTGTACCCGCCTAGGCCCTGCAGTGAAAGCGCCGCGTTCACATGCTTCTGTTGCGGCGAATGGCGCGTCGATACGGTGCCTTTTTGTCGTTACCCTTGTCTTTAGGTGTCGATCGCTACGAGGTGCACGCCATGCTCATGCCAGTAAGGATACAACACTGCATTGTCTAGCACATACATTAGGGTAGTGATACTATCATAAGAGCAGGGGTTCATACAGAAAGCGTCGTCAAGATGATGATACAGTGGTGGTGGGTATATGTCCGCCTCATCGTGCGCGGGCGGCGGCGATAGCGACTTAGTATGTCGAGCCGCCCCCACTGCCGAATCTGTATCTGTGCGTTCCCGTACGACGGGTGCGTCCGCCGAAGCAGTTGCAGCAGAGGATGTCGAAGATGATGTCGAAGATCGTGACGATGATCTGACAAACCCGGCATGAGCTATGCACGACAACCTGGAAGACACTGAGTTCTGCTTACCGTTACGATGACGCTGACGATGATCATGATGATGCTCGCAATGGCAGAGACAACGGCGTTGATGGCGCCGCCAATGGCAGAGAAGATAGCACCCTGGAAGATGGAGGAGATGAGTACCGTACAACGACTCGGACACAGAGAGGGATGTAGCTACCATGGTGATGGTTGTTGGAGTGAGGAGAGTGGGTAGGGGTTTGCGATGGATCGTAAGAGGTCGTGGAAGTGTGAAGAGAAACGAGGGACGTGCGCGTGCCTATATACGGGGCGAGAGGATGACGTCAGTATATGGGCCGCATGCGCCGCGCCACGGTTCCCTGTCAATGGAGGTGGCAAGGGACACCTGACGTAAGTACGTGGGCCTCTTGCAGGAACTGTCTCCTCCTTTCGAGCTGCTGTCTCCCGTCGTCGTGTATCTTTAGACAATCTGTCGACGGATCCAGTGTCCGTACGCACACACCCATGACCTCATCGAAGTTCAAATCACGTCAATTGGTCTGCATGGGCTCCAGCTGCATGCAAGAGCACTAAGCATTTCCTCTCTTATCCCAGCCAAGAGCAACAACACACACGAGGACGTACGAGGACCCAACGAACCTCGAAATGCTGCGGTGGCACTGCCATCCTGCCCATAGGCGCCCGATGCTGCGGCATTTGGCCGGCATGAGCGAGGCAACCTCCACGGACTCTACTGTACCTTACTCACTGACTCACTGAAGCAAGGATCCCTACGAACATACCGCGACCTTCTGATACCCTACTTGAGCCTACAATGGCCTCATACGACTCTCTGCACAGGCAGTGCCGCACCCTTGAGGCTCTCTTCGACACCAAGCTCACCGCATACGCACGCCTCGCCTCCTCAATTGCACGTAATCACGACGACCTCGAGGCGGGAGGATCTTCAGAGCGATGGAAGGACCTTGAGATTGAAGTTGATGAGCTCTTGGAGAAGGTGCGCCGCCCAGGATACAGTGCATGTGCTTGAACGTAGAGCTTAGCAGGGGTAATGCGCATCAGTTGCAAGAGATTAACGACCAACTGTCTGCGCTCTCGAGCGACACCGAGAATCCGCCCTCGCAGTCGATGCTACGCGCAATTCAGAGGCATAGGGAAGTGTATCTGGATTATGCGCGCGAGCTCAGACGAACCAAGGTATGTCCATGCTGCGCGACGCGTACACGTACCCGCGGATGAGACCGTAGTCCACAACACAACTTACGTGGTGGCAGGGCAACGTGAAGACAGCTCTCGACCAAGCTAACCTGCTGAGTGGCGTCCGGAACGATATCGAGTGCGTTTGGCTCCGTTGCGACGGTCTGCGCCGTCCAGTCTGTAGTTAATCTCCGCCACAGTGCGTACAAGTCGTCAGCAGCAGACTCGTTGCTCGCAGAACGCGGACACATCGACAGCTCACATCGAATGACGGACGACATCCTCGCGTACGTCTCTGTATTCCCAACGACCCTCGTCATGCTAATACCACGCCTTGGCGCGCATACAGGCAAGCGTACGAAACACGCGCGGAGTTTGGTCGGCAGCGGACGACGATATCGGGCATCAATGCGCGCATGCAGGGAGTCCTCAGTAAGCCCTAGCTATCTTCGCCCGCTCGTCATAGTGACTGACTGCGCTCTTACCCGCTCTACCCGTGCACCCTGACCTTCCATTGCCATTGCTCCCATCCTACCCATCTTACCTTCATGTGCTCTTCGACCGTATACGCGTTCAAATGCGCCCGTCCACTAACGTGATTGTGGTTCCTCGCTGTGCTCCGCAGGTTCGATGCCTGGGATCAGCAACCTGCTCTCAATGATCAAGACGCGCCGGCGCAGAGACGCAGTGATAGTTGGCTGCGTGATTGGCATTTGCACAGTGCTCCTGCTCATGTATATGTTCTGACCCTGTCTTTGAGCTCGACCCTACACACGCGGGGAGCGACGGCAGCTTCAGCCCGTCACATCAATGACGGCGCGCCGCTTTCGCGATATCGACTGTACTGCGTACTGTATCATGGACGACTTCTCTGCTAATTGCACATATCTTATTCCTCTCTCATCCGTTGGTGTACACATCCGGTATGTTCGGGATGGATCAAATTATGATGTTTGCCAGAGCCAACAGACCACATCGCGGGTAGCATTGGCTGCTATTCTTGCTCGGGCGTGCGCCGTGCGGTGCTCAATATCGTTACAGCACTTGCACCCACGTCCAAAGGACCACACTATTGGCTGCGCATGCGCGCGGATCAGTCGCTGTCCTCATTCGCATCCTCCCACTCCTCGATGGCCCTATCACGTCTCTGCCTCCGCTTCGCATGCGGTCTGTGCCGGCCTCGCTCGAACGCCTTCCAGTTCTCCTCAAGCCGTCTGACCGCACCCCACTGCGCCTCGTCCTCCGGTGCGGCGTCGTCCCAGTGGTCCTCGATTGCCCAGCCCTTCACAGCAGCGACGGTGCGAAGCATGTGCCAGGTATACGGCGCGGAGCGCCGGATGTCGTGGAAGTCGGACTCGACAAGAATTCGGTCCGAGGCGCAGGCGGCGATGAGTTCTTTGTGCGCCGGCGAGCGGGCGTTGATGGCAGTCGACAGGGAGAGGAACGCGTTTGGGTGGCGTTTCTGCAAGGGCCACGACGGCGGAGAGATGTGGGTATGGTCCCGATCGGACCGAGGAGCATTGCATCCAGGAACACAAGGGAAGTGTGGTGTCCGTGGCACCCCGTCGGTGACAGAGATGACAATTCGTGTGCGTCGAGTCTTGTTAGTAAGAACGCGTCCTGAGCAACGCTGAGGGTACCCACCGAGATCGCCTTCCATCCCTGCGCACTGAGCCCACAGCTGTGGAGGTCGACGCTGATCTTGAGCCACTCGTCCGGATACTTGGCCTCCATGCGGTCAAGCAGCTCGCTCGTAGCCTGCTGGCACTTGACGCTATGCAAGCTGACGTTCCGCCGGAGCCTGACGGCTACATCCAGCTGGGCCTCCACGACTTTGAGCTGGTGCGCAAGGGGGATCGTGAACGGAGACAGCTCGCGTGGGCCATCCTCTTCGTCCGCGTACTCCGAGTATGGTGGATCCACCGGGTGCGAGTATGGGATGCGACATACACGGTCAAGCCCTACTTCTCCGAGCATGGCGTTCGGGAAGGCAGTCAGATTCTCGTTCAGGTCGGCTACCACTTCTGCAAGAGGGATTGGATCCGGCAGGAATGGCAGTAGTCTGTCGAACGCAGAGACGTGTTCGGGCTTCGGAGGAGAGGATGGGGGAAGGAACAGGGTGCGGTAGTGCGCATCCTTCGACGTGATTGTCTCTACCGCAATCCAGTGTGCGAACCAAGGATGGTAGCCTGCAGAGCGCGTCAACGCACATGTCGGGCAACGACCAGAACCGCAGATAAGGACAGGAAGCAGAACGCAGCTTGGAAGAACTTGATCCCAGCGCGCACATTGGCAGAGAAGACTTGCGCTTGATCATGAGAGATCGAGATAGCATGGACACCAACCAAAGCATGGAATGACCTTGTCCGGGTGTGCACGCGCGAGGGCGGCGACGAGCCTCTGGTCACTGCGCCGCGTCGCCATTGCGCATATGCGGATGGCCATCTCCTGGGCGACCTTGAGAGTCATTTCCATGCCCGAGTCCGTGGGATGACAATGCACATCAACAACGTGCTCGAGGACCGAACGGGGCACGCTGTCGAGCGCAGTCCGCATGTCGTCCGTGTCCGCCGGTGGGAGAGAGATCATGGGCTTGGCTATGGCGGACATTGGAAACCAGGGCGATGACAATGCGAACTCCTGGGAAGACGGACGCTGACGGTTAGACGGATACAGCAGATCGCGCTACCTAGCGTGTGTATCAAGCGTGGTCGAATTCGAAGGTTGTGCGGTCCTGCAGTTCGCGTTGCCGGTCGGGCAGACCTCGTGAGATTGACTGATCGGCGTGCTTCCGGCGGGGAACAGTCGGCGGAGGCTGTCCCACAGCAAGTGCAGGATCGCAATGTCCAGGAGGATGAGGTGCGTCAGACCGCAGGCGTTGTCAGTATGTGGAGATCGCGGGGATATCGCTGAATATCGATGGATTGACGGCCAAATGACGCGGCAGTAATGAACAATTTGGGATGATGGACGTGATATGGGGTTCCTGAGATGTGACTCTGATGTTGAAGAGGACGAAGAGATTCACTTGCTTCGCAATGGATGGTGGCAGAAACAAGAGGCCTAGCCGGCGTCTGTTCAATACCCTGTCCTCGCCTGTCCTCGCCCACCGCGTGTAATATGGTGTGAGACTGTGAGAGAACATGATCCAGGTATAATTACAATCATCCGTACATGTATATGTAGTACACTGCAGTCTACTACAGTCGCCAATGTCTCTGCTCGCCTTCACCCGATGTGCTTGACATCCGAGTCGTTCTGACCTTGAGCCTGACGCTCTGCCTTCTGCGTGCCTGCGGGTGCGGTGGTAGCTGCTTGAACCTCCTCGTGGGCACCTGCATTCTTCTCGCTATCTCCAGAATCCTCCTTCGCAGTTTGGAAGGGGTTGTTCTTCTACAGAGACTGATGTAAGCCATACGCCTGGTAGCGCGGGAAGTCAGGATGTGACTTACATCGTCCTCCATTGCATTCTTCTTGAGCGCGCCAGTGCGCATCTCCTGCCCGTGCTGTACAAGTTCCGGCTTGTGGAAGAGTTTGCCCTTCACCTCCTCCTTGAAACCAGCGATCTTGTCGCCGGTGCTCTGCCCTCACGCGTCAATAGATTGTCACGAACAGACAAGCAACGTCGACGTACCGCGCCCTTCCCGTATTCGGGACCATAGCCAACCGCGCCGGCATGCTTCTGTTCTGGGTAACCGTCACTGGGCTCGGTCTTGCTCTGCTGAGGAGCAGGCGAGACGGGTGATTGAGCGCCAGACATGATGATGATAGTTGGTGGTGGGTAGTATTGTAGTGTCGTTAGCAGTTGCACTTCTTGTCGGTCGTCGATGAGTGCGTCGTTTTATGGCTTGCTCGTAGCTAATAATATCGCACTTTGGAGACATGACGCAGTTGCTTTACTCAAGAGTCAAGTGAGTTCGATGACGTCGGCGTAGTCCACACTGTCCAGCAAGCATGACATCATGGGTCAGGCGGTTCCGAGACGAGTCGGTACCTCATAGTGGAGAGTATAAGTCAAGACAGAGCTTAGCTGGCTAGAGTTGGATGACATGCCTGTACGAAAGACCTCCGCCACAAGCGTCTGGGAGTCGAGTCGCGGACGCAAGACTACGCAAGAGTCAAGACTTCAGCCCGGCAAACGCCGAGGAGTTACATAAGTATCCTGGCGGTGATCGACGCATCTGCGCATCTTTGGCGCCTGAACATCCTGACCATCCACCATCGTCAACTCACGAGTCACCGATAGCTTCTTGGCTACATCATCTTTTGGTAAACATCCTTTCGTCCACTCATTGCGCAGCTTGGTTGGTTTATGCTCCTCCGGACCGCTCATATCATCCAAAGCCGACGATTCATTGCGACTGCTACGTCCTCCGTGAACAGCATGTCCGAGGGTATCAGCAAGCAGCTCGTGCTCCCGAAGGGCTCCGGATTTGGCGTCAAGAACGGTGCGCTTGACAAGGATGCTTTCCGCAAAGTCGTCACCGTGTTGGCTGCGAAGGTCGCTCCCGAGAAGGCCGGTGTGTTGTTGAAGGCCCCCGCGTTGAAAAGGTGCGTCTGCATTGCACGGCGCGTGTGTTACGGCGCGGGTATGTAATGTCTTCTATGGACAGGTCCCTCATTGATGTCCCGAAGGTCAAGAGCGTTGCGAGGGGGCCGGACCAGGACAAGCTGGTCCTTTTGAAGTATTCTGATCAAGGTACACCCATTCTTATTCTGTCGGTGTGAATGTCCGACTGAACGTGGCGCAAGCTAGCCGACTTGACCGAGGATGCCGTACAGTTCCTACGATCGCAGGCTGCTGAGTTGGTTCCACATGAGCTTGTCTTTGATTATGACTACTGGAGCACAGGTGGGTAGTCAACAAGCTTTCTCGGGAGCCAGGGGCTGACCATGATGTCTAGACGATGTCATCCATGCCATCCTGCCGAAGGAGCTGGAGGAGGGGGCCCCGTCTGGCTTTGCTGTTGTCGGCCATATAGGTATGTCCCCTTCACGTTATTTCGGGGATTCTTGCTGAACAGCAGCTAGCGCATATGAACCTCAGGCCGGAGTACCTGCCGTACAAGCATATAATCGGTCAGGTCGTCTTGGATGTACGTGCATCCAACGTCAATACTAGCATAGTGGCTCACTACTATTCAGAAAAACCCGTCAGTCACGACGGTAGTGAACAAGCTCGACAACATAGTCGATCAGTTTCGGGTGTTCAAGATGGAACTCCTGGCGGGAGAGCCGGACTTCGTCGTGACACAGGTGCGCCCCGTCACTACATTCTGTGTCTCGCTCCACACTGATGAATCTAGTCTGAGAACGACTGCAAGTTCACCTTCGATTTCCGTGAGGTGTACTGGAACTCTCGGCTGCATCACGAACATGAGCGGCTGATCGAACAGTTCAAGACAGAGGACGTTATAGCGGACGTTTTCGCTGGCGTCGGCCCTTTTGCGATCCCTGCGGCAAAGAAGGGCTGCGGAGTGCTCGCGAACGACCTCAATCCGTCCAGCTACAAGTATCTGACTGTCAACATCTCGGACAACAAGGTTCGTCAGAAACTCACAGCACTTCGTGACCTCGCTGATAGCTCAAACTGGTTGCCTAGGTGGGGTCGCTTGTGCGGCCATTCTGCGAAGATGGCCGGGAGTTTATCCGACAAGCCTTCAACCGAGCCTGGGACGACCCTCTAGCTCCGGTCCCGCAGCGCAAGCAGCGGAGGACGGAGTTGAAAGAGATCCGCGCAGGCGAACGACCGGCACCTCCCGTGGGCCCGCGGAGAAATCGCATCAGCCACTTTGTCATGAACTTGCCGGATACCGCCATCTTGTTCTTAGACGCATTCCGCGGCGTGCTATCTCCTGCGATTGCGGGTGAGCGGGATTTGAGCGGTCTTTACGCGGAGGCGACGATGCCCATGATCCATACCCACTGCTTCACCCGGGAGTTGGAACCGGAGAAAGCAGAGGCGGATATACGCCAGGTGCGATGGCTCTAACACACACTTGCTTTTCGTCGCTGATCGGTGCTTATACGATATAGCGGGTGGAGGAGAAAATCGGGCATCCGCTTGGGGCGGACACCGTGTACCATTGGGTCCGCTCTGTCGCACCTCAGAAGGAGATGTACTGTGTAAGCTTCAGGCTTCCATACGCTGTTGCATATGCGTCGTGAGAATGTGCAGTGGGTGCGGACGAGACGTTGTGGGGGATTGAGTTTGGGGCGCGCCTAGTGTGAAGTGGAGCTTAGTCAGCAAATGTTCTGCCTCGGAAAAGCACCAGAGACGCCGTTGACCGCCAACTCATCATCTACCCCGCCCCCGCGTCGGCCTCTGCTCTCGCTCATAGAGTACTCTACTGTCTCTTCTTATAGAGCTCTCGTCTCTTATTCTGCCTCTAGAGCGGCTATACCCGGCTATCCTTCCTAATACTCGCTTCTCCGGCCCGGCACTGTCCTGAGACCTCTTCGCCATGTTTCCGCTCAACTTGCCCCGTATCTTCGGAACTGTCCACTGCGATTCCGACGCTGCCCCCACCTCTCGCGCGGCATCTACCATCAAGAGCGTCAAGAGCGTCATTGCCGTCCCCGAGAGTGAGCTGAAGCGATGGAGAAGGACTTTCGACGCGAATGCCCAGACCGTCGTCGAGGACCAAAAGTGCGTACCGTCTTCCTATAGTTAGTATCTATAGACCGCTATATTGACTCCGGCGCGTGTCTACTCTGCCTCAGGTTCTTGAACAGTGAGCAGTTTGTCAACGCCATTGCGCCCAAGGGCGACCTCAGCAAGATTGGTCGCGCGCAGTTCGCGACGCTATTCCGCGTCGCGGATGCGAACAAGCGTGGATTGCTCTCCTGGGATGACTTCGTGGTGTTTGAGACGATCCTGAAGCGGCCGGATGCGGACTACTGGATAGCGTTCCAATACTTTGACGTGTACGCCGAATTCATTCATATCGTTGCGCGCGAGCAATGTCATGCGAGCCAGCCATCCGCATCCTCCTCGAACGGGGGTGTCGTTGCTGTGTTTGTTGTTGCAGAGACGAATCTGGCACGATCTCATACGACGAGTTCAAGAACGTCTTCAACGCGAACATCGGCCCTGACGCCATCCCGTTTGATTTTGACTGGTGAGCACCCGTTTCGGTCTGGTGTCGCTGCGTTGAGATGAGGGTAAGATGCTGAGTGCGCGTGGATGCTATATAGCGACTGGGTCAAGCTGTACCTCGGCAAAAAGAATGGCGCACACGTTCTTGGGTGTACGTGGTCGCAGTTGTTGGCGATGCGTGCCCCCGCTCACGGATGTTGCGTCTCCAGACGGCGAGTTCACGCAGTTGATGAAGGGGCTGCAGGGCGAGCGACTCCGCCAGGCATTTAAATACCTAGACAAGGACCAGGATGGGTATATCCGACCGGAGCAGTTCAAGAAGATCATCCTAGTGCGTTCTCTCACTTCGTACCGTCACTGTATGCGCTATATGCGGCCGTTCCTTGGACCTTAGGACATTGCTGGCCATAAACTGTCCGATGCCGTCATAGAGAGGCTCCCGACCCTGACTACTCTAAGCCCTGGAGGCCGTATATCCTACTCGGAGGTCAATGCCTTCTACAATGTCATTAGAGGTGAGCACTTGGACGGATTTAGAGGCTTGTACAGCGCTGATTGTGTACAGAGATGGATATGGTGGAACGGTGCGTAGTCGTGCCGACGCGGAGGGCGGTACTCACGTGTACCCGTCATGCAGCATCATCCGTGAAGCTACCGCCAAATCCAAGGATGGTCGCATCGGCCAGTCTGAGTTCCTCGATCACTGCGTCTCCAGCACCCGTTACTCGCTCTTTACTCCCATGGAGGCCTCCATCATCTTCCACTTCGCGGGTCGCGGCAATGCCCAGCAGCGTCTTTCCTTGCTCGACTTCGCCCAGCTCTTGGATCCTCGGTGGAAGGCGCCCTCGGAGACGGTGGAATACGAGGCCCCGTCATTCCTCGAGCAGTTCGCACATTCCGCCTATAACTTTGGTCTCGGAGGTTGGAAGCTCCGTACGATTGCAGTGATTGATCGCTCACATGCAAGGTGTACACAGGTCTCGCGGGCGGCTTTGGTGCAACGATCGTGTACCCCATTGATCTCGGTGCGTGTTTGTATGATGCTCGTCGCTGACTATTGGCTGACTTGTCCAACAGTCAAGGTAAGGTTTGCTTCTTGCGGGACATCTGTCGCGCACCGCTGACGGGAAGTTGATGTCATTTCCAGACACGGTGCGTTTCTTGTCACTCCTCGACAGGGGGCACCACAACTGACATGAGCTTGTAGGATGCAAAACCAGCGCAGCACGGTTGTCGGGCAACTGTTGTACAAGAACAGTCTGGACTGCGTACGGAAGGTGTTCAGGAACGAAGGCTTTCTTGGCTTTTACCGTGGGCTTGGCCCTCAGCTCATCGTGCGGTCGGTTTACTTCATCTCCGTGAGCGTGTACTCACGCTATTTCCGTCTCAACAGGGCGTAGCGCCTGAGAAAGCCATCAAGCTCACCGTCAATGATTTCATCCGTTCGCGTGCGATGGACCCAGAGACTGGGAGAATCACCGTGGGATGGGAGCTGGTCGCCGGTGGATCAGCGGGTGGTTGTCAAGTGGTAGGTCTATACAGTATTCCTCGAGGCAGCTGCGTCGAGCACCGCTTCATTCACGCATCTCACAGATCTTCACGAACCCGCTCGAAATTGTGTACGTGCCCATCCGTGCCCATCAATACGAGCAGTTGCTCAGGCTGACTCGGCTCTCAGGAAAATCCGACTGCAGATCCAGGGCGAGGCGGCCAAGCTCGAGGGTGCACTGCCTAAAGGTGCTGGTCACATCATTCGCCAGCTCGGACTTGTTGGGCTCTACAAGGGCGCGAGTGCATGTCTGTTGCGCGATATCCCCTTCTCGGCGATCTACTTCCCGGCGTACGCACACCTCAAGAAGGATATCTTCAACGAAGGATACAATGGCAAACAGCTGTCGTTCTTTGAGACGTTGACGTCTGCCGCCGTTGCGTACGTCGTTTCAGATCATATCCCATCGCCACCAGTGATGGGTGCATGTTGGGTGCATGCCTGAATTGATGGATGCTGACGACTTGTTTGAATACCGACGCAGTGGTATGCCTGCCGCGTATTTCACGACACCCGCCGGTGAGTCTAGACCTTTCATTTAGCGCGCCAAGCTGAGTGGTTGATGGACCGACCGATTCAGATGTTGTGAAAACTCGGCTGCAGGTGGAGGCCCGCACAGGGCAGACTCACTACAAGGGCTTGGTTGATGCGTTCGTCAAGATATGTGAGTCCTTTCGCCGTTTCAGATCCGGACGAGTGATTGACGTGTGGGCTGCGATGCGCTCGTCAGATCGCGAGGAGGGCTTCAAAGCGTTCTTCAAGGGCGGGCCCGCGCGTATTATTCGCAGCAGCCCGCAGTTCGGCTTTACGCTCGTAGCGTACGAGTACCTGCAGAAGGTACGTGCCGGAGGCTGGGTATGTGAGAATGGACTGATTGACGGTGGAACGGGGATTGGTCGCAGTACATGCCAGTAAGTCGGGTTAGTGTGTTTGATAAGGCGATGAGGGTACTGATTGGCCCTGTTGTGGGAAGTTCCCATACGCCAGCGCAGGGAAGGAAGTGGAGACGCGGCTCACGTCGCAACCAGAAGACATGGCGCAGGTACGGGCGCGGAACGCGTTGCGAATTCTGCTGGACGTGCACGGGGATTTCGGGCGGCGGTCGGGGTAGAGGAGTGCGGGGAGCGGACCCGAGAGATGGGATTGGGCGGGTTGCGTTGTCGGGTTGCGTTATTTACCGCATATACAATGGCATATCTTGGATTGCAATGCGCTGTGCACCTGCATCAGGGGACGAGATGGCCAATGGGACTCGGGCGGGACGCGAGCCAATGGGGCCCGGGAACCGCCCGGTGGCAGAATGTCTCTAGGGAGACACGATCACTGATGATCTGTTCGGTCGTGACAGAGCAGAGCACTCGCCTGTCACTCCCCTCATATAGAGCCCGGCAGCCCCCCGCCGTCACTCTCATCCCCCTTCCTCCGCCTTCGTCTCCGGCCTTCTCCTCCCTCCTTTTCTTCTTCAGCGGTGAGCACGCATACACCCACCCTCACACCCGCCATGGCACTCACCCGTCCTCCCACAGAGCGTTTGCGTTTTACGCAGACTTCCCGCACTTTTTCACCAGCCTACTGCTAGCCAGTCCAGACAGCGTAGACCGCTACCACTCTTTTGCAACTTACGTATCAATCCGACCCCGTCACGACTATCAGCTGTCTTAATAGCCCGACATGAACTCCGTCATTGTTGCTCTTACCCTTGCGGGTGCCGCCGCCGCCCAGATCGTCGCCGGCCCCGTCACAATGGTCCCCTCCAGCCAGATTTACGCAACTGCCTCCGCTGGCGACAACCACGTCGCCGCGTCGAGCTCATCTGCGCCATACGGTGGGGCTACCACCCAGGCAAGCAGTTCGTCCAGTGCTGCCGCCTCCTACTACACCCAGCCTCCTGCTACCGATGGCGGCTACTCGGATATGCCCTACTCGTCGTTCATGTCCGGGGGTTACAAGAGCATGAACTGTGGGTATGGCTACTCGAAGGGAAGTGACGGATCCTGCAACCCGATGAGCTGGGTGAGTTTTGCATTCATTTTCTGGTGCGGTTGATTGCTGACTTGCTGTGCGCCAATCAGTACCAGGATCAGGGATGCTACGAGACGATCATCATCAACCAGTGAGTACAGCCTCGTTCTTGGTGTCTGCGGTCGATCCTCATGCTCGCACAGCGGAGGAAGCGGGTACGGCGGTGGATATGGCTACGGCGGAGGGTGCGATAGCGGGTCGACCAAGACTGTCACCATGACCGACACCATGACCGTCCAGAGTACGGTCACGATGACGGACACAATGACGGTCACCAAGACGATGACGGACGTAAGTGTCTGCAGTACTTTCACTGGTATCGCACGCGTTTTGACGCGCTCTTTGTAGACCAAGACTGTCGCGACCACGGTCCACGACACGATGACGGTCACCAAGGTGCAGACGGAGACCGACGTCGAGTCTGTGACGAAGACCCAGACGAAGGTCGAGACTGCGACGTCGACCAAGCTTGTCCCCACTACTCGCGTCTGGGTCTCCACTGAGATCATCGACAAGACCAAGACTGTCGATCACACCCTCACTGCCACGGAGACCAGCACCCAGGTCAACCTGTACACCAAGACGCTCACTGACACGGAGAGTGTGACGGCGACTAAGACGCAGAGCGTTACGGAGACCGACCTCATGACGGTCACCCAGACGCAGATCAGCACGATGGTCGTGCCCACGACGTACGTCAAGACTTGGGTCAGCACACAGGTCATCGACAACGTATGTTATTGGTCATATTTGACCTTTACCTCTCCTTCTGACTTCTGGGCATACAGACCAAGACCATCGAGATGACGCAGACGTCCACCGTCACGGACAAGATGACCCTTGTCTCGACCGCGACGCAGACCCAGGTCCAGACGCAGACGGCCACCCAGACTGTCACGGACGAGGAGACGATGACCGTCACTCAGCTTAGCACGATCATCCAGCCCACCACCTACGTCCAGACGTCTGTCAGCACCAAGGTGATCGACAACGTGAGTCGATGCGCCAAAGGAATATGTCTGAACGGGTGCTGACTGCTTCCATTTAGACCAAGACCGTCGAGCAGACCATCGTCCAGACGATGACTGAGGACCGCACGTCCACGGCGACCCTCACCTACCTGTCGACGTCCACTGCCACCGCGACTGAGACCGACACTGTCTCGTTGACTGCGACTGCCACGGAGACCACCACCGCGACTGCCACCGTCACTGACTCCATGCTTGTGTCGTGCCTCCAGGGCGTAAGTACCGAATCCCGTTCTTCGTGTGGCTTCGGGCTGACTCTTGTACGATGTCTAGTGCAAGACCAGCTACTACCTGACCCCGGGTAACGCTGGGTCGTACACCTACGCATCGACTGCCACCGCCGCTGCGACCTCTGTCACCGCGTCCTCTGGCTATGACAGCGGTTACAAGTCTAGCAGCTCGTCGAGCTCCGGCTACGACAGCGGTTCCAAGTCCAGCAGCTCGTCGAGCAGCGGCTCGTACGACGGCTCTAAGTCGTCCAGCAGCAGCTCGTCGAGCAGTGGCTCGTACGATGGCTCCAAGCAATCGTCTTCGTCTAGCTCCTCCTCCAGCTCCTCCTCATCCTCAGGTAGCGGGTACTCCGGCTCGTCGGGCAGTTCTAGCAGCAGCTCATCGAGCGGCTCCAACTCTGGCTCATACTACTAAAAGGGACAATTAGCACACGCGTCGGACTCTTGTCGAACTGCTGATGGACAGTTTGGTATTCTCGTATAGTGTTGTCTTCGGGTAGACTCGTTGGTCACTTACACGTACATACAATACCCGCTTACTTTTGGACAACGCTGACGGACAACAGTTGTTAGGTGTCGATACGTGGCTGCAATGTAGCTTCAGCTATTTCGTTCTATTTGCTTCATATTTTATATCATCATTGCTGAGGTTACACAAAATCAATCGGGCATTCGCGAAGCAACTTGGGGTGTGTGCACTGCGCAGTATTACATGCGTGCTTGAGCATCGTTCTCCTTTGCTTCTCAGGCTCGTCATCGGCGATGTCGCAAGTTGCCTTCTTCGGCCGTCCACTGCGCAACTTTCGCGACCCTGTGTCCTCCGCATGGCCAGTCTAACGGCATTCGAAGAGGTCCGATTCCGACTTCACCGAACGCGGTGTCCCTGGTAACTATCGCTGCCGTTGCTGGGTTCTTCGTGCTAAGTAGGTTCCGTGCACACCAGAGCTCTGGTACGCCGTTCTCTGTTCTCTGATGCTGAACTTTGAAGGTACATAGCTGCCCTTCACCAGGCGACGCCAAGCTTTCCACGCGGGGTCGTAAGTATCTCGAGGCATCCACAGGTTACTGGCGAGCGTGCCCTGACGTGCCTGGCGGGCCGGCAACTGCATGCGCCCTGCGCTCTGAGCGAGCGAATGGGATGCGCACGATCGCCTCGATCGAGGACATTCAACGGCGGGTAACTGCAGCCGCGGCGAGCAGGCTCCTCGCCGTCCAATGGGAGCCGCGTTCTTCGGACCCGGTCGAGGCCGCACACACCAGGAAAAATGTTCAGCAGCCCGACGGAGTACATACGCGCTACGCACCGGCAGGGTTCTCATTGGTCCACACTCGAAAGTCACAAGCTTCATCTGTCACGGTCGAAACTTGAGCTTGAACGTCTTCCTTGTCGGAGACTCGGAATGTTCGCGGAGACTAGTGCGGTGTGTTGTTTTTGCAATGTCCGCTGTATTGCTCATTTATTAAACCACACAGCTCGCTTGCTACCTGTCGCGCACAGCCGGCCGCACTCAGGCCTATTCAGGCTTCTGCGACGTTCTGGGAGGGTCAATACGTCCTAGACCGAATGCAATGTCTCCGAACGCAGTACAGGTGCTCAGTCATTGTCAGACTCAAGGGCCGCCTTGCCGGATCTGCCAGTATTGTGAGTAGCCTCAACCAACCGGCTGCGTCGAATTTTCCGGCCGGGACGACCTCTGCTCGCCAAACCATGCACGGCCTACCTCATGGGCGACGACGTCAAGTTTCACCGTGAGTGCGGTTACATAGCTGACATACATCACCATGATCCTTGACATCTATACGACAGTCCTGACGCAAGCAATCTGTTTCAGAGTGGCCATCGTGCGAGCTGCGCACTTCCGGGTCGAGCGCAGAGCTTGTACTGTATCCTAACCACCGTCGTTTCCACAGGACATACTGCTCAGCGAGAGGATCGGGTACATCTATTCTCGGAGGACGGTTACCTCGTTCCATTAGGCAAGTTATGGGCTATACAACAGGCCGGTACGTACCGTTCCCGTTCTATATGCCTTGTGTCCGACTGGCTGTCATATGTGATTGATTCACCGTGTCGCTCGCAGATGCACAGGGACTATGCTTCCCAGTAGATATATCGCTCAATAGCCCTCTAGTACGATCAAGTCGGTGCTGCCCTGTGGGGGACGCTGGGGTTCCGAGGGGCCGAAGTGACGGAGCGAAGGACCAAGACACCTTTCGGAAGCCATCAGGCTGACAACACTAGCAGAACACTACAGCGCTGATCATCGCCTGAACGATACTATCCAGGACCATCCCGACCATGGGCCGTCCAATTGTACCACGGGAAGTCCTCGGGACGCGCGAGTAAGCTCGGTCGGACGTCAGGGGGGTACTCAATGAACTCTCGTACTAAGTAGCATTCACTGCTACCCGCCGCATAACCTACCTCATGGAAGTCTCATATGCACCTAAAGGTCCCGATCCTTTCCTGACTAGTTGCATCTGAGCTCCGGATGCTGTGGAGTATGATACTGTTCGCAGACCTGCCTCGTGAGCCCCTCGTACGTGATGTGATGTTACTGCGTCGTGCTCATCTTTGCCCAGCCGATCCAAGTCCTCTGTACGTCAATAGAATGGCGCGACACGGAGTCATTCCTCCGGGGGTGTCAGTGAGTAAGCAGTGTTTCTTGTCTATGGTATAACGAAGTCGTATGCTACCGAAATAGCTCGCCGCCCAGACCCAGGATGCGTCGGGACCGTGCTACTGGCTCGCGTCGTACAGGCGTAAATTTCCTGCGTCTTCACCTCGATATGGGGTTGCGCACTGGAGTGCCACGACTATTCTGGGCCGTCCGCGTCAGATCTTGTTACTGACGTGAGATGTGCGTCAAGGTTGCATGGAAAAGACGGTCCATCCGTCCGGTGATTTCGACGACACTTGTCAGCGACAAGACATGCCGCGACTTCTGCAGTAGCTCCACGCCGCTTCGGGTATAGCTACGTCAGATAGTCCAACTATTGGCTCCGGAACACCGCTAAGGCAGGTATGTACACTACTACAAGGGTCGTTGTTCTGACACGTTGAAGTACCAGTACATACGTCGGCATGATCGGGTCTGGTCTTTGCTCAAGCTCTAGTTCTACTATTCACTATCCGGTAACTGAAAGTCTCATTGACCCCGGTGCCTGTCGTCCCCCCGCGGGACGACGTCGTACGTTTGGGTGGATTGCCACTATCCAATCGCACTGCCTAGCTTGGTATACCCTCAAGGTGTTCAAAGCGACTGACCCGCCTTGCGCATCGAAGCACTAAGGAGTGACGTAAGTATGCCACCGTCTCCATGCACAGACTCTGCGGACGTCTGTGTCTTCGCTCACCCGTGCATCTAGCTTTATTTCGCCCGGAACTCTCTGAGGCTGACAACTGGAGGGAAGCTCACGGCTCATCATGAAGAGCGATTGCAGCGGCCCCGGCGTTCGATCCTCTACTTTCGAAGCCTTCCACGAGCCTCGTGGATAGGGAACTCGGGTCGCTACAGAAGCCGGACGGGAAGGGGGAAGGGGAGCTCCGGCGTGTGAGCGGGTGTTGTCCCTCTCCGATAGTCTCTTCATAATGGTTAGTCTACTTTTCCGAGAACTAACCAACCACTTGCGATGTCTAACTCCACTACCTTGCCAAAAGGCCAAGATATAGTACGTGGGTGCCAGGATCTGGGTGGGGAGTCAATCTACAGTCTCCGGTGGCCCAGTTGACGAACGTCGAAGCTCAAGATTGAGTACCGCAATCTCGTATGGCAATGTGGCACATCCTGCAAGCAGTCCAAGTGTCACCTGTCGAAGGTCTACAAGCTCCCACGGCGTGGATCTGAACGGTTAGTTCAGGACGGTGGCCCTCTGGAAACTCCTTGCTTTATCACCGCATCACGACGTTAAGAGCAACTGTCGCAGCCACAACCACGCGGATGGTGTCTCGGAAGAGATGACCCTGCGAAGTCTTCCATGCCAGTGTCATTGCTAGTACCTGTCTGTTCCGGCCATCCGAGAGCTTGTGACGTGCTCACGCGCATGCGGCGCTCTGGAACACCTTCTCAAATCGTGGCTGCTGGCGCTGTGCTCAATCGGATGCAAGCTGGCCAGAAACAGAGTGACAGTACGTTACGGGCATCCGCGGACCTCACTACATACTGTCTGAAACATGGGGTTCATCAGATTCATAAGCTGCCAGGAGCAGATGGGCGCCTATGGTTTCAGTGGGTCCGAGATCATCGTGGATTGCGCAAGACTGGTTCAATTCGCTACCGTCATCGTCAAACTTAAGTTAGGACGCCGCTGTCAACCCAGACCACCTCTATTACAGCAGCCATCGTTCAGGCATGCCCCTCCAACACTCGCCTGATCCCGCAGAGCCATCATGGGCGCAAGACGTAAAGGCAGAATATTTGATCTTTTTCTCTTCGCGTGACGAGAGCGGCAAACCGTGGTGTCCGGTGCGTGGCCGTTCTCCGAGTGCGTAACCTCCGTGCTGATAGGAAGTACGAACTCCAGGACTGTCGTGCAATCGAAGGCCTCCTCGAAGAAGCTTTCGGACCGGCTGAGAGTCCGTCTGCCATGATTCTTTACGTCGGACAGCGGTCGGCGTAAGTACCATCCGTCACCCACGCACCGAGTCTGACAGCCCTGCTCCCAGGTGGAAAACTCCGGCCAATCCTTACAGAGCACCCCCGTGGAGCGTGCAGTCAGTCCCAACTATCGTGAGGACCCGAGATGTGAGTTCTCTGCGCTGTCGCGCACTCCCCAGGCGCTCGCGGACTCCTCCGGCTGATCTTGGCTACTCGCTCTGCAGGGCGCAAGGCTAGCGGACGAGGAGATATCTCAGCATCTGGACTCGTTTATCCGTGAATAGATTGCCCACCATTCGCCGCATAGGAAATGTTCGGGATGCAGCCGCGTGCATGACCACTACCTCCGCGATGGAGCGCTGGGACTGCAGGGCATTCAGATTCGATTTGTTATCAGCGCCCACGCTGGAGGCCACGATGCATTCGCGGACCTGACCGTGCGTACGCAAGACCATCTACCTGGCAGGTCGCGCCCGGGGTATATATATCTCTCCGCCATGAGCAACCCCTCTTCGCTTGCTGGTTGTAGGGTCATACAATCATGGGGAAAGGAGCAGAGTACAGAGCGCACAGTGAGGCGCTCTCTCCTCTAGCTTGATGGGCGAAATCGCAAGACCGACCTGGGAATCAGACGACCCCATGGAAGACCCCGATATTCCATGCCCGTCCGTCTCCTACTTAAATGTTCATTTTCCCTCAGATGCCCTTGCCGCGATAATGTCCCCGAACGGCGACTTCAGTACCATCATGCCTGGCGACACATCTAAGCCCATCCAGCGGTCTACAGTCACAGTCCCGTGGACCGAGGTCTCGAAAGCGAAGAAGGCTGAGCGGGAAGAGCGTCTCGCGCGACGGCCCGAGTGGCGACTGAAGACGACCGTTCCCCCGCAGCAAAAGGATGTCTCGAACCACCCACCATCGGAACTCACACCTCGAGAGCTCGAGATCGTGCGTCTGGATGTCACTGCGATCGCGGAGGCCATACGTACCCGGCAATACGGCGCAGTCGAGACTCTCGAGGCGTTCTGCCACGTTGCGTCCATCGCACAGGATCTCACCAACTGCTTGACTGAGGTATTCTTCGGTGAGGGGCTACTCAGGGCTCAGGAGCTGGATCGGTATCTGGAGGAGACGGGACAGGTCGTGGGCCCCCTCCACGGGGTGCCTGTGTCTATCAAGGATCACATCCTTGTGAAGGGTCATGACACGGCTTCGGGGTACATTGCGTGGGCCGGTCGCACTATTGCTGAGAAGGACGCGGTGGTCGTAGACATCCTGCGAAGGGCTGGGGCTGTCATCTACGTAAAGACCGCGAACCCGCAAACCTTATTAGTATGTCTCGCAGCACCATCATGCAATCTGTCAATGCGCCGCTCACCAGTCACTTCCGGTGCAGTCAATCGAAACGAATAACAACATCTACGGCAGGACCTTGAATGCATTCAATCGCTGTCAGTCCCCACCATCTGTCTCCGGATATGCCCTCTTGTCCTCGGCTGACAACGTCATCCAGCCCTGACCCCGGGAGGTAGCAGCGGCGGAGAAAGTGCCCTGATAGCGATGCATGGCAGCCCCTTGGGCATTGGCACAGACATTGGTGGTTCTATCGTGAGTACATTGCATATGTCAGTGCGCCGAGATCACGAAGCCAGCAACTCAAATAACGTTAATCTGTATAGCGCATTCCCGCCGCTTACATGGGGCTGTATGGTCTCAAGGGCTCCGTCGGCCGCTTGCCGCACGCGGGACTCATGGGATCTCACGACGGAATGGACGCCATCGTGGGTGCCCTCGGTCCCCTCGCGACGTCAGCTCGGGACCTGGCCCTGTTCTGTCGCGTCATGTCCCAATACGAGCCGTGGCTTGTTGAGCCTCCGTTGATTGAGATTCCGTGGAGGCAGGATATCGTGGACGGCGACGGCATCCCCGACAAGCTGTCGATTGCGATCCTGTGGGATGACGGCGTGGTTACTCCGCACCCGCCAATTCTGGATGCCCTGAAGCGAACGCAGGATGCGCTGACTGCGGCGGGTCACGAAGTAATTGCATGGGAACCAATTGACCACCAAGAGGCTTGGGATCTCATCGTACGTTCCGTTCCAGCACGGATCTATCTTGAGCACGTGCTGATAGACGTTTGAAATATAGACAAAGTTGTACTTCCTCGATGGTGGCGAGGAATACAGAGAAGTGCTGAAGAACGAACCCTTAGTCCCACAGACCGAGTGGATCATGTCTCAGGTGCCGAACGGCGGGAAGCCTTACTCCGTCGCCGAGATATTCAAGCTCAACCTCGAGCGCGAGGCATTTCGGGCCAAGATTGCTGCGCACTGGAATGCTACCAGGACCCGCACAACGTCAGGCCGCTACGTCGATGCCGTACTGAGCCCGGCTGCAGCTACGCTCGCGCCACCTCACGACACGACGAGATGGTGGGGATACACTTCTTACTGGAACCTGATGGACTACTCTGCAGTAGTCTTCCCCGCCGGCCGCTTCCACGCTACCGGCTATAAATCGGTGACGTTGCCTGGTGGCGTAGTCCACACTGGCGAGCCCCGTAATGACACTGAACACTTCATCCGAGCTCAATGGGACCCCCAGACCTACGATAACGCTCCCGTCGGTCTGCAGGTCGTCGGGAAGCGGCTGAACGAGGAGCGTCTCCTGGGCGTACTGCGCAGGGTTGAAGAAGCCATCGCGACGTACCACGATCCGTAGAAGGCCGTCGGCGCAATCTCATCTCGATGTGTGGCGCGCAGCCGCCACGACAAGGAGGGGTAGGCTCGGGCTAAAGCAAGGGGGATCTATTGTGGACGTATGTTGGGAAGGGACGGGCCACGATGCTATGTTGAGACGAATGTATCTGTAATTTTGGGCTGGCAAGCGCAATTTCGGCACGTACGATCTGTATGATGATCTGGTTAATCTCTGCCGCTAGCCGATACACCAAAGGGATACAGCGCAAGTGATGTCTCCAGCTTTCCGCCGCTCTCGTAGATCCGGCTTCAGGAGCGTGGGCACGAATGAGCCTAGCCATGACATGTGTTGCACAGGCAAGTCACACTTACCGAATAACGTGGCAGAGTGCCGCGCCGGAGCCACGACTGCGCGCGATCTCTTCGTACAGGGTCCAGCGTGCATCTACTCTGGCGTCGCAGGGTTGTCAGCAGACCAAGAGCACCCTGTCATAGCTCAAGCCGTGCCTCAAACACGGCGAACAAACATACCATCAGTGGCGCCGGTCAATTTTGCACAGAATGCAAAACGGTTCTCACTTCCACCTTCCTCGGCTCGCGACTTCATGACGAGGACGTGGAAGCGAGGACACGGGACGAGAATAAATGAAGTAGGACCGAGGTCGTACTGGACTTGGCCGGACTCATGCCATTCAAATTTCACTACGGCCTCTGCCAGCTACATCGTAAACGAGGTGTATGTATCCTGACAGTTGGCCAAACTTACGATCCGGGATATGTTCATGATGCACAGCCGGATGGCTTCCGTTTGAGTTTGACATGGCCGGGTGCCGTCAGCAGCCCGCAGCAACGTGATGTCCCACCACCCGGGTGTCGGTACGAAGCTATATTTCAAAATTGCAGGTACCAAGGGGTCGCAGATGAATACCATCTGGTGAAGTAAAGACCAGTCGTATAGATCATGCAAGCATACGACTTGGCCGGACCAATATCGGGCTGCTTGAGACAGTTGATGAGGATACCGATACGATAGATGCGTAAAAATACGACTCACAGTGCAACTCCATGTGGAGCCAGGGTCCCGTTCGGAGGATATGTGGCAGAGATGGCGGTAACCCGGATATCATTCATAACGTGTTGTTGGCGGTGGCTTACCTGGACGGAGAGTAGAGCGACGCAGAGGGGGTCCCGAGAGCGAGGTGCACTGCCGTTGGCAATCAGTGCTTTGTGCTGGATATGGGACACCTGAGGCTGGAGGAGGAGACGGGGTTGCGCTGGAGTCGGTGCTCATGAAACTCGTCGATGAGCCACGCGGAGATCTCGAGCGGACTGCCACCCAGAGACGCCGGTATATCTCGCCTTGTCTGCTTGCAGCCATGTCTCCGATCCCTCACAACCTCTCGCTCGCGTTTCTGCCCCGCACTGCCCACCCGCACGGTACGGAGTCCCCGGGGAGGCGCGTCCACCACCGATGAGCTCGCAATCGCTGGGCGAACGGGAGCGCTGAGCAACCTGCGCGCGCGGAGCGTCCGGACACATGAACGAAGCATCCGTGTGGACATGTCACTCCGCGCACTCGCGAAAATGACTGCCGTTATGTAACCCGTTGCGGCCTAGCACTTTGGCTACGCTTCTGCCTTCTCGGTCGCTTTGCGAAATCAACGAAGGCGGACGGGAGGAGGGGTGTGTGCCAGAGATGGGATAGGGCGATACCTTTCGCCGCCCATCTTCCCCAGGCGCGCGTCTGCTAATTGCTGGCGCCAGCGGTCGGAGGAGGAGGAGGCGAGACGACGAATATTCCTGATTACTCATTCTTTCCGAGGCGTGTTGTATTCCAATCAGCACCCGGCGGTCAGACATCCGGCGGTGAGATCTTGTCCGATTTCCTTCGCCGAGCATCAACGAGCCGATGTGCAGCTAACCCCGTCGACGCCTGACGCCGCGTCGGCTCCCCCCGCTCGGACTCTAAACCTGGTTTGCCAGTCTACAGTCCTGTCCTCGTCGTCTATCGTGACATGGCTGTTCTGTACCTGCCTCGGACATATAAAGCCTCCCCATGTCTCCGAGACGGTCCTACCAAGTCACAAAGGCTACTCGCCCTCCCATCTCCCCCTAGATATTTCCCTCGCCGTCGTAGCTGGGTGAGTACATTCTTGCTATACATCCATCCGTCATGACTCACATGTACCCAACAGTTTTCCCGCCATGCCTGGTCTTCATGCCTCTACCTCCCGGCAGTCCTTCGTCATGCAGCATAACAGCGCAGACGACTTCCTCTCCTTCACCTACCCCGTACTTCGACGTCATGAGGCGTCTTCCAACATTGTTCTTGCACATGCACTCAAGCGCGTCGGTGCCGAAACCGCGCTTAGTGTCTACGAGTTCATGTCCGACGAGGACGTCGACGCGCGTTTCGCTTCCGTGGAACCCGACCACTTCACCCCCAAGCCGTCAAGCAGCGCGTTCTGGCTGACCCTGTGGAGTGTCTCCTCTCCGTCAGGACCTGCCACACTGGACCTCGTCCTCGCGTGCGTGAACTGGACCCTTGGCGACTATCCGATCTTCCTTTGGACGCCTCATCGCTCATCTGCGGCATCTTCTGCGTGGGTTGCCCCTCGCATCGAGCAGCTCGCCGATCATCTCCATTCCTGCGTTCCCCCAGAGCGTATCTTCTCCGTTTTCGGCATGACTTCGCTTGTCAAGTCATTTGCCCGGATATGGAGCCAGACGACTGGTTTCGTGATTGAGCCCGAGCCGTTCTACGCTGCGCTCTTCTCATATTGCACTGCGGAGAGTTTCCGTGAAGGAGATAGTGCCCTGCCTGAGGGCCATCGGCTGAGGAAGGCCGTCATGGCAGATTCGGAGTCTGTCGCACAGCTTTGCAAGGAGTTTGCTGATGATTCCGTGAGTTCCGAGTCAGGATGGCCTGACTGTGATTGTACTCACCCTGCACAATTTTGCATCAGATCTTCTTTCCCCTTACCATCGAGCGCGCCAGGATCGAGGCCCGCGAGCTCATCTCAAAGGGGCTCGTGTGGGTGTACGATGCCAGCGGCGACATCACCACTATCTGCGCCGTCACGCGGAACAGCCATCGTATATCTGCCATCACCAAGGTGTACACCACCCCTCGATGGCGCCGCAGAGGTTGCGCCGAGTTCCTTGTGCGCGCCGTCACTGCTCAGTAAGTACACCTCCCATGACTCGCAATTTTGCCCGGAGCTGACCGAGTTCGTATCGCAGGCTTCTGTTTGACTTCGGAAAAGAATCCGTCGTGCTTTACGTCGGTCACGAAAACAGCGCTCAGCGCGTCTACGACCGGGTAGGCTTCGCAGGCTTGTGCGGAAAGCCCAAGCCCGATACTGTCGAGGACTCCCTCGAGCTCGGCTTCGTCGGGGCTGACAGGGGACATTGGTAAATTGGCGAACCAAGACAGTGCATATCAGTACCCGTAGCCCTAATTCTGCCTCGTCTGCTCTTTCTGACCACCAGACAGTCCTGTGTTCACAAACTAATAGTACTCAACACATTTGTATCCCTAGTATCTTCCTATTCTTATTTCAAACTTAGTCGCTAGTCGAATTGTCCTGTTATTTCACGTCGCCCCTTATTCTTACACGTAGTGCTTTCTAATATCATCTCGCCATGTCAACGAGTCATGAATGAAACATCTCCGCGTGCCTTGCGCCGTTCAATTATGTGATATTGAAATACTCAGACTTCGACTGCGGCCGACGGAAATATGTCCAGCGGCCCTCATTCCCGATGCGACTCGAGTGCCTTGGGGACTGCGTGCCTGTGAGTGCCTGGCTTGAACGGTTTGTACAGGCAGCTCTGCATTGGCCTTCCCACGAAGTAGCAGGACGCCTCAACCTGTCCAGCCATGCCAGGCCCTTCATAGCCGTCACACCCGAGACGTGCTATACTGCCCCTCAGAGACCCGGGTCATTTATCCACCCGCAATGCGCACAGTGTGCGGTGACACTGCACACTGTGACACTGTTGACGAGAACATTCAGACACGTTGACGCGCAGGGCAGACGTCCACCCACAGCGTTCGGTATGCGGGCTCTCAGCACGCACCGGAGCGCTGCCAGCGCATCGTCGAAGCCAAAGATATTTCCGGGTCTAGAAGGACGCATCGGCAAGCCAAATTGCACACTGCACTACGAACGACGCCGGCCTCATGGGCGAAGATACGTCAGTGTGCGCTGTGCGCGAATATCAAGCTATGATCTCAGCGGGCGTCCCTCCGAAGCCCCGAAGGCGAGATGCTCAGCGTCTGAAGGAGGCTTCCTAATGGTCGGTGTCGGTCGTGCACAGACGGCATCATGGCTTGACGATGAACCCGTGAAGTGCGGCCGATCCTTCTTGGTGACTTCGTGAAGAAGCTGGCGGAGGCGGAACGCGGAGCGGAAGGAAGATGGACGATGGAAGATGGAAGATGGAAGAGGTTTGTCGGTCAACACGGTAAGGTTCGTCACCGTCTGGAGGCCGTTTGTTAGGAGTAACAATTTGTCCCTGAATACAGAATGAGCACCCTGGATGATACTGGACAAATCAAGATGAGGGTACTGGCGAACTTGATCGCATGTATGTAGTCATGCTACATATATAGGGGTGCAAGGAAAGCGAGTGCGCTCAGCTCAAGTTACTCCGCGGGACGCAGCTTGGCGAGATCGGCTTGGGTGTATGACAGATTGAGACCTAGCAACGTTGGTGTCCGGCATTTAGGAACATCGATGAAGCTCTATGATTTCGCCCATACCGGCTATAAGCAGAGGAGTTTTCTTCACTCCGGGGTTGACAGCCTACTGCACCGGATGGCGTGCAACGGCGATGTCGTTCAGTAGTGTCGGTCTCAGAGGCAGACGAGCATGTTCGTTTTCCCCTGCCGGCTCAATTTGCCTGACTAGAATCGTGTGATAGTACCACGTCAACGGAGAGTTCTGCCATGTTCCTGTGCGTTGTTCATGAGATTCTAACCTACTTTGCACTAGTCAGGACTCACCGATGCTCTTGAGACCACCTCTATCCTATTGTACTTAGTACCGAGTACTGAAGGGCAACTGAATGGTACTGAATGGTGAGCGCCTGCGTGACCGATCTACACCATGGTTCCCACAGCTATTACACAGGATGCATGTGGATGGCAACCCTGCCTATCAGATCGCACTGACCTTCACGACATTCTCGTGCGCTGTGTGGATAGAGCGTCGTGAGGCTAAGCGTGTCACTCTGGACGGATCTTTTTTTTTTTTTTTTTTGGTGGGGCGCAAATGTCTTAGAAACGCATTGGTCCCCATAAGGGCTTATCGTGCATTTCGTGGACAGTGATTACCATCCAGACGCGCTAGGTGACTAACCCAAGGGATGTAAACCCTGGGAAAGCCGCAATAAATATGTAGATACCACCACGAGGAAATGCCTTTACGCACTGAGTGTGGGACTCAGAGCGAGGGGGGTGAGGAGGTGCATCTCAGATGCCGGTGCACCTCCTCATCTCCCTCGCTTAATGCCCACTAAAACCCCGTTATTCACTACCCATTTCGGCGGGAGCAATTCACTCTTCTCAAGAATTGGTAGCCATATCTGTTCGACCTCCTGCGGTTTGAGGGCCTTCTTCCCCCCTTTCGCTATTGCCGCCGTACGTCGGTCTAGCTCGAGCCTCGACTGAAGGGCCGCGTAGAGTCTGTTCGTAACTTCACTTTCTGAGAAGTTTACGCCCTCATTTTGGATAACACGTTCGCATCTCAGTTTCCAGACTAGATGCGCCGCTTCAGTGCATAGAATGCACCAGAGGTTCTCAGTTGCGCTCCTCCTGCCTCCTTCCGCCGTTTTGAACACTGCACATGCAGACCCGAGAATCGAGCCCCAGCTCGGAGGCTTCCATTCAGCTTTGGTATGCGACCAGATTTCCTGTACCAGTTTCCATATCGTCTCCTGACCAACCGCATTGCACTCTAGAATTATGTGCGACATCGTCTCGCATTCACCGCAGATCGCGCATAGGGCACGTCCGCGCAGTTCGTCCGACATGTTAGGGCGAAGCCACTGGCTCCCAATCATATAGCCGTCGTGGGTTGCCATCCATAGGAACTGCGAAGCTTGTCTCGAGACGTGCCTAGAGCGGAAAGACAGCCATATCGACGCTTCTGGAAGGATGATACCGAATGCTGCTTGGATTCCGCTGATCAGCCTGTCCATATTCGCCTCTGTCCGTGGCCTCGGTTTGACTCGTGAGTCCTTCCTTGCTTTCACTGCATGGTATGCGAGCTTTTGCGTCATTGATTGGAGTTTTGCGCCGGTTACTACATAGGCCGTCGGGATATTTAGCTCTAGATCATCACCAGTCGCGCTTGTAGCGCCTTTGGCTGCCAGCTTGTCCGCCGCCTCGTTTCCAGGGTGGCCGCTATGGCCTTTGACCCACTTGAATAAGGTGTGTGCTTTTCTCATACGCAGTCGGCCTATCGTCGCCCGTAAGAGTTCCGCGTTCGACTGGAGGATATATCCAGTGTCCTCGTGGCGCTGCCTCCACTTCGTAACTGACTCCATCGTTGTGCGAGAGTCCGTTTCCAGCGTGATCCTTGTCTTTTGGGGTGCAAGGGACGCCGCCAGTAGTGTGGCCGCGACCTCTCCCGATTGGTTGGACTGTTCTAAGGCGGTCGGGAGACGTACGCCCCTGTTCCGCTCGTTATCTGGGCCGAAGTAGACTCCCACCCCGGTCTGTGCATTCTGCTCGCCGTTTCGTAAGCAGGACCCGTCTGTGGCAACCGAAATCGCTGATCCGTCTTCATCTAGCTCCATAGGAAGGCTCTCGTCGGACGTCGCGTCAGCCCGGGTGAAAATTCTGAAGACATGGCCAGTATCACCGTCCGTGGTTATTCGTCTATCGAAGGGCACGAGATCAGCGTCCAGTGCCTCTTTCTGGAGGTTGTTCCAAGTTTCTCTCTCAACATCTTCTGGCTGTCTGCCTCTGGGATTCCATTTACCGGGAAGCGTGTCGATCATATTACGCGCTCTGGTGAAACATAGGTGCGGGTTCTCACACCCCGACACTTGTCTGGTTGTCGTGCAGCGAATGCACGCGCACGCTGCCTTGGGGCTGTGTGTCGGGTCTTCTAGAGCGTCGGCAAGTTTGGCGAAATCTCCGACACGCTTCGCGCCGTGGTTTGAGCGTAGGCAGGAGATCAGTTTCGATGGGACGCAGAGCCTTCCGAGGCGTAGCTTGTCCGCTTTTGCGTGGTCCCACATTGGCATGGAGTTGATAATCGATCTAGAGAAGGCGAGTCCCTCGATTCTGAGGCCGTATTTCTTTGCGACCGCTAACATACTGCTGAGCTCGGCCGGGAGGCCCCTCACTTTCGGTTTCCATCGTTGTAGGAAAGGGTTTATTCGCAGCTCGGCCGTCCGCGGGCGACAGTCTTTCGGGACATGCCCGGCGAAAATATCATCTGCCACGTAGGCCCAGATAGGTCGGTCCTTGCTGAAGTCAAGGTAAGATTTGAGCCATATGATGTCTATTGCTTCGCATCTCGCTTCGAGGTCTAGCATGTTGAGACCACCCATCGCGACAGGGCGACATACGTGCTCCATTGCGACTGGAGGGGTGTGGCGTTCGTCCCACAGATAGCTTCTTATGACCTTGGTAAGTCGTTTCACGATCACGTCTGGCATGCGCTGGACCATCGTGAAAAATTGAGTCATTCCACCGACAATCATCTGAACTACGTGCTTCTTTCCTTGCAGCGTGGCATGCCCGGTCTTCCACCTACTCATGGCTTGCATGAGGGGCTGCCTCATGGCGACGATCTTGGTCAATACCAGCGACCAGATGTCAACCTGATCGGTGCCGTTTCCGAAGAAGGCTCCGAGTATGCGTACCGCCTCTCCCTCCTGAGCAACGTGAACGTTCCTGGGATAGTTCTTCCATGCGCCGGTGAGTCTATAGGTCTCCGCCATCTCATCGCGAAAGCGGCGGCTTCCAAGCAGGATGATCTCAGTCTTGCTAATATTGAATCGGGCTTTCGCAGCTGAGCACCACGTATCGAGAATTGTCTGGAGGGTATTGAAATCGTCTCGCTCTGACAGATACACCGTTGTATCGTCCGCGAAGAGAACTGCCTTCAAGATCTCGTCGCATCTCGGGATGGTGAAGCCTTCCAGGTCTGATTTCCTGATCATTGCTGATAGGGGTTCTATCGCCAGGTCAAAAAGGAGACAGGACAGAGGATCGCCTTGTCTCACGCCTCGGTAGATTCGGTATGGTTTACTCAGTATCCCATTGACCATAATGGCTGTAACTGCATTTTTGTAGAGCGACTTGGTTAGGTTTATGAAGGACTCTGGGATTCCGAATTCTTTGAGGACTCTCCACAGGTAGTCATGAGAAATCTTATCGTAAGCTTTCTCTTGGTCTAGAGCCACAATGGCACCGTTGAACTCGTTAGCTTCCGTCCAGTGCAGCATCAGCCTGGCTAGCTGAGTGTGATTGTGGATCCTCCTTCCGGGGACGAAACCGGCTTGCGCGTGGTGGATCAAGCAAGGCGCCACGTCTGCCAGTCTGACTGCGAGGGCCTTGCTCAGCAGTTTGTAATCTGTATTGAGCAGGGTTATGGGGCGGTAATTAACCACCTTTGACCGTTCGCCTTTCTCTTTGTAGATGGGCGCGATCCAACCGTGGGCAAAGGATGTCTTGGTGCTCATGCCGTGGATCCTGGCGTCCTCGAAGGCTGCGGTTAGGAGGCCGACAACGTCGAATCCCTGCCGTTCCGGGTAGCGAGAGTCTTCGACGAACCTGGCGTGGAGGGCCTTCCAGACTTCGAAGGGTACCCCGTCGATGCCGGGCGCCGTACCATTCTTGGCGAATCTTAGCGAGAGGAGGCACTCATCGTACGTGATTGCGCTTTTCAGGGTGCCAGCCTGCTCTACTGATACTACGGCATCTAGACTACTTAGGGCTTTGACGATATCAGCTTCTCTAGCGTCTGCGGGCTTCACTTCCGGGCCATCTCGCTGCATGTTCATATGATGGGCTCTCGCCATGTCGGCCATTTTGGTGGAGTCTTTCTCATATATCTTCTCTCCCGCGGCTCCCCGCTGATCCTCTCTCTCGAAAGCCTGGATGATGTCACGAGGGGCCGCCTCACGGTGCAGCTTAGACCAGTACTTCGTTGGTCTGTCTCCATACAGCCGATGGGTCGCGCGTGAGTTCTGCTGTTGTTGCTTGTACCTTCGTTGCTTTAACTGACGCGTCTGCTTCGTCAGAGCTTCTAATTCTTGCAGCTTGGCCTGTTCCGACAGGTTTCTGTCGGCCTTGACGCGTCTCATGGCGGACTCGTGGTCCCGAATCTCGGCGAGGAGCTTGGGGATAGTTTCGCGCTCACGGGCGCGGGCTAGCTTCATCAGGTCAGTTTTGAATCGGTGGAGGACTAGCTGAGGGTTTTCGTTCTCAGATCTCACGCCTGTCGTCGCCATGTGCGCCAGTTCTTGCATTGCCGCCAGGCCCCTCTGGCGGATGCTCCTCGTCAACTTGCGGTCCTTGATCAGCTGGAGGGGAAATACGGGCCGCCCGGGGCCTACTATAGGCGCGTTGTCAGAGGTGAGTTGAACTAGTATCAAGCTATGGTCCGTTCGGACTCCTGCTTCGCATATGCGCCAGTCCCTGGCACCTTCAAAGATTGCCTGCGTCATGTAGAAACGGTCGAGCCGCGAGAAGACCGCGTCGCATCCCGTGCCGCGGTGGAAGGTATACTCGCGTGTATTAGGGTACGTGGCTCTCTACCCATCAGCCATCATGAGCCCGAGACTGAATTTGAGGTCGTCCAGGACAAGCGTAGATTGATCCGGCCCCTCGTTGACAGGGAGACGGTCGAGGCTATCCTCGACATTGTTGAAGTCTCCAGCCATGACGTGGGGCTTCGGGAGTCCTGGGTTGTCTTCGTAGAACTTCCCTACCTCCTTGAAGAAACGTTTACGTTCCTCCACACCTTCTGAGGTGGGGGCGTAGACGCATAGAATATGTCGTGAGTCGCCACCTTGGCACGTAATTGTGACTTGGATCGCCCTTCCTGGGACCACTATTGTTGCTGACGCGTCCGACGTCTTCAGGTACCTCGCGTTCAGTACAATCGCAACTCCTTCCCGCTGTGTCGGGGCCTCTTGATTCTCGGAGTGGAATATCTTCAGCTTCTTCGCAAACATTTTGTGGATAGCCGCCTTCCGTTCGTTGGTCAGGTGCGTCTCCTGGAGGAGTAGAACAGCAATACGGTTGTCCGTCATCATACGGTAGACCTTTCCCCATTTGTTATTGGGGTGGTCGCGTATGAGATTGCCGTATCCGTTTATATTTAACGAGGCAATTTGTAGCGAGGTCTTGCGGCTCAGCTCCTCCTCCTTGCGGAATCTGTGCCGTTCTTGCGGTGGAGGCTCGGCTTCCGGGGGGTCCATGGGTTGGGTCTGCGGATGGGGAGTCTGATCGTTAGGTGCGGGTGTTGCATCGGCCAACCTTGGGGTTGGTATTAAGAGCTGTTCAGGTGGGTCTGGTCGGCGACCGCTGTTACCGGCATGTTCAGGTGAGTCTTCGATTTGTTGCAGAGGGTTACGAGGCGGCGTGCTTCCGTTGCTGCTGAGGACATCCTCGGGGGAAGGTTGAGCACCGGCAACCGTTCTCCCTCCGTCTTCTGCAGAGCGCATTAATCCATAGCTGGCAAGTGTTCGGCCGTGATTTAAAGGGTTTGTATGGGGAGTATTCGCGGTTGCTCTGTCAGTCAAGGTACAACCATGGCCTTGACTCAAGATGGTTTTTTCCCTCCATCGCGGGCGGTGTAGCTCGGTAATTGTACAGCCAATTAGCCTTGCTTTAGCGTTAGCATGGTCCACCGACGCCTAAATAAGCTGACCATTTGTTCGCGCGTTAGGAGCTTTCCTGTACCCGCAGGTCAGTAGATGTGGGCTCCCGACGGACGTCGCGATTCAGAGTTCTGACGTCGTACGCTGCATACGGCGTGTTTCCTCTGGCGACTGCATTCCACCCAGGGTGTCAGACCTGGCGCACGTGTAGTCTCCACCTCATCTCGTCCTCGTTCCAGTCTCGATACTCCGTGCAGCTCTCCTCCGCCATCTGTTGATACGTACTGATCGTTTGTGGGCCTGTGGATGCAGGCCAGTGGTACGGAATTCCTGAATGGGGTCTGTGTCTCTTCGGTGCATCTTCGGTGCACTATCATACGCATTTCAGACGTGGTCTATCGGTAGTTTACATGCCAGTCTGAGCCACCAAGAAATTCAAGAGAAGTATTCGTGAGACAGCCGTGCGCACTGTTCTGCGCAGTCGAGCTGCTCTCCATACGCCGTCTGGAACGGTCGTAGCTGGCCGCGTGAAAGGTGGCTCACGCCCGCCACTTCCTATTGCTGCCTCCTCCACCATACCCGCCGCGGCGTCCGTTGTTTGGGCCTTGGCCGTGCCATGGCCTCGAGTTCTGGTCGTTGTCTCTTCCGCGTCCGGGCGTGCGCGGCGTGTATCGGTCGTCGCGTCTGGGACCCCGATCGCCGTGTCCTCCACTGCCCCTCCTGGCGTTCTGGCTCATGGAGTGTCCGCGTTGGAGGGGTTCCTGCGCGCGGGTGTCGTCGCGCCGGTTGCGCCGGTCGCCAAAGACTCCTTGCCCTGGCTCCGGGCCGTTCCAGCCCCTCGTCCTTGGGAACGGACAGAGATGCGAGGGGTGGCTTACGCTCCGGCATCCGGAGCACGGAATAACTTGGCGTACCCTGCCCGTGCCGATTGAGAAACTCCTGTATCGCCGGGAACGAAGGTGAGCTACCCATCTTCTCCACTCTCTGACGTCCCGCGTTGGGGAACGCATCGTGACGTTCGACACGTAATTGCCGTTTCCTAGTTGAAGCGTCTCGATTGTTAGCGTGTTCAGCACTTCCTGCACGGCCTGATTGAGGGACAGTCCTGCGAACTCGACGTTTGAGCCCACCATCCTTTCCATCCAGGTTCTCATGTCGTCCTCCTGCAGCACGCGCAGGATTGCCGCACGGATCTTCTGGTCGTCACCTCGAAGGAAGCCTTCGACCATGAAAAGCCAAGACGGGATAGTGACAGCGCGCGGGAAGGTGAGAAATGAGAGCGAGGGGAAAGACCACGCACTCCTTGCAAGGGCCCTGGCAGCGCCTCGTTGCGAGAGGCCGCGGATTGCCCAGAGCGTAGGAAGTTCGCGTTGGCGCGTCCTGGCTCCATCCTCCGGTTCCGGAGGCACGACGTCGAAGTCTTCGTCGCCTGTGATGCGTTCGACGTGGCGTCTGATCGCGTCTTCTACACGACGATTGAAGGTGTCGTCCTCCGAGTACTGATAATTGAAGACTTCGACTAGAACGACTGTTCCGGGGGCGTCGCTCCAAATCTCACGTGTCCAGTCTCTAGCCATCCCTCTCAGAGCCATCTCTGGGTCATCCCTGTGAACTGTAGGGAACCCTCCTTCCGGAGCGTCCGTTGGAACCTCCTCGTCCTCCACGGACTCCGTACTGAGGGCTGCGGGCATCAGCTTGCCTTCCTTGAGGTGCCATTCGCGTGCGATGGAGGTCTTCTGATCGCCTTCATCCTCGTCTTCATCGTCGTACTCGTCGTGCCTCATATGGATGTCGCGCGCTTCTCCGAGGTCATCTGCAGCGTTGTTCCGTTCATATTCGCGAGGGTTGTCGTTGAACAGCCCCGGGGATGCGTGCAGGGGCGCGCGTTCGCCGTGTCGGCTCGTTGGCAGACGCAGCGGGCTCGGCTGAGCAGCCCATCGTGTGCTCGGGAGTGGGTGGTTTCCAATATACTGGGCCGCCCTCGTATTTGGGGCTGGGATGTACTCCGAGGCTAGTCTACCGACTGGATGGAGCTCGCCCGTCTCGTGGGGATGGCCGGTGTTGAACGTGGGTTCTGGCGCATAGACTGAGTTCTCGTGGAAGTCGTCGCGCCGTCGGGATGGACCGGACGAGGCGTGGTCATCCCGTCCGGGGCGTGCAGCAGCATAACCGCTGAGGGCTCGCTGCGTCTCTCGTCTCTGGGTGCCAGACGGGCCAGCACGCGGCTCTGTGGCAGGCGGAAGCCTCGCCGAACTGCGGCTCGCGGCAGGCTCGCTCCTCCCGATGACTGTCCTCTCTTCGAGAGCCTGCCGCATACTCCTTTGTCTAGCCTCGTGTAGTTCGCGTTCGCACCATCCTTCGTTTCGTGGGGCAGCTCGGGACTCCTGGCAGTCTTGTTCGGGGCTCGTGTATCGAGCTCGGCCTTTGCCTTTGTCGCGTTTGGTAGGCGCAGGTTGTGAGTCAGTCTGAGACGTCTTCGGCTCCGCGCTGTCCTCTGTGCGCGAGTCTCCGATGACTGGGATCGGCGTGCGACTGCCGAGAGGGTCGGCTGCGCTGCTGCGAGAGAGGTTATGCGGGGCACTGGCCGGGATAGGACCATGAGGGAGGGAAGGACGTGCTCCTGTCACCGGTGGGCTGGAGCAGATGGCCATCTCCGAGGGAGGTTGCCCTTGGGCGTTGCGTACAGACGGCTGGGCTGGGGTAGACACTGCTACAGGACTAAATACGCTGTTACGAGCCTCGACGTCTCTCTCGCGCTCTCTCAATGTATCCTCTCCGTTCCACGGGTTAAAGGCGGCGAGCTGCCCTGCGTGCGTTTCTGGCAGCCTGAGAGGGGACGGGGTTTGCTGCCTCTGCCTCCGTCGCGCTCGAAGTGTGTCCTCGGGGTTGGGCGAACCCGTCCAGTATCGCTTCCTAGCATTTCGGGCATCATCGTGCGGCAGTGGGTTAGAAACCGGCTCACCATTGAACACGAAGTTCGGGTTCATGTCGGCGACATTGAAGATGACGCCCTGGCCGACGTGCGTTCCGAGATCGTCGTCGTCGTTGTCTCCGAGACGACTCGCACCTTGGAGGTGGTGGCACGTCACATGCGGGGGGTCTTCGATGTCTGGGATGGGAGAGAAGAAGCGGAAATAATTGGTGCTGGCCTGCGACGGGGCGTCGCGCTGATTGGCCAGCGGGTGGAAGGGGGAGAGATTGTCGAGTGGGTTAGTGATCGGGCCCGCAAAAGCCTCCGTGACTTCAATCAGATGCGCCGTGGCGGCGAGGAGCGTTGGGGACTGCGGGGGATCGCCTTCAACTGAAGCGACCGAGGGAGTCCAATCGAAACTCAACGGAGACGAACTCCTCGAGTCGATTGCCGTCTCCGAGCTTCCCCATTCAGAGGCCGCAGGCTCGGGGCCAGGGGAGCCGGGGTGGAGCGTCACAGCGTCGTCGTCATCTTCAGCGACGTCCAGCTGCGCACGCATTAAGATAGCAATGTAAGTAGGGGCACTAGTAACTTACCAGAGCGTTCGCAATGTAGTCGGCCGTCAGACCCGTGTCTGGACCGGTCTGGGGCGGCATGGCAACGTCTACGTCCATGTCATTGCGTCGCGGGAGCTGGGTGAGCGGCGGCGGGTCTGGGGAGGGGTGCCCAGATCGAAAGTGTCGCGCGCGATCTCGGGCGTCGAAGAACGAGCGACCGAGCTGCTGGCGGTCAGCGCGTGCTGCGCGGAGACTCCAGCGTTTTGAGTGGGAGGAGGGGGCGTGGCGCGGACCAGAATTCGCGAGCCATTCGGGGTGTAGCTTTCCTCGCCTAACGATAAGTACACGCCGTGCGCGATACGGTGGAGGGGTTCAGACATGGTGCTTGGGTAGATTGAGACGTGAGACGTGAGGGCGACTCAGGCAGTGGCAGGAGTTGGCTTGTAGCTGGGGAGGGGAGACGAAGGAGGGCACGACTCGCACGTACATTATGTGACGATGAGCTCGTCTTGCAGCCTTCTATTCCTTGCGCCATTCAGCAGGGGCGCGCGGCTCCTGCCGCTCTTCGCGCTGTCGGCGACCGTCGCGCTTGGGGCCGCGTTGCATGCCAGGGGTCGCATTTCGTCGGGGCGAGTAGCTAGAGGAGTGCGCGTACGCAGCAGAGGAGGTGTTGATTCCCAGAATGGCAGTCCGGAGCTGGCAGCCGCGAGCGCGCTCGGCCGGTGACTTAGGAACGGCTTGGCTCGACACTTTTTAGGGTTTAGAGACCGGCGCTCCGGCCTTCCCAAAGCGGCCGGGCTGTGTACGGCGTGCTTCCCCGGAAGCCAGACTGACGTGCTCTTGTGTCTTCGTCTCCAGCCCGCGCACACTGTGGTTCACGCCTGGGCATAGCTGGGCGTGCGCAGACTCTTCGAGGATTGAAGCTTGTGTTGGTGCCGCTTGCGCAGCGCAGCAGGCAGAGGCGGGGACACTGGAGTGGGATCTTAGCGGCTGCTTGGATCGTCCATGTATTGTCGCCTGCAGCGCGTCGCGCGTCCGTTCCGTCGGTGCGTTGCTGCCGTATCGCGCCGCTCACTCAGCGCTCCGTCCTTCCAAAGCAAGACAGAAGACACGAGAGGACGTCTCCCGCTGTGCCTGGGCAGGCGTTAGCTTGCTCGTGCCTCGCCCTCGCATCTCTCCGTCTCGTCGCCTGTGTCGCTCGCCGGCCCGTTGTGACTTCGGACTCGAAGGGGTAAGTGAGAGCCTTCTGTGTGTTCTATGGCAGTGCACGACTGACTCGCGGGAGTGGGGTAGCTTCCACAGTTCCGTCATCGCGCGAAGTACACGCGCGCTCGAGCACAGGACAGAGGCAGAAACGCGCTGCGTTCTTCTTCGTCCAGCTGGTTGGGTGGGCTGCGGCAGGTGCTCATCTGCTGCGTCTCACAGCGCGGGGCATGGTGGTCCTTAGGTGCGTCACCGTCTAGCTTCACGCTCGCGAGAGACCGCTGCGCGTATGACGGCTTTCTAGTTTAGCTTACCGCAGGGAGGCAGCCTCCTCCGTCGCCCTCACGTCCCGCAGGCCTCGAAGGGAGCGGCTTAGTCGCAGCAGGAAGGTCATGACTCTTCTTTTGAGAGCTCAGTACGTGTCGCAGCCAGGTCTAGGCTCGCGTTTGACCAAGTTCACAGGGAGAGGGGTTCTGCAGAGATAGGCGAGACTCCTCGGGAAGTCTCGGGCTCTCCGTTCGCGCCGTCTCGCAGCACATCGGCTTGGGTGAGCCGTCAGCCTGCTCAAGCGGGTCGTCTCGCGTACAGTTCCAGCAGGTGCGTATAGCAGCTGGGGCTTTCATGTTGCCATTGACATGTTGCGCCATTCTACCGACTAGAGGTGTCTGTCGCCGGAGAGCAGCAAGCGTTGCGACGGTCGGAGAAGCTCCGAGGCTTGCTGATCGTTTCGCCGGGGCTGTGGGGCTGGCGGAGCTCCGGCGTGAGCTTGATACGCGTTTGGCCTCGTGCTGATACGAGAACTGTTTCAGGTTCTCCTTCTCCCAGCTTGCACGCGCGGCTTGGCGCAGGTTTGGGGCTCCTCTGCTACTCGACGCTCTCGTACCGCTGGGCAGCGGCTCGCTATGTCATAGGAGTTCAGGTTAGACCTCTGAAGATACGGCGGCAGCATAAGGGTGTAGTGGGGAGCGGAGAGTACAGGGTGCTTCGGTCATTAATCGGAAATGTCGATCATGGGTTCGTCCAGCCAGCATCCCGCGCCTGTACACGGCCGCTCCATCAGCGCCGGTCTAACTCGTGTAGGGGAGGCTAGGTCCATCTCGACCAACTCAGCAGCCGACCACTTCCACGTTGCCCGGCCCATCGATCGCGGCCTCGCTGCCAGCAGTTGGGGAAAGGTGAGTTCTACTTCCACCACCCTGTTTCCTTCGCATCCGTTTGTAATCCTCGCTCTCGCAAGACCCTCCTCATCTCGCCATATCTCCGCTACGCGGCCCAGGATATGCGGCTCATATGTGTCGTAGTCGTCGAAGGGGGCCTTAGGTGCGTCGCGAGCTGCTTGCGAGACCGCCAGAATTTTGACGAGTCTTCCCACAGCGATCGGTTCATCCGGCCTTATCGCAAGGGTATAGGCGTGTCTCTGCCCACCGTCTTCGTCGTCTGGGGAGGTGTCCAGCCACCCGGTCCACTTAGCAATCAACAGGAGAAATTTCGATCGCCTTGGCGGCGGGATGAAATCGGGTGGCATGGGGGGTAGGGGCGTGCTGGTTCGGAGGGTGCGGGGAGGGTGAGAGGTGCTATTTCAGAGATGCTGGGCGTGGCGTGGATTCGTGGATGAGGGAATCGTTGTGTGGTGGGCTGGCATCTCTACTCGCAGAATATAGCAGCTGCTTGAGCGTCCTCTGTGGCGTCGGCAGCAGACATGAGACTTCATCTGTCCCTACGCGAGTGCATCCAGTCATGGCGGAAACGAATAGTATGCAATGAAGATGAGGGAGAGGCTCGCTCTCATCATGTCTCCACCAATGGGCGATAGGGAGTGTATAGTGCTTGACATCGGTTCGTGAGCCGAAACTTAGCAGGACGTTGCGCGGTAGACGTTGAACGGTAGACGTCGAAAAGGGACGTTGAGCGATGGATGTTGAGGCGTAGACATTGAGCGGTAGATGTTCAGGGAGCTCAATTGATCCCTAGAGGGGGTCAAACTTCATGTAGAGATTCCAGTTGGGTGGCCCATGAGTTACATGATGTAAATTGTAGTTACATGGAGGGGTATCTCGTGCTAGAAAGCGCGTCTCCATCTGGAGATGGCCAGGGTGCTTCTGACATCGGTTCGCTAGCCGAAACTCAGCTTGGAATCCGAAATGCAGCTCGTCAGGGCGCCCGTAAGCGTGGCCATAACGGGCATGGAGGAGAGAGGGTCGAACGGCTCTGTGACGACCTCATCCGGAAGCGTTTGGTATGCAGCTGTCGTTTTGGGCGGGCTTCGCTGCCAGGGGGGCGCAGGCGCGTATCCAGGCGCCGACGGCGGGCGGTTTGATCTTATCAGATATCTCCACGTGGCGCAGTACGATCTCGGGCCTTCTCAGGTCGGCGCTGGGCTGCAGACGCCTATGTTCGATTGTCGCGTACTCCTCTCGTTGGTTCAGGAGCTCGAGAGGTGGCTCGGCCGCTGCCTGTCGCAGCGTGCGTTCTGCATCCGGCTCTGCTAAGCCTTGCACAGCCGAAGTTTAGGCCTCGCGGAGAGGGTTGGGTGGGAGATCGGATCTCAGGAGAGCCGGGGCTCTCTCGCAGACTCGCGTCTCTGGACGTTCAAGAACTCCATTGTGGGCGGACCACTAGCTCTACGCATCTCTGACGGCCAACATTGATACTACAGGACCCCGGTGTGGCTGCTCCTAGGAGCCAGTGACCGTGGGAAAACGCACCCTGATGGTGGTTGGAAGAAGAGGAGCCCCCACTCTGGACGGATCTTGCTACGTCGACTGACATTGACTCAGGTCTGTCGAGGCTAGCGGCCATGCGTACCTGACCCAGCTCGGAAGCTGCTTCTCCAAAGTTTTCGCGTCAAAAGATGGTCAGTTGGCAGTGACACGGTTGCGGTTCGTCGTCAAGGGTTCGCAAGCCTATGGGGTGATGTGCAGTCAACAAATGTCTAGACGCGTCGCCTCCCCTGCCTCTACGGGAATGACCGCATGAAGCTGCCGCTCCGGCCCCCCGCCTTCTGCTCGACGAGGATGTCCTGTATGATCATCTCCTTGCCCGCGACGGCCTTGAGCATGTCCCACACTGTCAGCAAGCCGACAGATACCGCAGTCAGAGCCTCCATCTCCACCCCGGTCTTTCCTTCGCACGAGACCGTTGCGCGACACATGATGCTATACGTCAGTCTTGCGGAGGACTGCCCCAACCCGACATCGGACCTCGTGCCCTCTACGAAGTCAGCCTCCGCTTCCTTTGGCGCGTCGGACGCGGTCCGGGAGTCAGGGTGCAGCGTCACGGCTATGTGCGAGAGCTGCAGGGGGTGGCACAACGGGATCAGTTCCGCGGTGCGCTTGCATCCCATGATGGCAGCGAGCTGGGCGACTGTGAGCACGTCTCCCTTCGATCGGGCCTTCTCCTGCGCCTTGCGGAAGGAAGCTGCATCGGCGTTCGTGGGTGACTCGCGCGCGTCGTCCTCGACTCTTCCTCCGGTGACCAGTTCGTAAGCAATCCGCGGGATTACGATGCGCCCGGAGGCGGTCGCCGTTCGTCGAGTGGGTTCTTTCTGGCCCACATCCACCATAGAGGCGCGGCCTGAGTCATCAATATGCGTGAGGCGTAGGGGTGGAGAAGCCGTATCGCCGACCGAGCTCGTACTGAAACATCGTACCGCTGTGGGATGGGCGGAGACCGCCGGCTGCACGAAGAGCGATCGGAATCTCGGAGAGACTTGTAATGACCGGGCGGGGCCAGGGCGATGCAGACCTATATCGATGGGCGAAAAATCAGGGCAAGAGAATCAGAATCGAGATATTACTGCACGAACATGTCACAGACAAGAATATACTCAACCGCCGATGAGAATCATAGGTCTGTTTGTCACAACGTCGATGTCCTCCATTCCCGCATGCTTTTCCTTCTTGCCTCTTACTGCTCGGCCGATAGTTGACAAGAGAGCGTCGTCGGACACCCCAGAGCGCATCTGGTCGCGGAGTGATATCTCCTTAGCGTCAAACAGGCACACCTATTGAAGACAGTGCGATGAGCCCGTTGAGGCACTAATACTATTGCGAACAAGTGAAACCTCACCTTAATCTGGCCGTCTGCCGTCAGCCTCAGTCGATTGCACGAGCCACAGAAGTGGTCGGACATGCTGCTGATGAATCCGAAACTACCCAAGTGACCCGGTATGATGTAAGAGCGGGCGGTGTCATTCAACTCGTCGGATCCTTTGCGCAGTTCGGGATAGCGCATTTGGATACGAGCCAGCAGCTCCGTGGTCGGGACCATCTTTGCCTTGTCCCATTTGTTACCTGTGTCATGAGCAAATGTCAGCCATGCGGAAGCATCAATAATCTTTGCAAATGACCTGTAAAGGGCATGAACTCGATAAAGCGCACTGATACCCTGCTCTCCCTGGTCATCTCCACAAAATCGGGGACTTCATGATCGTTTAGCCCTCTCATGACCACAACGTTCAATTTGACGGACTGCAGTTCTGGGGACTGTAATGCTGTATGCAAGGATCGCAACACCGCGTTGTGGCCCATCCGGCGGGTCATGATCTCAAACTTGAATGGGTCAAGGGTATCCAGACTGGGGGGAAACTGTGAATTGTCACGCGAGGAGGGCGATGCACAGCGCTAACCTTATGTTTAGGTGTGTGAGCCCATTCTCGACGAGGGTAGGCAGCTTGCGATGCAACGCGATCCCGTTCGTGGTCATGCCGATGGATTGCAGGCCATACTGTCGCAGTGCGTTCAAGCGGCCTGTTCGTAGACGATGAGAGAGCTTAACACGGCTCCGGTGGGCACGGGAGGCGGCAACGTAGCTGCCACGGGACTGCGAGAGTTACGTACCTACTATCTCGACGATGCCCTTCCTCACAGTCGGCTCCCCGCCGGTCAATCGTATTTTTGTGACGCCGTTCCTCACGAAGAGCGTAGCAAGCCGGATGATTTCATCGTCGGACAAAAGGTGGTCCGGTGGGGATAGTTCGATCCCTTCGCTCGGCATGCAGTAGAAACCTGTGAGTGTTGGCGGGTCGAGACGCAGGTCAGCGCGCCCTCAAACTGCACGAGGTGAGGGTACTGGGTGGGGCGGCATGGGAGGATTGAGGTCTGATCTATAGAAAAGGACGCACACCGGAGATTGCATCTTTCCGTGAGCGAGATGCGGAGGTAGTTGTGTTGCCGGCTGTGGGTGTCGATGAGGAAGGGCGAGACCCCGCGCTCAGCATCTATCGAAGCAATTCTGTCCTGATAGTATTGGAACATTTCCGAGGGTAAGTAGAACCCCGAGATTGTGCGTAGCGATGCTTGATGGCGAACGCACCTTCACGCGTCTGTGCGTGCTCCTAGGTGGTTCATGGACGAGGACCTCGGCGTGTCTAAGCACAGCAGACGTTCTCACCGTGCGGATTGCAGACTGGTGCTGGATACCGCAGTGGATGCTGACTCGATGGAACATGGTGGTTGCAGTTAGAGCTGCAGCGTGAAGCAAGTGTCATTCCCATTCAGAACGTGGACGTTGGCGTCAAGGATTAGGGGAGGAGCTCGAGCACGCGTCCGTCGGCGTTGACGGATAGCCTGAGAGCGCTTCCGCCAGTAAGCCTCCTGCCCTCAACCATAATGCGTACATTAATCCCCGGCGAACCTCACATGCTGTTTGATTCAGCATACCCCGCAGGCATGATTCGCCATGGAAGCTTCACATATACAATGGTCCCGGAGGGCCACATGAGCCACCTATCGGATACAGCTCTGGCCAGTGGATAGGCAAGAACCAACTGCATGTCACGGCCCCGACTTGGAGACGTCTACTTATGTCTAAATACCACGGAGCCAAACTTCAGAGACTATCCACAAGTCTGTCCTATCCTTTACTAGCCGTGCTCTAAAATACCGGCCCGTTGCTCTCAAATGGAGCGCACCCAACCCAAGCAGCATCTGCACGCTACACTCTCTCAAGGGTACCTGCGCACCATCAACTGTGGCCTCTTGATCCGTGTCGTAGCAGGAAAGAGGGTGAGAAACGATGTTCTGGTGCCCATCAGCTAAGTGCCGGCATCTGAATACATCATCGACGGCTGCTTACCCATGTTGTGTTGTCCGGAGACCATTCGAACGTACAAGATTTCAAAACGTTCTCTGTCGGGGAATCGACCAGCCATACGAGTTCAACTGCGGTCCACTCTCGTACAACGGAGATGTCCGTCAGTAAGTCCAGGGTGATGATATCCCCTTGCGCTGCATCTAGGTATGGGAACGTTAGGCTGCACCGAATGCTAACTTAAGGAGCACCGACTTACGAGTGAGACTCCGGAATACAGTCCCGGGCTGCATATCTACGGCGCTGGACAGTGCGTGCTCCAGATAGTTCGCCTTCCCAGCATCGCCGAGCAAACCAACGTTCCTGGTTTCCAAAGCAAGCATATCTGTGACATTGCTCGCCGTGTGTGAAACCGCGTCCGAGAGCGTGCGGATATTAGTCTCGAGCAGACATGCTGCTCCACGGCAGGCGGTGCGGGTCCAAGGAATCGGATTTGGGCTCTGCGCCACGTCAACCTTGACATAAGGTATCTTGTGCTGGGGATGGCCGTTGGCCGCAGGGTCACCGCACGAGGCACGGCCGCAGTGTGCTAGCGACTCTAGATATCGTGTTGCCCGCAGCTACAGCGGGGGTTGTAAGCCGACGCAGCATCGGGGTAATGATTGTGGTACCATACCGTATAGTTCTTGTTACGTTCATCTCCTTCAGATCCCACGGTGAACGCTTGGCCGCCGCCGAGCTCGAAGCCCTGGTCAAACCAGACCTCAGGAACCTTGTTCTTGAGGATAGCGAAGAAGTTGTCGGCCATTTTGAACTCGTCCGGCGTCGCCTTCACATACCGCATGATATTCAGGAAGCTCTGAGCCTCGGATCGATGCATCATTGTCCCGTGTCCCAGCCACGCAAAGGATGTATGGATATCGGAGATATGAGACTCATCTGGACGCGGGACGTGGATTTCCCGGAGTGTAGTTGACAGATGCTCATGGGGAGGAAGCAGATGTATGGCGCGCGAGGCACCCGGTGTAGTGATGCGTGCGCGAAGAGCCTGTATGATCTCCGAACGGATGAGGTAGTCATCGTCCTGTGCGACCAAGTGTGAGTGGCCGCCGGCACGTCTGTCTGCATGTGGACCAAGCTTACCTGAATGAAGCAATATGGCGAGTTCGCCTGTGCACAGGCCATAAATCGCCCTTGGAAGAGTGTATTTGCAGGAGCATTATGAATGCGTAGCTTCGACTTTGGGCAACCGGTGTTCTTCATATCCTATTTGTCGGCCAGTTCGGTTAGTCGACCGCATCGACGCGTGCCGGGAAAGCAATATGCACACTTCGTACGTGAGTTTCCGCGGATTGTTGTTCCAAATGAACACTTCGGCAATCGTCCCGTTCAGCCACGGCGCGCACAGCAGAGACGTTATGAGCATAACATTCGGAAAGCGAGACCAGTTGAGCACAACAGCAGTGACATCAGGGATCTCCTCGGCAGTGGCATTCGGTAGAGTGGATACGCGTTCATACGTGTCGAACTCAGGGATATAGGCGCGGTAGGTGACGGGGAGCTTCCTGGGCGCGAAGTCGATGTCGGCGAGGAGCGGGAGATAGAGAGAGGGCGGGGTCTGTTCCTGCAGCTGGTCGCCCCAGATATACCGAGCCGCCAAGCCAAGGAGAACAGGAACCGCGATGGTTTGAGCAGCGCGGAAGAACTGTTCGCGGGTGATCATGAGGGGCCGCGGCGACGGGGGACGACTCGGAGGACTCGACGGCGAGGAGGACAACGTCGATCGCGAGCCTAAGCGGCGCCTATCAAGCGGGCGGCACGTGGCGGTCGTAGTGGTCTCCCCGCCGCGTCATGCCACCCCCGCAACGACCGCCCCGCCTTGTTCCCGTCTCTCTTGTTCCATTCGCTGGTCTTGAGCCTCTTGCCGTCCTACTGACCGTATCTTGCTGCTCTGTGACTCCGACGCTCCTTCTGTCCTTCACTCACCGTATCCAACTCAAGACAAGCACAATGTTGGCTCGTCTCAGCGCGCAGGCACTCAGGCAGACTCCTCGTGTGGTGGTGCAGGCGCAGGCCAAGAGGGCGATTTCTGTCCAGGTAAGGCGTTTGTTTGGGGTGGACGTCAGGGAGGTGACGTTAGAACTCGCCAGTCCATACTGCATGGATCTCCGGAGGCAAAGCAAGAGGGTGACGTCTCAATCCAGCAGCATTCCAGGCTCGTGGCGCGTGGAAAGTACGTACATGGCATTGAAGGTGTGTCTCTGCAAACAATATACGCGACATCCCCGAATATAACTGGACGTCTCCCAAAGTGCACAGAGTTAAGCCCGACGCAGTCTCGGAATACAAGAAGGCGGCGTAAGCATGTTCCGTGAGTCGTTGTGCATCCTGCACGCTGATGCACAACGTTAGCGAGGCGTACTACACCGCTGTAAAGGCAGATCCGGAGTTGCACGTGAAGCTGACCGGTAGCTGGGAGTCCGTTGTCGGCGAGCAGGATGTGTTTTGTAGGTCTCCACTTCCTGTTTGCCTGAGCTCGGCATGTTCAGCGGTTTTGCACTTGCAGTCCACATCCTGGAGTACGAGAATTATGGAGGTTATGACAAGAGCACTCAGAAGATCAGGAGCTCAGAGGTGGGTACCTCTTTTGAGTCGGTCATACCTTATGTTAGTGTCGGTGACGCTGATCATACGCCTGATTCTGTGCTACAGCACATCAATACGTACAACAAGCTGATACCCTATCTTACGTCTCGTAGCCAGCAGCTCTGCCAGGAGTTTGCGTTCTTCCCCACGACCCCTCCTCGTACTGAAGGCGGGGTCTTCGAGCTTCGGACATACCAGCTGCACCCCGGCACATTGCTGCAGTGGGAAAACGCATGGTAAGTTATCGTTGAAGGCTCACCGGCGTATACATGGCTGACGTTTTGTGACATGACAGGCGCAGGGGGATCGAAGCGCGCCGCAAGTTTGTTGAACCTGTTGGGGCCTGGTTCTCGCAGGTGGGGCGGTTGCACCAAGTCCATCACCTGTGGCAGTACCCGTGAGTGCTCCGGTTTGTTCTTGTCCCTGTCGATCATGTCACTTAGCCTTGAACGGTTGGGTATCATATTCACAGTGACCTGCAGACCAGGAAGGAGACCCGCGAGAAGGCATGGGCTCTTGATGGGTGGTCGGAGACAGTGACCAAGGTACATCTGGCTCCATTCCATGCTGTCAAAACGCTGATGTGGACGCCGCATAGACCGCAGAGTACTCCATGTTGATGGACGCTATCATTCTTGAGCCGCTGCCCTTCAGCCCGCTTAAGTAAATTGGGAGGCGGGACGTCGTCCCTCCTGAGGACTCTGATATCCCGACGTATGGGACGCGCGCCCTTACTGTCAATCACCGCGCTTGGATGGTGCATGTGTACGTGTATGACTCCGGAATAGGCTTAGTTGGAATCTACCCTGCTGGCGGCGCGCGCTGTTGACAGCGTCGCGCGCGCCGATTGATCCCGGCGGCTGCGCTCCATTCCTGATCAAGTGTGCAACTCGCGCGAGTCTGTTGAGTATTATGTACGTGCTGCTGATAGCCCGGCTTGCGTGGACGGCCACTTCGTCTATAAGTACAGGGCCGTACAGTAAACCGGAGAAGTGAGCCTAAACGACGTGTTTCAGAGAGAGAGGCGGGAGGCGGCTTGGCTTTCGGGAGCTGCGATCGATGGGTCCCCACAACGGCTTGTTATGGATTATCATTGGTGGATCAGTAATTGCGCAAGGGGCTGTTGTGTTTGTGCCTCTAACACGCGTAAACCACATCAAACGCTGTTGTGGCTTGGGTGCGCTGGCAACCCGGGTGTGCTCGCGCAGAAATGACGGGAAAAATACGAGAGGTGCGCAAGGGGCTAATTTACGACAGCCGGGGAGGAGATGTTGTGTGTTGTGAGGGAGAAACAGTTGTTGCGAGGCTAAAGGCTGTGCGTTTGTTTGGATCGGGATGTCGGATCTAATAGAGCACAAAGGGCTAGTGGGGGTCCTGGACCCACAAGCTCAACTTGTGCGCCTACTCTTGCCTTTTCCTCTCCCCCGTCACACTCCCTCTGGCCCCCTCCTCCTCCTCCCGCCCTCCCCCATGGCCAGCCTCAACTCCCTCCTGAACCCCGAGTCTTCCTACGATCCCTCGGCCAGGTGTGTATCCTCTCGTTCGCACACTCCACGTCCCTCATCCCCGCATCTGCCTCTATCGTGCAGGTTACAGGTCGCCGCCCCATCTCCCAGCAGCTCCACCACCTCTCCCACAGAGAAGACGTCCGAGGGCAGCAACACTGCAGTTGAGCTCAGAGCGCCTCCACGTGCTGAAGTCGTCATCCGGGCCCATGAGCCGCATCCCGACTGCCCCGACACCCTCGCCTGCCTTCCGGATACCGATGGCCGTCCTCAACACACGCTCCCCGTAATTCTACGGTGTACTATCCTCGGAAGCCCTCGCAAACGGCTGACCATTCGGGAGATATACGCTGCAATGGAGAGAAAATATCCATATTACAAGACGGCGGGTCCGGCATGGAAGGTATGTCCTCTGCTGTCCTCGGAATCGCCCCCCACCCCGTATTCCCGCTTCGAAGGGTGCTGAACGCACGCTTCAGCAATCTGTGCGGCACCACTTATCCCTGAATCGTCTGTTCGAGCGACAACCTCGTCCTCCCTCCGATCCCGGTTTCGGGTCGTACTGGACTGTCAACCTTGACGCGCCCCCGGGAACCAAACGTCCGAGGAAGAGAGGAGGGAGGTCAAAGAACGATGGCTCCGAGCTGGGTACTATTCACGGTTTGGGTCCCTTGCACTTGCACCCAGGAACTATCGTTCCGATGCACATAAGTATGCAACCACCCCCGTATACTGTCATGACCGTCCAGCCGCCGCCGTCCGCGACCTCAACTATCATGACCACGTCTCCGAATACTGCGTCGAGTTCATCTGGCCCCCCTTCTGCTCCCGTGCAGCAGCCTCACATGCACAGGCATTCTGAGGACTCTCTGCAATACTACGAGGACCCGCTCCCTCCGGGTCCCCAGCCCGCTCCCACAAGGCCATACTATCGATCCTACTCGCCACCGCCTACCCAGCAGCAACATGATCAATCGCCGCACCCGCAGCAACCGCCGCCGCTACCTCCACACGCGCAACCCCCTCCGCATCATGCTCAACCGCCGCCGCCACATCATACCCACTCACAACCGCCTTCGCACTCACACTCTCAACACTCTCCACATATGCACTCTCAGCACTCACACCATCCTCATCCTCATCCTCACCCGCATTCTGTACCACCATCGCATGCACATACACTACCTTCTCCGTCCCATCAGCCACCGCATCACCATCAGCCACAACGCCAGCATCCCCCACCTCCCCCGCCTCCGCCATTTGCCCATGCGCCACCTCAGTCCCAGCCTAACCATCATTCTCACCCACCTCAACCTAATTCTCACCCCCACCTCCACCCTCACTCTCACCAGCCGCCTCCTCCGCCTCCTCCGCTTCCTCACTCCCGTTCACAACAGCTGCAACCGCCACCTCCACCTCCTCCTCAGCGTTCGCATTCGCATTCACAGCCGTCACCTCATAGTCAACCTCGTGCTCACCATTCGAACCAGCATCCGCAACAGCAGTCACCTCGGCATTCGCAACCACACTCCCACCCGCCCCCGCCGTCACATCAGCACTCGCCTGCGAACAGCAATTCTCATCCACAGCCCGTGTCTACGATCGCGAAGCTACGTCCCGTGGACAGTCGGTCGTTTAATGCGCCGAACACCCGTAATCACGGGCTGTACGACGATGACGACGACGACGAGATGGACTGGGACGAAGACGGTGACGGGACGTACCACTCCGACGATGACTACTCGAGTTCGGACGACATGCCGTACAGATACGACCCCCGGGCCCCCAAGCGCGGTCCGAATTCCTATTCGGGGTCGAGCCATCGCAGCTACTCCGGTTCGCAGGGGCAGTCCGGCCGGCCAGCATTACACGGCGCGTTCTCAAGCTACGCGGCTGGTGATCACGCGGACTCCACGATCGAGCGATTGAAGAAGGAGATGGCGGGGCTCCGGCGGCAGTCGCAGGACGCGGTGACCGCGTCGCTGAGGCTGTCGGACCAGCTGACCGCGGCCGAGGAGGAGGCAACGCGTGCAAAGGCTGCGCTCAAGGTCGCGGAGAGCATGCTGGAGGACGAAGCCAGGCGCCGGCTGCAGGCGGAGAAGACGGCAGAGGAAGAGGTGAGGAGGCGGCGGGCGGCGGAGGACGCACTCCGGCAGTATCAGGCACGAGAGCAGCAGCGGAAGTATTCGCGGTAGCTGCTCGTTCGTTGGTGCTCGGTCTTCGTCGCCTTCTCGCCCATCAGTCTGACTTCGTCGCCGTATGCTTCTTCACTTCTGGTTTGCTTTGTTTCTTCTCGTATGTAGTCCTTGCGTCTTCTTTTACGTGTGCCGTCTCGCGCCCACTGCCCGCTGTTTCCGTCTGCTCACTAGCCCATAGCCCACTCTTCTAGCCATCAGGGTCTACTACTGGATCTCCCGGGAGGTTGTAATGATATCTGCTTTGTTGCTGACTTATGCATAATGCCTCACTTCAGGATTTCTGGATCTTTGGTTCACGCCGTACACTTCCATGCACACTGTCGATAGTATAGACGTCAATAGCCGGATTCCGGATGCCCCTCGACGTTCGTGAGCGAAGGTCGGTCGGACCACAAAGACGCGTTCAAGACCCGTGGGCTGAAATTTGCATTGGACTGCGAGGCTGCCTGTGGACAGCTCTTGGCGACCCTGGCGGAGAAGACAGGCGGGGACGAGAGGGACCCTTTCCTGGCAGACAATGGACTGCCTGATATGGCGGTTTGTTTTTACCTCGCAGATCGGTCGTACATTGTGTGTCGCTTCGCCGCCGACGAGTGCGCACGCGATTTCGAGGCGGTCAGCGGTGCATTCGATGCCGGACCCGGTCTGGAAAGAATGTTGCTGCTTGCTCACGTTGTAGGCGAGCGTGGTGGGTCCCCGTGCGGGCGTGTGGGGAGATAGCGCGTCTGATGGTGGCGGCGTCGGAAACTCCGCTGGGCGATTCTCCCGCCGAGAACGGCAGAAATGACAGGGTAGCGTTGAGCGTGCATGCGGTGTTCCGTAAGCGTTGGAGAGCGTGTGCGGGACAATCAGACGAGAAGCAGCCGAGTGTGCAGGGCATTCAGTCTGTTCACACAAGTTCGAACCCCGGAGCGCCCACAGCTGCTGATAGCCGCCGGGAGGAGCGGGATTGAGGCTGTTGGACAACAACCACAAACACGCGTGAAATTCGCCGAGACGCCCGGGCGTGTGCGCGTCTGCGTCTGCTCTGCGTCTGTGTCCAGTCCTCCTCCTTCTCTCTCCCATGGACGCTGCACACCGCCCGAAGCCCAGGACCGCGTACGTTGTCTTCCTGCTCTCCTCGCACGCCGCTGACAGTCCGCGCACACAGCTTCAAAAAAGCCCGCGTCGTCGCGCCGCTGCACACCGCAGGGCCTGTGGCACCAACCCCCGATGGATCGCGACTGGTCACCTGCGTAGGAGAGGACGCGCTGCTCACAGACATCAAGGCAGGCGTGGAGATATGCCGCTTTGCAGGGGTGAGTCGCCATGTTTTCGCACTCCGTTCTACGCCTTCCTGACCGCGGGCCGCACTCGCAGGACACGGAATCTATCACGTCCCTCTGCATCACTCCGTCCTCTTCCCACCTCCTCATCTTCACCTCTTCCCTGTCACTCCGTATCTACGAGATTCCGTCTTCGTTCACACCACAGGCGAAACCCATCAAGCCTGTCCGGGTCATCGCCCGCGCGCACGACGCGCCCGTGCACGTCTGCAAGTCCGACCCGACCTCGACATACCTCGCCTCCGGCTCCGCGGACGGCGTCGTCAAGGTATGGGACATCCTCCGTGGCTACGTCACGCACCTCTTCAAGGGCCATGGCGGCGTCGTCAGCGCGCTCGCCTTCAACTACCCATTCGACCCATCTTCCGTCGTCCGTGAACAGAAGATGCAGCTCATCACGGCGTCCGTGGACACCCGCATCCGCATCTTCGATCTTTCCGCTGCTGCTGCGCGCGCAACTGGCGGATCGAAGCCCGAGGCCGTGCTTGAGGGTCACGTATCGGTCCCTCGCGGTCTCGACGTCTCTTCAGACGGCAAATGGCTTGTCAGCGGCGGTCGAGACTCGGTCGTACTCATTTGGGATATCTCGTCCAAGGCGCCTTCGTCCTCAGGCCAAAAGAGCAGTAAAGGAAAGGGCAAGGCTGCCGAGTTTTCGCCCGTACTCCACAAGACAATACCTGTACTCGAGCGCGTCGAGGCCGTTGGTCTCTTACATCCTGACGAAGACCTCGCGGGCGCGCCCTCTGGCCCTGGGAAGCTCCGATTCTTCACCGGAGGAGAGAAAGGCTTGGTCAGAATATGGGATGCGCGCGAGGGCACCGTGCTCTTCAGCCTTGGGCACGAACAAGAGCACACCACCGAGGACCAGGAGGAACAACGACAAATTGTAGACGCCATGTGAGTCTTCTAGTTCGGTATCTTTCTGCCACAGCCGCTCATCGAAGCCTGCAGTTACGTACCGTCTACATCCACCATCGTGTCTGTCCACGCCGACCAGAACATTCTTTTCCACTCGCTCTCGACCCAGACACTGAGCCGGCAGCTCATCGGCTTCAACGATGAAATTATCGACGCCACTTTCCTCTCACCCACCCTCCCTCTCCAGGCGTCCGCACCTTCGCCACTATCCGACACTCACGTAGCGCTCGCGACAAACTCCTCGCTCATTCGAGTGTACTCAACCTCCTCTTTGGACGCCCGGCTCATTTCGGGGCACTCGGAGATAGTGCTCTGTCTCGATCATGGCGCTCAGGGCCGCGTGCTCGCGAGCGGCAGCAAAGACCGCTCTGCGCGCATATGGGCACCGGTGCGCCCAAGGGCAAGCGAGGAAGAAGAGGGCGCAGTTGCACAGACAGTCCCCGAGTGGCGTTGCGTCGCCGTCTGTGAGGGGCACGCTGAGAGCGTCGGCGCGATTGCGATGTCGCGGAAGGCGTTCTCGGGCGATGCCCCGTCCGCCTCGGGCTCTGGCGGCGACAACCTGCGGTTCATGTTCACCGGAAGCCAGGACCGCACAATCAAGATGTGGGACCTTGCTTCTGTTCCACTTGTCGCGGAGGACGGGGAAGGCGCGCATATAGTCAAGTGCAAGAGCTTGACGACGCAGAAGGCGCACGACAAGGACATCAACTCGCTCGATGTCGCACCGAACGACCGGCTGCTTGTGTCCGGCTCGCAGGACCGCACTGCCAAGGTGTGGGAGATCGAGTATGTGGCGACGAGCGCGGGCGTGCGGGGCGAGCTCCGGCTGCTCGGGACGTGCAAGGGGCACAAACGTGGCGTATGGTGTGTGCGCTTTGGGAAGGCGGAGAGGGTGCTTGCGACCGGCAGCGGTGACAAGACAGTTAAGCTTTGGAGTCTGGAAGACTTCACGTGCGTGAAGACGTTTGAGGGACACACGAACTCGGTCCTTCGCGTCGACTTCATCAATGCTGGCATGCAGATGGTGAGCAGCGCGAGCGATGGGCTTGTCAAGGTTTGGAATGTCCGCGACGAGACCTGTGCGGCAACTATGGACAACCACGAAGACAAGGTGAGACCTGCCGCTTTTGTTGCTGAGACGTCCATTCACTGATCACGCGTGCTATGCAGGTTTGGGCACTCGCTGTCAGCAGCGACGAGTCTATGATCGTGTCCGGCGCTGCCGACTCCGTAGTCACGTTCTGGCAAGACTGCACGGAAGAGCAGGAGGTTCAGAAGGAGACACAGCGGGCGCAACTCGTCGAGAAGTAGGTCTCCCGCTGCCTCCCTGCTACGTCCACCACTAACAGCCCGCTTCACCAGGGAGCAAGACTTTGCCAACTACCTCGCCCTGCACGACTACCGCAACGCGATCCTGCTCGCACTCAACATGGCCCAGCCGGGCCGCCTGCACTCGCTCTTCTCCTCGCTCCCGTCCTCGGCGGACGCGCACGCGGACGGAGACGGAGACGCATCCGAGCGGACTCCGTCCATTACGGGCCACGCGGCCGTCGATGAGGTCCTCCGCACCCTTCCCGGGTCCGATCTAGCGCGGCTCCTCCGCTACGTCCGCGACTGGAACGCGAAGGCAAAGACAAGCGTAGTCGCGCAGCGCGTGCTCCATGCGATCGTCAAGCTGCGCCCGGCAGAAGATCTCGCGCGTGCGTTCGACGAGGAAGCGACGTTCAACGCCTTTACCGCCAGCACGGACGGTGCAGGCGACGCGGAGGGCATGGTTGCTCCTCCTCCTGAGGGGCGCGGCGCGACCGCGCTGAAGGAGCTCATCGATGCGCTCCTCCCGTACACTGAGCGCCACTTGACACGAATGGAGAAGCTGCTTCAAGACAGCTATGTTGTCGAACACCTCCTTTCGGAGATGGACGACGGCATGTTCGGCGAGCTCGGTGACGACGATGAGGACGATGTCGACGCTTTTGCGATGGACGTCGACAGGTCCGTCGCAGTGTCAGCGTGAGGTTACCTACATGGCATGCGCAAAAGTACAGTAGTTCGACGTCTTACTACCACTTCGCATTTTATCATTATTACCTGCTTTTTCGGATCTGTGAAGAGACATGTTCATTCGCTCCGGATAATGGACAGAGGTGAGACGATTGATTTCTATGTCACTGACAGAGCTGCTACAAAGACAAGTTAAAGCGTGAAGAATGCGTTCCATAATATACATGTGTCGATGCTATCAGTCCATATGATACAGGGTTCTTTTTTCGAGTCGAACCAGGCTTGATCAAGTGAAGATGACCTTCTCTCCCGGACGACCCTCTGACAAAAGCACAACAGCCTGCCAGCCGTTTGTTAGTCCTGGACAACGTCGGCAGCTGTCGCACACTCACATATTTGCCGCTGATCTTCCAGCCCTCCTCCTCCTTATCGAGGCGCTCCGCAATCTCGTTGCCGTCGGGGCCGAGACCAACGACGACATCGCTCTTGATCGTACGCAGACTGCAGATCCTTGGGGCGCCTGCGGTAGAGGCCATGGGACCGATCGCAATGTCGAAGTCGGTCGAAGGGGGGGCTGCACAGTCGTAAGTCAACTGAAGCGAGGTTCATCAGTATGCCACCCTAAGCAAGCAGCGATAGATCCGTACCTTGCGGTGGTTGAGATCACCCTTGAAAATCACAAGGTCCGAACGCGAGAGGTGGAGGAAGAGATCAGGTGCTTCGTTGGGGAGCTCCCAGAAGGTGAAGCCGGTGCACCAGAACGGGTGCTGCTCATACACCCACTTGCCCTCCTTCTCGTATTGCTGATGAACAGAGTGAGCCAACAGTACGAGACACTCACGCACAGCTGTACACACCTTCCAACGCATGCCAAGACGGCGAAGACTGTCCTTCTCCTCCTCAGTGGCCTTCGGGAAGAGGTGACCGTACACCATGGAGTTCATCAACCACGACCAGTCCTTCTTCGTCACGTCGGAGACGAACCAGGGATACCGCTTGCCATGGAAACGGACTTCCTTAGCGAGCCCGCTCTGGATCAAGAAGTCGGCTGCATATACTAGGTCAGCGAGGAGGGTCGTAGCTCGCTGCCATTACCACTCACCGTAGACGCAGTCGCAGTACAGCTCGAAGCCAGCATTGTCGAGAACGAAGTCAATCCGTCCGCCAGTGTTGGCGCGCAGGCTGACGGCTGTTTCCCAGAGCTGTTTCATGTGGTTACCCAGGATGTTCTTCTCCGTCGCCGCGAGATTGGCACCACCCGTGGACTGCAGAGACTTGATCTGTTCCTCGGTCATGTTGATCAGGAGTGACAGATCAGTCGAGTTGCCCCAGAGACAGACTAGGAACGTAAGTGGAATATCAGCGCGGGATATTTAGCGCGTTGGAAGAAAACATACTTTGAGTGAGCTCCAGGAACATGAGTCGCTCGGCCTCGAGCTTCTCCTCCGCTGAGAGGTTCTCCTTGAGAGTAAACGGCTCGGCAAACCGCATAGAGAGTTCGAAGACTGCGTCGTGCGAGCGGGAGAAAGTATCGCACTGAACCATCTCAGCATGAACCGGGGCAAAAGGACTTCGGTGCGTCCACTTACCTTCTGCCGGAAGAATACGTCATAGTTCTTCCAATGCTTGCTGACGCTGAAGCATTCCTGCAGACGACGGTACTTGTAGGCCTCGGCGAAAAGCCAGGGCGCGTTCATGAAAGTCTTGCCTGATCAACATCGAGTCAGTCGCTGCGTGACAGGAAAGAAGAGAGGGTAGGCGATCCCAGAATAGGCAAGTGCTCCGAGAACGCGGAAATGCGTGCGTGGGAAGGATCCGCGTACAAGCGTACAAGCGTACAAAGACAGAACCTACAGTAACAGAACGTTATCACTCACCTTGGAAGTACTTTGCGATCAACTTGTTCCAAAGGGCGACATCAGCCTCTCCATCATCGATGATAGGACGAAGCTTCGCCTGCTCCTGAAGCTCCTTCATGAGGGCGTTCATCCGCTCGATGCACTGGACGAGGTCGATGATACGTTCCTCGTCGTATTCCTGGTTCAAGGTGAGCACCACATCTTCGATGCCCTTGCCGAGGATAGTCGGGAGACGTTGGCCCATCGTGGCGTAGGCGAACGAATACCTGAGGGTAGCGTCGGGTTCAGTGTGGCGTGCGTGCTGCGAGAACGTAACACAACGTACTCGTGGTATCCACGATAAGCGGGCCATGGCGGGTTGTTAGGATCGATCTACGACGACTCGAAGTCAGCCAGATCTGCGCATATATGCGGACATTATCGTGTGGGGGTGGGTGTATGCGCTGACAACTACGCGGGGAGATGGCGAACGGTGTATACATACCGTGGATGGCGAGCGAGGGTACACAGGCTTGATCTTCTGGCGACTGGGAAGATGAGAGAGTTTGAGGGACATGCGGTTGGGGGCGTCCTTTGTCCCCGTCGTCCCGTTGGGAGGTGGCGCAGCACCGTTCGGAACAACTTGCGCGCTCATATCGATCTGCTTGGGGTCGACAGGGTCAGCCTGTTCGTGCGGGGGCGTCGGGGGGAAATAGGAGTTGGTGGGCATGGCGGGGGGTAGGGAATAGGGGAGGGGAGTTCGGCGTTGGCGACACGCTCAACGGACGATGGACTGGGGAGAAAGCTGGAGGACGAGGGACTGACCTGGCGTTTTATAGAGGGCTGATGGCGGTCAGAAGAGAAGTCGGCATTTCATTCTTCGGCCCATGCTGGTTTTTCAAGTCGCCCGGGGATGATTGCTCTCAGAGGGGACATGACGTCACGCGTCGACAGCCGACTAAACCCATCACAGGCAAGTGCACTGCCGCGTTCGCCGACGCCACCTCACGCCCGACGTGCGCGCCGTCGTCGTCGCTGTCTTTGTCCTGCTCGCCGTCGCCTGCGCCTTTGACATCACTTCTCGCGCGGCTGCGCTCGGCAATGCTAGTCATATGGGGCTGCTTCGAGAGGCGCAGTACGTCGATTACGTCCGGCGTGTATTGTCGCACCCGCAGGCTTATCACACCATTATCAGTGCCCCATTCGAGAGACATCTCGCGCTTGGTTTCCGCTTTCACTCGAACTGCCGAAATTCTCTCCGTTTCTCTTTCCGCCCCGGCGACAACGTCGAACCACCGGTGCTTCTGATCTTGCTAGGCTCCCAACTGGCTCCACTTGGCGGTCGCTGGTTGGAACGCTGAAGGACATCCATGATGCTGCCCATACTTATCGATAGACGTTGAGCGACCCCCTCTTCCCGCAACTTTGTTCGGACTCTCAGAGTCTCACACAAAGCCCCGTTTCTGTCACACTCCACAGCTTCGTCCGCTGTGGGGCCCTCACTACTTCGCGAGTACAAAGCGAGTCGATCTCCTGACGCAAACGTACCCGGTTGCCGATCCCGAGCGGGGGTCGTAAAATTATCACGCCTAGTACGTACCCCCACTCCGCTGCAGCTGCACCATACTTGTGCAAATGTTTGATCGATATTCACCATGCGGGGTGTGCGAATGCAATCACCAAGTACTTAAGCCTCAAGCACAGCGGCAATCGGCAACAAACCCTATAGCTACATAGCTGCATGGGGGCGAACGTGCGCTGTACGGTGGGTGCCCCGCCTTGCTATATGTTTGATTAGTGCGTCATATGTCGCATCTCAAACCTTCACGCGTTTGCCACACTTGAGTTCACCTTTACATAACCGGACCGCCACTGGCGAACTTCACAAAAGCACATGGATGATTTCCTGGTCTTTTGACAACATCCTCGCGGTGGCCGACGCATGCGAAGATACACTCCAAATAGACGGACTCTTTTGAGACAGTATGGGAGTTTCTCATCATGCAACATTGCGCGTAGGTGACGTCTTCGTCGCTGCATACGAGGACGCTCGGGTTTATCAGTACTGTGACACGAACATGGATAAGAGGTTGGTCAGATATAGACTTTTAGCTTGTGACCGCAGGCGACCTGTCCACGTCGCAGATGCTAAGCACAAGGACGCGTACGAAAGGAGTGCAGTATAGGTTCAGAGCGAGGGCTTCGTGTGTCATAGATTACAGGTCGGAAACGCGACTCTTGGGGTCGTCTCTCTGTGTGGGAGGTTTATATACGCCCCCTCCTGCGTGCCGGACGGTCCCAGGAGTCGGTGAGGATCGGACAGTCTCCACTGGACTTTGCCCGCCTGCCAGTTCGTGCCCATCCTGGCGCCTCCGCAAAAAGAGCGCCATTTATGTAAGTAAGAGCTCCCAAACTCTTTCTTAGCCACATACTTGTTGCAGTCTTGCGGTTGCGTCGATCGTGTCAAGGTCAGTGATCTCTGGCTGAGCGGCAGCAACACACGCTGCCAGGACAGAGCTAACATGCCACGTGTTCTTCAGCGACCCTCAGGCGACGCAGAATGTCCCATATCGATGACGAGTCCCCGACTACGTCCGCAAGCCACAGGTTGCTGGAGACCTACGACATTCTATGGCGCATCTTCAGCAGTCAACACACTCGTGGCGCACAAAGCCCGTATACTCTGTCTCGCACGGACCTCGCTCGGCTCGTCCGAGTGTGTCGCTCGTTCCATGACCCCGCGGTGCGGGTTCTCTGGAGCAGTCTAGATGGCTTCGAACCTCTTTGGCAGCTTCTTGCTCCACCCACCCTTCCTTGGTTCCAATATAACGAGGAGCACTTACAAAGGGTACGCATGTGCTGAGGTCCGATGCAACGCGATTACTAATCTCAATTGCAGATCGTCAACGCCCGGCTCTGGGATAACTCTGAATGTTGGGATCGCTTCGTGAAGTACTCCCAATATGTCCTGACTCTCAGGGTCTCCATGTCGCATACGATCCATGAGCACGGATATTGGGCCACCGCGTCTATATGGAACAAGCGACTCTTGCAACACCTTCTCGAGCACAACAGAGGAGAACCGATTTTGCCGTCTCTACGCTCGCTGAGCTGGAGCTGGGTAACGATACAAGACGCGTATCTGCCCTCGATCCTCTGCCCCAGTCTCTCTGAGCTTGTCATAATCTATCATATCTCGCACCGCACCGAACAAACAAGCTTCGTAAATGTGATACGAGACCTGCAAGGAGCGTCGAGTCCTCGCTTGGCGACATTCATTCTTCAAGGCTCTAATGACGCAGGCCACCGCCTCGTCGACGAGCTGGTACTACTGCAGAATCTACGGAAGATCAGTCTCCCGTACAACCTTCTCCTCGAAGAGGTCCACGCACTCCTCACCATGCCCAATTTGACCTCTCTGACCGCCAAGGTCACCGTAGAAGACGTATCGGAAGCCTCTGTGACGGCTCGCAGCCTTCATAGCCTGGCGTTCCACGGCTCGAGTCCTGACCTAACTCGACTTTTTGCAACCCTCACTCTTCCTTACCTGGAATCCCTAGAGCTGTCTATATTCGATACCACGCCCTGCGGCCCCAAATTACCTCTTTGCACGGCGACTATCGCAGCCGCCCTCGAGTCCAAGACTCTACGCCGGCTACACCTGACCTTCAATGCCGCATATGATTCCAACCAGCCCCCTCCAACCGACCCCTCCGTCTCACTGTCTGCGTTGCTCCTCCCATTTCTCAGCCAGACACCTAGGTTGGAAACGTTGAACCTCAGGTTCGACGGGCCGCTGAAGCTCTGGGCGAATGACGACGTATTTGACGGTATGGCCCAAGCATGGCCGTCTTTGCGGACGCTACGTCTGGACTTCCGTGCGTGGCACGAGAGCGGGCCCGTGCCCACCCCAGCCATCCTCACGCGCTTCGCTCGCTTCTGCCCCCGTCTTCACGAGCTCGTCCTGCCCTACCTCAACTACCGCATCGACGTGGACACCGCGCTCTACAAGGAACTCCACCACCATGCATTGCGGCGACTCTTCATCGCCGATGACAGGTCGATGGGCACAGTCGACCCAGATCATATCCTCCCCCTCGCACAGATGATCGCCGACCTCTTCCCGCACTTGGACCTTAGTTTTCGCGCATACATCAAGAGCCGGGGTATGCCGTGGTGGAAGGTCTTCGACTGTCTGCGCGCGTCGCCCAAACGGCCCAGTGCCAGAGGGCTGCTGCACGCCGCGTCCCACTCATATCTCCCCTAACGTAGATTGCTCCAATCCTGCAGGTCGTATTGATGTGTAACTACACGGGCACCGCGATATTGCCGATGAAGCATCTCGGAGCCCCGGGCACTTGCTGAGCACTGCGGCCATGGCCAGCCGCACTTGCCTGGCAGCTTAGCGTGGTGCCCTTGCTGCGTGAACAACGTTCGCACCTGCCGTGAGACCTCCTGAACACAAGATGGCCAACCTCGGAAGTTCAATCAGCTGGGTGGGAAAGCTCCGAGCCGCCGTTCCCCATCTAGGCAGTGCACAATGCATGCCCTTGCGCACACTTCTTCTACGCCGGTTCTGATTCTGTTCCATCCGGTCCGTTACTTACGTGTTGCCGTAAGTGTATCCTGTCTCAGATGTCAGTGGTGGCTGACGGGTTCCCAGGTGCCACTGCAGTTACATGAGGCATGTCTCCCCCGGGCAGCCTGAGCGGCCAGAGGGTACTCGACACTTACGACGTTCTGCTCAAAATCCTTGAAGACGGGCATCGTTCGAGCCATCAGTCGCACGGTCGCCGGATAGATCATGGGCTCGCCCAGCGCGATCTGGCAGCCTGTGCTAGAGCGTGCCGCGCCTTCAGAGAGCCAGCGCTGCGCATCCTCTGGAGCCAGATTGACTCATTACTTCCGTTATGGCACCTCCTTTCACCGGCTGCTCTCCCGCCACCCAAGGTGTGCACTGAAGAATACATTAACCTGGTGAGCCGGTTATTCTACTACATGCGGTAAGCGGGACTGACCTCAAGGATTTGCGCTCGACTTTCATAGGTGGCGGAGGCCAAGCTGTACGAGGACCGGGATCACTGGGGTCGCTTCCTCGGATACGCAAAGCTTGTGCGCAGGTTGTCCTACGACTCCTATGAATGTGCAGATGCGCAGGCTTACCTGTTCAAGGTCCTGCTCGAGCACAACGGAGGGGAGTCGTTCATGCCCTCACTCCGCGCGATCGAGTGGAAACGGGGCTCTTCGCAGGATTACAGCTTCGCCGTCGCCTTCTGCCCGGGCATTGTAGAAGTCACCCTCAGCTTTGCGCGCCACGGCTCCTCTGCCCAGCTGTGGCGAGACGTCGATTTGAAGCCGATCTTGCAGAGGCTGCGGGAAGCTTCTCCGGCGCTCGAAGCCCTCCACCTGAGGATCCCTACCCAGGTGGAGTCGTGGATCGTGGACGTGCTCGTGCAGTTCCCGCGTTTACGCAAGCTCTATGGTCCATTTACGCTGGACGCCCCCTCCTTCGTCACGCTCGTTTCCAAACTCGACTTCGTCTCTCTGCACGGCAGTTTGTCCAGCGACTCTACAACCAGCACTGCTACATCTATACCCCTCATCAGGATGAAGAACCTGCGTGAGCTCAGAATACAGAGCTGCTGTCAGAGCGTCACCCAGCTCTTCAACGCCTTGGACGCTCCCGATCTACGATCACTGACCGTATGCATCATCGATAATCCCACCAGCACCGTCGACTACCCCGCCTTCGTGGAAGCCATAGCGACCGCCGTGTCCGCGGATGTAATGCGGAGCCTGATTCTCGAGATTCGTCTGCAGCATTATACTCCCCACGCATCGCGTCCTGCCCCGATACCACTCGCCACCCTCCTCCACCCAATCCTTCCCATGCAGAACTTGGAGACGTTCGAGCTGAAGTTTGGCGGACGTCTGCAGCTTTCCGCCACCAACGAGACGTTCGCAGACATCACGCAGAGATGGTGCGCACTGCGCAGTTTTTCCCTGAGCATCCGCGACTGGCACCCGGACGGGCCGCCACCTACCCCGGCCATACTCATGTCGTTCGCGCGCGCATGCCCCGACCTCCGCGAGCTGGTCCTGCCGTACCTGGACCATCGGGCCCTCGACCTCCCCTTTGGCGGCATGCCGGACCCACACCCTCTCCTCCACCTTGATATCCTCGATCGCCTCACGGAGCGAGAGTCGACGAACGAAGAGTCGGCTCGGATGACCACATACATCCACCGTCTGTTCCCCAGTATCGATCCTGGGTTCCGTCATTATGGTCGGAACTACGAGCTCGCGTGGACCAAGGTCTTCCACAGGATCAAGATGCTGCGAGAGGCTATGTCGTCTGCACCAGATCTCGCCTGAGTGTGCCTGTTACGGTCCCCGGATGATGTCATATTGCTACTACTGTACATTGTAGTACACGCACAAGTACATTGGCGGGACTGTTCATATATCCACGTACACCAGAGCTTAGACGAGGGCGCTCAAGACGAGACAATGGAAAGCGTATAGGTCTTGCTGTGGCTGTTGCCCGTGAAGACGGTTTCTTGCGCGGTGCCACTCGGCGTCGCATCGCTCGAGAACGCTGTCGAGCCTGAGACCGCCAGGAGGAGATTGCTGCCAGAAGTGACCTGAAACACAGGACGGGCTCAGTCAGACCATGGTGGCCGCATGTCACGCAGCCCACTCACAGCAGAGAACGTGGTCGCGCTGACACCACTGCCGCAGGTGAGCTTCCCGCTTGAGACCCCGCAGCTACCCTTCGACGTTGACATAGTGAAGCTGCTGCTGGTACCCGAGAAGGTGTAGGTCGCAAGGGTCTGCACAGACCATGTTCCGCCAGTGAGAAGACCGCCAGTGGTGCTGGCATGGATCGTACCCTTGTTGGGAAGACCAGAGCCGCCAGTGGGAGAGCTACCGCCCTACGTGACAGCACGTCAGTGTCTTATAAGATGATAAAGCTGGGACAGACTCACGGAGGTGGTCGTGGAGGTACCTCCGGACTTGGGAACATACTTGATGCCGCTCGAGCCACAGGATCCCTTCGACGGCGCGTCTGTTTACCTGCGTCAATACCTAGTAGGTGGTGACAGTACTCAAAACATACCAATAGCGACGAATTGGCCGTCGATCACGGAGCCCTTCAAGTTGAAATACCACTCGATCGCATTGAGGCTGCTGCCGTCGCAGTTCAGCGCGGGCGTGACACCGGACGCCGACTTGAGCGCATTAGTGAGGGTCGTGAGCGTGTAGGTCTTGCTGCTGTCGGGCGTGATGCCAGCATTCGCAAGGAAGTCATAGGTGGGGAGGGTCTTGAACAGCTTGACGACAGTCTGGAAGAACGCGACTGCCTCGGCACCCTTTGGGCTTCCCGATGGCAGGCAGGAGGTCTTGAGGGTGCTGTAGCACGTTCCGTGGGTGCTCCACTCGTGCTGGCGCGTGCAGGTGAGGTCGTAATCTTCCTGTGTAGAAGCGCAAACGGTGCTCACCTCCCAAAACTGTTCGTTCTGGCCGTTGATGTCGACCCAGAACTCCTTCATGAAGGAGAGTGTGTCGCTTGCACCTTGATTAGTCAAGAGCTGCAGCAAATATTAGTCAACCGTCCTGGACAGAAAGAAAGGAGAGACATACATCGGCGATGTCGGTGTAGTCACGCGACGAGTCGCAGTTCTCGGTGAAGGTACCATCGCAGCTGCGGGTTCAAGAGTAAGAACATGCAAGGGAATGTTTCGAACTTGGGACACCGACTTGTCCGGCCAGAGCCCTACGTCATATCAGATTAGTTTAGATGGGCAACATCATCGGCGGACCACTGCAGCAGCAACGCACCGTGGATGGTCCAGCTGTTGGACGGGCCAGTTGAGGGGTTTGTATCCCAAAACTGAGTCTGGAGGAGGAGACCCTACGTACAACAGCATCAGCAAGCTTTCCCATGCTCCGTACCGAGGCAACACGCACTCCCGGCGACTCGAAGCAGCACAGATCCGTCTGCTTCGTCGTGTTATGGCAGGACGCGGCTCCGCTGGTCGAGCATCCCGAGCTGATGCGCTTGCTGAACAGGTTCATAGCGTCGACCGGGGTGGTGAGCGACGGCGTCGCGATCGCGGAGCCCGCGAGGGCTCCCAGAGCCAGAGTAGCAGCAAGCATCCTGGAGGGCGCAAAGGCAGGAGGGTGCAGCTAGCAGAAGGGGACCGCGGGGTGGACTGTCGAGGCAGCTGCGGAACAAAGTGCAGCTCTTATACGGCTTCGCTATGGAAGCAAGTCTATTAGAGGGCAAGGGTTCCGAAGCTTCGCGCGACGATGCTCAGCTGGTGGATACCGGCGAATCGCCATCTGTCCAGATGCCGACGCGCTCCAGCAACATGGTGAGGCACCCACGCGAGCGGAGACCATATGCATCCGCGCGCGATTGGGAAGGGAGGGCACGTCCGAGCGGGCGATATGAGGGGAGATAGGCCTTCTGTACTGCATGCAGCATGGTGGCGTCCGAGAATAACGACGAGTGGCAGCGAGTTGCCCGAGACATGTTGTTCCCCCGCCGAACGTGGAGCATCACATGTGTCCATGTGGACCGTTCTCTGTGTCGCACTGCACGGAGTAACAATCATCTCGGGGCCGAGATGGCTTCGTGCATGTGTTGCAGCCGTCAGGGACTGGATGTTGGACGGAGTTACGAGTCGGAGCACCTGCGACTAGAACGTTTGTGCTTCAGACATTAGCAACGTGTGTAGGGCAATGGCTAGGCCGGAGACAGAAGACAGGATGAGGTGGGTAATGGACACCACGAAGCTGGACCACATGGACGATGACCGATACTCCGGGTAACACACGTTCCTGCTTCTCCGCAGTGGCGTCCGATTCCAGTCTTTCCGCCATCCTTCACCGTGCTAACCTCTTCTTGCAGCTAACCACGTATCTGAGCGACCGAGTCTGCGCGGCGTCGATGCTCGAGCTGCAAAAACTCCATCCAGTCGTAATTAGATCATCAGTACATTCGCACACTAAGCGCAGCACCAGCTGCAGACTACTACCTAAATCCCTCACACTCGATCCTCGAAGCAGACCGCGCACAATCACCTCCCGCTCGCGCGGATAAGCTTCACGAGGGCATCTATCCTCGTACGCCATCCATCGGCGTACAGGAACCCGACCAAACCGCTGATGAAATCCCTGGTGAAACCGAGGTGAGCTCACACCGCGCAACAAGCATGACACAGATAATGAAGGGGAACGCTCACCAGCTCTGCGTAACGGAGCGCACAGGATAGTCGAGGACTGCGGGGATCGACGTCTGGATGGCCCACCCCCATCGGTCCACCACGATCGCCTTCGTGTTCGTGAGCGCGCGCAGACCCTCGGGGCCACCTGCGAGCGAGCGGCACCATCAGACGCTGCTATTCCTGTCAATCACGGTCGCTGCAACTCACCGAACCGCCCGTATCCACTGGCCTTGGTACCTCCGAACGGCAGGTCTTGACTGTTGCACGTCTATGTCAGTCGCTGGTAAATGGTAGCATGCATCGTACGCACTTGAGCTGTTCCATATGTCAGTTCGACCGATCTTCGGACTAATGCACGTCACTCACATAGAACACCCCGAAGTCGTTGACCGCGACCATGCCGCAGTGAAGACGCTTGGCTACCTTGAGACACTCGTCCCTTACGGGTCCAAAGACGCTGGCTCCAAGGCCGTACCGCGTGCTGTTCGCAATCTCAACAGCCTGCTCCACTGTGTCGTACTTGATGATCAGCCCAATAGGCGCGAACACTACAAAAAGGTCATTCCTGTTGCACTCTGAGCGTTTGACACGACTTACGCTCCGACTGTGCAATCTCGGAATTCGGGTTGACGTCGCCAAGAAGAGTGGGCTTGAAGTACGATCCCCTCTCGAGGTACGGGTGAGTCCAAGGCTCACCACCGACGGTGAGAATCGCCCCTTGCGCTACCGCATCGTGGATGGCGTGCTGAAGACCAGGGAACCGGTCTCCAGAGATCATAGCTCCGACATCCGCGACAGGTGCAACACCATCGCCGGGACTCTTCAGTGAGTGACCAGGACGGAGCTTATCCGCGCGCTCCGTGAAGAGCTCGAATAGTTCGTCATATTGTGACTCGTGCACAAGTATGCGTTCGATGCCTATGCAGTTCTGACCCGCGTTCTGGCTATAGGCGGCGGTCAGAGTAAGCCGAAGTCAAGCTGTGACAGGCACGTACTAGACGCCACGCATCAGTAGGCTGATGTACTTCTGCAGGTCGGTCGAAGGGAGGATGATAGCAGGATCCTTGCCTCCGAGTTCGAGCGTCACAGGGGTGAGGTACTCAGTAGCAGCTTGGGCGACCTTTTCTTGAAGGTCAACGACGCCCTGAAGACAGGGTGGAGGCAGACTCACAATACGTCCTACGCGTTCGGAGCCAATGAAGGTGATGTGCCGGATGAAGGGGGACTTCGTCAATGCTTCGGCGTCTTCGGGATAGCAGCAGACGAGCTACTGGGGGGTGAACAGGTATTCCCCAAATGATTTCGAGCTCCGCGTACCTGAACCAGATCCTCAGAGTGGCCGCAAGCCCTCAGGCACTCCCTGATTGCATGAACAAACCAAGATGTCGACCAGACGACGTGCTCAGAGCACTTGATGACAACGCTGTTCCCGGCGAACAGAGCAGCCATGATTGGGGACCAAGCATTGTGCAGAGCTGATGACGCTTGTGAGGGCGGGAGGCCCACGCACATAGAGAGTGCACTCACGATAGTTCCAGGAGACGATGGCCGACACGACGCCCAAAGGCTCGTAGTAAACGTAGGACTTCTTGTAGAACATGATTAGGTTGTTGTACCGCTTCTCCGGGGACAAAACGCGTTCGCCATGGTTGATCAGCCAGTCCAACTTTGAGCAAGTGGTAATAATCTCGCCGAGCGCAGCGTCAAGCACTACGCGACACGCGGCAAACGCGTGAACTGGCGCGTCTGCATACGAAGTGGAGGCACGCACTGGTCTTTCCTGTATCCCGACACGCGACTTTCGCGCACGTCTCCTGGTTTTCCACGAGCCACTTCTTCAAACTTCTCATGACGCGCCTGCGGTCATGGAACGAGGTTTTGGCCCATTCCGGTTGGGCCTGGTACGCGTCCGCAATCTTCTTCGTGATATCTTGCTGGGAATCAGCGAGGATGGTGTCCAGGTGGTATGCAGTAGCAGGGTCGTAAGCAGTGATGTATTTCCGGCCTTCGAGGGGCATCGAGGGGAGCAGGCCGTCCGTATTAAGATGTGCCTCGAGCGAGGGTTCGGGCAGCTTCTGTGCCGTCCACGTCTCTTTGATTTGCTACGTGCACGACGCGTCCAATCAGTTCTCCCGCACTGCTGGCTGTCACACGAGGCACGCACAGGTGGCGGGGCTATCCTGAAGAAGATAGCGCGGTTGAGGAGAGACTGGTATCTGTTTATGACAAGCCAGATGCCGAGGGCGAAGCAGATCATGAGGAGCCATACGGGGTCGATGAGGCCGCCCTCGTCGTCGTCGTAGTCAAAGTCGACGTCGTGATAGGACATGGTGTCGCAAGGATGCACACGCGTACGCGGAGGGGAGAGAAGCAGCAGCCTCGAGCGGACGCGGCGAGCTGGTTGGAAAACAACCGCCCGGGACAATCAAGGCCGTTATTGTCGCACGACTGCTATTGCTCGCGTGGCCGCGTTGTTGCCCCCTGTTTGCTTCCCGTGGCTGAGATCGCGATTGGCCGTGCAGCGCCTCGACGTCATTGGCCTCAGCTCAGCTCTCCCTCCAAACCACCATCGCTTGCTGCCCATTGATTGCCACTCGCCATGTCTAGTAGGGAACCCTTGTGGTACTGTCATGAGGCAAGTGTGTCTGCACTCCCTTGCTTCGCGATGCTGAACGAATTCGCAGTGCCATGCGGAGATGAGACCACTGATGGTGTGTTCCCGCTCATCCTGCACGCCTCTCGTTCCGCATTGTTGACCATTCTCCAGGTGCCAGATCCGCACTGTGCATCTTGTAACGGAACCTTTGTGGAGAAGGTGAGTGGTGTTATCACCTCTCCGTCAACATCCATTCATAACCACCCCGACGAGCGCAGATAGAGAATCCTACGGATGATCCTCGAGAATTCCAGCTAGCCGAGGGCGGTCAGTGGGACGATGGTCCACTGCCAGGAGAGATGGATACCTTCTTAGGTGCGGCAGTTTTCCGTTTGCTCGCTTCCCGCATTGCCGACCGTGCTCCAGCCGGGCTTCGCACTATCCTCCGAGGCATCCCTCCACTTCCGCTCGCCGCACAGACGGCGGGTACCGGTGAGACCTCGTCAGGCACTCAAGCACGAAGATCCACGAGCGAAGCGACGCCACCATCCAACGCGCCGCGCGTGCCTGCTACGGTACGTTTGAGCGCTTTGTGGCCTGGTCCCGTCGTCTCAACCATCCTACTGTACAGGGACGCGATAATCCCTTCACGTTTCGGATAGAGCGTGCTAGTACTCCGGGAGGCCAGACACGGACATTTGTCTTTGGGAACAGTCCTCCTGTTGGCGCTTCCGGCGACGGTGTTCCTAGGCTGTCCGAGTGAGTTTTCATTGCGCCGCTGCAGTGACTGTGCCTTGACCCGTACATTTCAGCTTTGCTCCGCCACGGAATGCCGATGGCACTCAGCAGGGGCCGCCCAATATCACAGGGCCTTTGCTCGCCCAATACCTGCTCACGCTGATGGGACCAGGACGCGGCGGGGATCCGTTCGCAGAGCTCTTGGGCGGTATGTTTGGACCCGGTGCGACTCCTGTCGGTGGGGCGGAACCTGGAAGATGGGGTGACTACGTATTCAATCAAGAGGGTGCGTTTAATCTCCACTCATGTCGGAAGCATGCTTGCTCACAAAATCGCGCAGCTCTCGATCAGATCATCTCTCAGATCATGGAGAACAACAACGCACACCAACCGGTCCCCGCCACAGAGGAAGTCATTGAGAAGCTGCCGCGGGTAGTCCTGGAGCAAGGCTGTAGGTCTTCACTCGTTCGATGAAATCCACTTGGCTCCCGTTCTCACGCGAATCCAGCGCCTCTCCTGGAGAAGGACTGTGCAGTGTGTAAGGATCAGTTTGCGCTGGGTACAGAGGATCCAGACGAACAGGTCGTCATAACCCTCCCATGTCAACATCCCTTCCATGAACCCTGCATCTTGCCATGGCTTAAGACCAGCGGTACATGTCCTGTGTGCAGGTTGGTTCTCGGAGATTTCACACGCGAGTTTCATGCAGTTGCTGATGCGGATATCACAGGTACCAGCTGGTCCCTCAACCCGGCGCGGAAGCCCCCGGACCCCGATCCCCGCCATCCGGTGCGAACCCATCCGGCAGTTCCCCTCCAGGTGGTGGAATCGGCGGAGGTGGGAGCATCCTGTCGAATGTGTTCAATCTATTCTCTGGTCATGGCGGCGCTGCTTCAAGTAGTGGATCAGGCGGCGGCGGAAATACCGGCACCACTGGTGCCAACCAAGGCCACGAACAGACTACGAACACAGCTGAATCGGGTCAGTCGTCGTCACGACGCGAACAGGACGATTTTGACATCCCTGGAGGATGGGCAAATCAAGTAGACTGAGTTGCGAGTATCACCTGGTGCGTTCCATCGCGTCTACACATTTCGTGCACAGTTCGTAAAACGTCGGACGTCGCGTACATGTCTTCATAGCATTCCTACTTTGTATCTTTTGGTTCGTGGATTGTAGGCTGATCGTCGCACGGAGGGCTGTCCAGGAACATGTATTGTACGGTAATAGATGCATAACAGATAAGTCGAAGCGGAACGTGAGCGAGCGAGGCTGCTCCACGCGAGCGCTTGCAAGCAAGCACGCCCACCTGACGGACGCGAGAACGATTGAGGGAACGCGTTTGCGCCGATGCGCGACGCTCGATCGCTACCCAAAATGCGTCATGAGCCTTTTCGGTGAGTGCCCTTCGCGGTATATAAAGCAGTCGCAGAGCCCATCCACCCATGTCTCCTCTCCGCCCGTTCTCTCGCAACCTCCGAGTTACTTGTCCGAGACACCTGACCGTCCGCCACTTCTCTGCCTCGACACGCTGCAATATGCCATCCAACGACCCCAACGCCAAGAATGCCTCTGGCTTTACTCCAAGTGAGACAAAGGGTCTTCGCGAACGTCAGCCCGAGGCCTCTGAGGAGAAGATCCTCGAAGGCATCAAAGAGGTTCGTGCACGACGAAGCATCTCGCAGCTCCGACTCATGTTGTCGCCGTTGAAGCTCTATAGCTCTAAGCCGACGGAGGTAGGTCATCTTGTCACTGTTGAGTCGGCACGAAACCAAAACGAAGCATCGGTCATAGCGCACCTACGAGATATATGCGCCGGACGCGGTCTTCCACGATCCCGTCGGCATCGCTGAGGGAGTCAAGTCCATTCGCGCCCAATTCAACGGTTTGGCAAAGGTGGGTAACGCGCATATATCCAGTCATGATATTCACGGGTCGTCGATGGTACCGACCTTTAGTTATTCCCGCGTGCGGACATCCCCTTGTTCCGCGTGCTCGAGAACCCGCCTTCCGTCCCGAAGAGCACGATCCTCATCGACCAGGACGTGGCCTACTACCGCGATCCCAAGGGCGAGCCGACCAAGGTACGTCAGTCCACTCTTCCGGTGTGCGACCGTATGAATGATGAGATTTGCACGCCACCACAGATTGTGAACTCGCTTCTCACTCTCGAGACGAACGGCATGCATCAGGTCGTCCGGCACACCGAGGAATGGGACCACCGTCGCGAGACGAGCCGAGAGGATGGTTTCTTCGGTATGCTCAACGAGCAGAGGAAGAAGGCCACTGCTGGTTTCACCGGCCTCTTCGTCAGTCAGGAGCCGCCGAAGAAAGAGTGATGGCGTAGTCGACAGTAGGTGATTCGTGTACAGTAGAGTGTTCGTCGTCGCCATGTAGCTCCGGCATTGTATCAGTATCCAGACCACGGTCATATCAATTGGCAGAAACATGAGTTGCCTATGATACACCGTGTGAACGGAGACGTTCATGATCAGAACCCGAACCAGCCCTTTGCACTTTGCTGAGCAGCAAGTCTCTTGGCCTGTGCGGAGTGCGATCAGTGAGTGTCGTGCTACTAGGCTATCCCCTGGACGCACCTGCGCCACCATATTCTTGCTTCCTTGTCCTAGGTGATCCAAGCTTTCTTGAAGTTCTCCAAGCCTCTCTCTGGTACCTCGTCAGCTTATGATACTTTGGGACGATCGTGCGACATACCCTCGCTCGGCGATAGCTGTTCCGAGACGGTTATACAGATCGCCGACACCTGCAGACATCCCAGCTGCCGTAGCAGCCACCGAACTCTGGGAAGGGTCGGACGACGCGCTAGCACCAGTCTCTGTGCTCTTCACTGTGGGGCGAACTTGAGGTTTAGGGATAGGCCTATCCGGGCCAGCGACTAGTGATAGTTCGTCAGTACGAGTAGCAAAAATGAGCTGACGGAGAACTCACGCAAAGCGTCGATCTGGTCACCTGCACTAGTTATGCTTAACGACCCGAGGTAGCCTAGGACGGATCCCACTACCGAGACCGGTCCGAGCGAGACAGGCTGAGGCTGCGTAGGGACCGACCCGCGACCGTGGGCCAGGTTGACGAGGGGTGGTGCGTACAGCCCTGCACGCCTGGAGATGAAGAGGGTATGAAGCTCGGTGCTGGAAATGAGGCGCGTGTGGGAGCCAGATGGTACTGGGAAGGTGTTGTGTACGATGTAGTCGCCGGATTCGTCCGTCTGCGGAGGGCTGGAGTCCCGTGTCAGTACACATAGGTATTTCATATATATTCATATATAATAACACTCACTGGGAGAGGGAGAGGCCCGACGGATGGAGCTCGAGCGTGGTGATCTGCTCGAGGTGCGGGAGGGAGTAGATGAGCGCCAGCCCAAGGCTCGTGTACGCAACCAGCGCGTAGGAGTCTGAAGAGTGGCGGGGTGCTCACATCAGAAACTCAGAAAGGAAGGACGTGTGAATGACCACACGCACCTAAATGTCCGACGACCTCGACGTGCACGACGGTGCCCACTTTGTTGCCCCACTCTATCCTGGCTACACGTTCTCCATTGACGTCGAGCATGCAACGCACGCCTTTCGCTCCCGCGGCCACCCATATGCACTTGCCGGACGAGTCTGCGGCTTGCCCCGGCTGCAGGACAGATGCAAGGCCCTTCCTGTCTGCCCTCAGTGTATGCCCCTTCTTCGCTTCGAGGACGAAAGAGCCGCCGGGAATCAGATGCGCTGGGGCTTCTGCAGCCACAGGGTGCGGGTCGACAGACCAGGTGCTCGGCGCGTCATACCTGAGGGTGTAAACAGTTGTTTGTCCAGAATCAGCGATGCAGAGGAGCCTCATCTGTGGCTGAGGATCTGGGAAAGGTGTCGCATCAGCGTGATGCGGGCACATAGAAAGTACACTTACCCGATGAGAGCCCACAGCAAGCCCAGGTAAGTTGCTGAATGGGCTCAGATTCTGAGTGTCGATGTAGGAAGCTCGAGCCACCATGAGGACGCGAGCTACTCCGTAGCAGGACATGAGGGCCGCGCAGATCAATGATGAGTAGCAGTCCGGATGCGTACGCGACCGCGAGGAACCCCACATCTGAGAGTGCACAGCTAGTGACCTGACCTCTGGCTTCGCTCGGCTTGACGGCAAACACTGGGCTGTATCGCAGACCCTTGCGTGCACGAAGGTGGGACAGGGAGACTAGCTCCTCGTCCGGAAGAGATTGCTGCCCGAAGCTCGCGGCATTAGCTGGCACATCCAGTCGATGCAAGATCACTGCGCCGCTCCGCATGATAGCAACACATTCAAGTGACTCTTGGGCAAAGTGGATCGCTTTGATGCGCTGCTTGATCAGACGTGGATCGAAGTCAGTGGTCCCGGTTAGACCGAGAGAAGAGTCAATCAGAATGGGGGCCAGTTCGATAGTCAAGCGTGGTATTGGGGATGGGAAGCCCGTGGCTAGCGGTACTTCGGGCCTGGTGCCGTTGAGCAATTGAGGGCTCAAGTCAAGGAATTGAATAGAGAGATTGCGGAGATGTGACACGAGGATCCTGTTGGGTTGTTGCTGTGGTTGGGTCAATATAATGTCTACTGGAGGCGGGAAACGCACTTTGTAGACTTACCTTGGAGTATTTAGCCAGCCCCTCTGAGTCCTCCACCCACGCGAGGCCACCTTTGACTGGGAAGGGTACCTCCCCATCAATATGTCCGAGCTTGTCCCTGACGAGCGTCTCGTGTGCATGCTTGTCGACCTTGATTATGTACTCCCCTAGTACGCTCCAAAGGGAATGTGGGAGCCTGACAGGCGAAGGATCGGCGGTCATGGCCATAGACTGCAAGGTTATCGCAAGTTCGTCTGCCAGAGCGTCATCGGGTTCGAACGGGTCTTCTTGTGGTACCGACGGCTTCAAAGCCTCTGGGGGTGCTGAAGGTTTGGCAGATTCGACAAATGCCGGAGGCGGGAACTCGAACGCTTCACACACGCGAGCGTCCGGTGCGTCGGACTCAGAGATGACGAGGATCGCATTGGGGTCGTATGTCCCGGAGAAATGTGGGCTAGAACGTGGGAAGAGCAAGAAGTCTTGCACGGTTCCTGCCGCGCCATACGTGTGTACATCTTTTACGGAGAGCGAGGCACACATAGCGGCGCGGGTCTCCGGAAAGAGAAAGGGCATAGTCGGCTGGTCTTTCGGCGACGTAGGGGTGGGAGGTGCTGGCGGTCGGAGAGGCGGCAAAAGGAGGGCCGTGACGCAAGGAGGTGAGTCGATGGTAATCCCGCCAAGGACTGTTAGGACCGTGTCGCCACCACGAGGGTCGGACGAGTTGGGGAAGCCGCTCCATGTCAGCTTGAAGATGGGTTCTCGGGGAGGCTCGGGCGGGTGTTGGTGGGCGGCCGCTAAGAGTGATTCCAGCTTGATCGTGTCGACTGTGCTCAAGTCTTCTGCCTCCGGACTGTCGACAGTTCTCAACATAAGTGGTTTGTGCTCGTCTTCGAGAGACCAAAAGCCTATAGTGCCATCCGCGTAACCCACAGCAAGCAGATGACCTGATGGGTGGATGGCCAGTGTCGTGACTTGAAGGTGACGGGGCTGCAGTATGTCCTGCCAGGACCAAACGTAGTCAATGAATCATGGCGGGCTCCTCACCAGAGAAGTAGTAGATACCTTTGCATGATATCCGTTCCCTCCGGGGGCCCCAGGAGGAAGAGTCAGTGCGAACGTTCTAACCGCCTTTTGCTCTTTCTGGGCAGGTCCTGTCAGCTTCTGCTGGCGGTAGTGTGTAAACATATAATCTTACGAGGTCCAGAAGGATGACGCCACCTATACAAGCATCAGTCAACACGTCTCTTTGAGAGGAGGCGGAGTCGTCAGACCTTCGTAAGCTACAAAGAGCAGATTCAGGTCCCGAGGATGGATGACCATGTCAACCACCATGTCTCTGTCGGATGTTATGTTAGCACATGATTGTGTGACTTGATCAGGGTACCCACAGGGGTGTCCCCGACTTATTTGTCAGAGACAGCTCCTCATGCATCTTCCACAGGTTTGGTATGATATACTGCGATATGCGGAGACAAAGCAGGTCGTATGTCTTGATCTCTCCGTTGGCTAGAGCGATGAAGGCCTGCAGATGGTGTGAGCATCTTTGCGGCGACGCTCGAGCAGTTCCACACGGACATGAGTATGTGAAGGCGATGTGACCAGGGCACTGTCAGTGTTCGTCAAACGTGATTCCACATCGGAAACAATGTTGAATGTACTTCACAGGATGACCGAGACCTGTGATCCTTTGCAGTTTCGGTCGGCCCTCGCCGGCAAGATCGAATACATGCAACCTATTGTGCTCATCTATACATTGCAACATCAATGAGCAAAATCAATGACCACGTAGAAAGTATCTGTACCGATGGCCAACAGCTTGAATGCGGCAGCAGCGAACTGCAGCAACGTGATGCGCAGACCAGGCGGGTTCACAAGCTTGAGCTCGCACTCGACACCCGGCGCCCCATATAGGTAGATGTTTCCCGCTGCGGTCCCTGGAGCCACGCGCATAAGTCATAAGTATGCCAAGAAAGCAGACAGTCCGTACCGACCGCGAACAACCCAGATGTGGGCTCAGTAGCGACAGCGGTGATGTCGAGATGGCGATGGATCGTCCTGAGATGACCCGCTTGCCAGTCCGCAGAGCCAGATACATCGAACGAGAGATCTGGCAAAGCCTTGACCGCTTGTGAAGTGAACATGTTCAAGTGCAGAAATAGACTCGGAGCACTGGCAAAGCTCGCTCCTGAGCAGTCCAGTGAGACTCTATGCGAGTTCAAAGGATACCTGCCTTGAGTGTAGAGTAGAAAAATACCAGAGTGAGAAAGGTCGAGGCCGAGAGATCGATGAGTTCAAGGAGTCTTGACCGAGAGGATGACTGACGTCCATCGCAACGAGCTCCCTGACGTTTGGCGCCTACGCTCGCAATTGCCTTTTGCGATGGAGCGGGCGCGGTAATACAATGGAGCAATGGAACACCGTTCATCTCATAATATACGTAGCTAGCGATTTGGTTGGCTTAGTGCTTCTAAGCGCAATGGTCATCCAGACGTACCTCAGCTTGGCTTCGCGGGATCCGTATTCACGGTCACTCGGTCATTGATTAAGTACCGGCTACTCAACCAACACCGGGCCGGCATCGAGTCTACTTACCCCGCATTACATTGGTCAACCGGTTCTCCTCCCTACCACCAACAACCAACGAATCAACGACACCTTCTGCACAGCTACATGATGTCGACGGGCACGCTGCGACCACCGGCGCATTCAGACGAGGTCAAAGTCTCGTTCCCGAGAGACCATGTGATGCTCTTGACGTTCAATCGTCCGAAGTCGCTGAATGCTGTGACGCCAACCATGACTACGGACATCAAGAACATCCTCGACTGGTTCGACAACGAGCCCAGCTTATGGTATGAATTCCAGAGAATACTTACTGCGATGTATTGACTCCGACAGGATCGTGGTGCTCACTGGAGAGGGACGGATCTTCTGCGCCGGTGCAGACCTGATCGCGTCAGTTGTGCTTGCACGTATACTTCTCCATAGATATTGACGTCTCTCGATTTCCCAGTTGGAACAAGAGACAAGCAAGTGGCGGCGCCGAAGCGGACCAGCAAGACATCATCCGTAATACAGATGGCTTCGCCTCGCTCTCTAGGCGGTCAACCACGTCCAAGCCCATCATCGCCGCCGTGAATGGCGGCGCATACGGTGGAGGCATGGAAATCATCCTCAATTGCGACTTGGTCATTGCAAGTGAGGACGCCAAGCTGGCGCTCCCGGAAGTCAGGCGTGGTGTCGTGGCTATTCAAGGAGGTCTGTGGGGTTCTTCTGATCACCAGCCCGCTCGACTCTGACATCCGTGGAAGGCATGCCTAGATTGGCTCGTATTGCTGGTCACCAGGCAAGCCGATTGATAGTTGCGAGTTGTGGGGGCAACCCATCTAACGCTTTCTTAGCTCGCGAGCGAGCTCCTGCTCACTGGGAGAGCCATCTCTGCCGCCGATGCAGCGGCCCGCTTTGGATTGTGAGTTTGTTTGTCCATTTCTGCGAAGGAACTGCTCATTCGTCACTGCAGTGTCAACCAGGTCGTGCCTGAGAAGGACGTTCTGTCCACGGCCCTGAACTGGGCTGGGGAGATAGTTCAGAACTCCAGCCCAGACTCTGTCCAGAGTACGAAGAGGGCACTCTTGCTAGCTAACCAGTACGGGAGCGTAGAGGACGTGGTGGTTGCCCACATACAGTCAAAGGAATCCAAGCGACAATTTGTCAGCGAGAACATCCAGGTACGCTGAGAGTTGTCGTGATGGAGCTCTCTACTGGGTCGCTGATGCTACATAACCGTGTCGTATAGGAGGGTCTCAGAGCCTTTTCAGAGGTGAGTCACTCGACGCTGCCTTCTTGTGAAGGGCACATTATTGAGTGGTTATGTTGGAGCAGAAAAGAAAGCCTGTCTGGAAGAATCCAGCGAAGCTGTGATGCTCTCTGCATCCCTGCGCCTCATCCGATCCTTCCCGCAATCTGGAATACCGTCTTGGAGACGTTTGAACCTGCTTAGTTGTCTTGATCACTCTGTGTACCACCCACCTGTATTCGTACTGCACTATGCCTCCCTAGACCTAGTCTAGGGTTAGGGTATCGGAACGCGATGTCGTGTCACGGAGCGCTGAAGCTCCCTCTTGCCACCATCTACCTAAGCATGAGCTCCGAATCCAGCACCCGGGGGCCCAGTAAAGAGGACCAAACGACATTCGAACGATGGAGGCGACACTTTTCAATGATCACCGGTCTCGGGGGGACGCAGGAGGAACGGGCAGCTGACATGGAGGCATATCACCACCGGATGTGCGAGAAACGGAAGCGGGAACTCATGACATACAGTCAGTATCCATGTGTCCTCGTTTGTTTAACCTTGCTCTTTGGGCTGTCCGTAACCTTGCACTGTCTGACAGGCCCCGCCGTGGTATTCATGATGAAGCACCTCAAGCTGACAGGTGCCGACGTATCCGAGGACGACATCGTCTGTGCACCATGCGACTTCAATCGCTCTGGCGGGTTCATACCGGAGGCTGGCGTAGTCCTGCTCTGCCAAGGCAAGTTCTTGAACAAGGGACATATGGAAGATACCATCGTACACGAACTGGTACATATGTACGACCACGCGAAGTTCAAAGTTGACTGGAATAACCTCCGGCATCACGCCTGCAGCGAGGTACGTGCGCTGCTGCTTCATATACTTGGATGTGTCGTCACCCGTGCTCCGGCCGGACGCGGTGACGATATATTGATCTAGTCTCGGTGCCTGTGAAGATTCGGGCGAACAGCCTGGGCGGAGACTGTAGATGGAGTCGGGAATTCCAAAGAGGAATCTTCGCATTCTCAAAGCAGCACCAGGTCAGTCTCATCGAGGATTGTGTACTGCCCGGCTGTGGAACTAATCCTCGCTTTCTCACCAGGAGTGCGTGCGGCGCCGCGCGGTGTTGTCTGTGCGTGCCAACCCGGCATGCCCAGACCAAGCTGCTGCGGAAAAAGCGGTAAATGAAGTCTGGGAGAGCTGCTTCAATGACACACGACCGTTCGACGAGGTGCGTAAACTGCCTTTATGACGCGAGATGGCGTGGTTGCGGCGGATTGCTGACGTCTGATGGCAGATATACTAGAGCTTGTACGAGTACATGTGTCGGGATGGCTCAGCACCTTGCTGTTCTCGCCACTGTGATTTGTGAAGCTCCGTAGCAGTTGACGGCCTGTGAAGCTATTTCCGGGCCATCACCCATGAGGTGCACTTCTCATTACGCGCGCAGCCCGCGGCTGCACGCAACGCTCCAATTTCGTCGCTTCTTGTGGGAGGTTTCCGCGGCAGTTGTACACGTCGGGTGTTCCTCCTCTCCTCCGATGATGCACTGCCGTTGGCTCCTACTGTAATTGTCCGTGAGGTGTAAAGCCTCTACCTAGCGAAGTATACGTACATGCTATACTTGTCGTGCGGCAAGTAAGTAGCACTGCTTGAGTCCCGGAGCGTAGCGGCGGAGCATCAGCCAAGAATAGGATGGTTCCATTGTATTCTGGGACAGCTGCACGCACCGTTGAACGTATCAGCGAGCCTTGGCGAACATTCTCGGCCGGAGCGTGAGAAAGTCCGAGCCAAACGACATACATAAGTGGCGGACAAGTGGCGGGTCTCGAGTCCCGCCCCCGCGTTTCGAACGTCGACCCGACAGCCTCTTTCGTCCTGCGCTCCTTGCTCTTCCCCAGCAAGCTCGTACTTTGTTCGCTCCGCAAAAGCCATCACGCCCCACACGATGTTCGCAAAGCTCAGGTGTGTATACATAGTCGCTGTTGCCGTGAGCGCAACCACGAGGCTGAATTTGACGACGCAGTGTCGTTGCCGCCCTCGCTCTCGCTCCCTGGGCGCAAGCCCTGCTCCTCCAGATTCCTGTTGGCTGGCACAGCAGTTCGCAGGTCAACGTATCCTGGACGCACACCGACACCGACCCTGTCTTCGCGCTGCAGCTCGCAAGAGAGATTTTCCACGACACGTTCAGTATCGCGAACAACCTCCAGCCCGCGGCTGACTTCACCTCATTCCAGCTTGGTGTAGTTCCTGCAGGGTACGTGCTTCATGTCGTGTGTGTGGTACGTACGTGTCTTAAGTTGTTACAGGTCATACACTCTCCGTGCCATCAACACAACGTGAGTGCCGTTCAAGTTGGATTGTCCCTTTTGGTATTCATCCGTTTGCGACACAGGAACGTGAACCAGATCTATGATGAGACTCCGGCATTCAACATTGATGATCCCGTTTCTTCCTCCACAACGGCATCGAGCACCAGTGCTGCGTCCAGCTCGACGTCTGGCAGTGGTAGTGTCAGGTAAGCTCCCACCTCACATGTCCGTTTTAGCAACTCAACACCTCTGCACAGTGGCTCTTCCACTCTCACTGTCTCCGCAACCGGCCGTAGCTCGACCAGTGGGTTCGGAGTGACCGTCTCTAACACGTCCCCTGCCGCCACGGGCACCTCGAACGCCTCAGGGTCTTCCACTTCCTCGAGTGGCTCTGCCGCCCCGTCGAGCTTCAACAACGGTGCGGCTGCTCTGCCCCGCGTTGCGCCCCTGGCACTTGCGGCTCTTGGTGTTGTCGCAGGCGCTGCCATCGTGCTTTGAACGCCGTCAGTTTGGCACATGTGATGGACAGTTGAGTCGCAGACACTGAGCGACATGGCATAATTCGAACGTTCGTGGGTTTCTTCCGTGTACCAGTGACATTGTTTGGCTTTCTGTGTTTCACCACTTCTTCTCCTTGGGTATGGACTTGCATCACACGAAGCGTACTTTCCGTAGTAATTTCCGCCCGTCCGCGACCCAAGCGGACGGGTTCCTCACACACAACGGACCTTCTGGCAATGCTTTTCAGTTCAAGCACATCCCCTGTTGTTGCAGTACGTATGAATATATACCGCCACCCACGCTCGTTTATCCTACACCGCGCGACACCTGCCAAGCTACGTATACAATGATAGAGCGCGATGAGCCTGCATCGCTGAGGTCCAAACCGCCCACAAGGCCAAATATAAGACCAAAAGCGACGATAATCGTCGGAACGTCCAGACTCTCATGCGATGCTGCATGTGTCCGACAAACCGTCCAGCGGTACCCGTATATGATTCTTTGGGAGCCTAGCGAAAGGGTCCGAATCGCCGTTCCACTTCTCTTTCTCTATCGTGATCTCGACGTGGAAATCAGTGACTGGCGACCTGCTGGTGCGCGAGCGGATGAATTTGGCAAAGGTGCCGAGGGCTTTCCATGCATCGAGGCAATCCCTGGTCATGCCGAGGATGACGAACGTGGCAAGAGGAACTGTGCGTCGTCAGTTTCGATATACGTATGACAAGGACTGGGCACGATTAACTCACTGAGGGCCTGATATACGATGGACACGACGTGCAAGGACGGCGAGTCCAAGTATATGTCAAGCACACTAATGCTGCAGATCAGGCACGTCTGTCAGGACTTCCAGGGGAGGCAGGGCGGTTGAGCGATGCGTACATGAGGGAGAACACCTGGAGACAGGTGAAGCCGACGATGCGCACAGCCTGGGAGATAGTGAGGAGGCTAGGGCGGCGAAGGTCGGTGAGGTTGTGCCGAGCTCTTAAGGTGTCGATGATTGCGTATACTACGGATGCGTATATGTACGGCCAGGGAGAGTCGGGTCGGATAATTATGGACATACCTTCAAGGCCTAGGGCGGTCATGAGGGCAAGGACAATAGTGATTTGCATTGCGATGTTTCTGGCAGCTGGGTTAGTATGGAACGTAGTACCCTCCTGCGCTTGCACAGCGGAGTAACGAAACTCACAATGGGGTATTCCGGAGAGAACACGCCAAGTCGTCAGGCATGTGCCTGACTTCGTCTGGATGGGTAATTCCAAGCTGCCACATATGTCAGGTTGGGCGTCGGGGTTAGGTACAAGAGAAGTACGTACCGCCAGGGCGCTGATGGAGAAGACGAGGAAGACGATATATGGCGCTGTTGTCAGCTACGATACATGTGAGCATTGAGCTAGGGTTAGTACATGGAGCACTTACCATTACGTTGCGATTACGAGCTGCGCCATCGGAGAGGGTGAATATGCGTATCTCGAGCACGAGATCCACAACTAATGCCAGTGAGGCGACTGAAAACCTGTGTGGCCGTCATCGGATCGGGTTTACCTACGCAACTATCCGGATGAAGATCGCGCACATAGTACCAGTCCCATTAACCAGCGCAGCCTGAGTCACACAGAGGCTGAAAGGTGGGCGTGGGTCCCAGACCGCGGCCGTATATATCCTGAGAATGCATGTCAATTAATCAGTTACAGTACGAGATGAGAAGACGTACAAGAAATACGGAGGTATCGTGCTGAAGAACGACACCACAAGGAGATTTCTCAGTGCCGCACTACGTTTATAAACTCGACGTGACAGCAGGAGTGTCGCCCCGAAAAATAGCAGCGCGAACTGGCCGACGGTGGTTAATACGAAGCACGCGTTTATCAACGCATTCGCGTTGACGCCTAGTCGACTGTACATCTGGTAGTGAACGGAGTTGTCATCAGTGCGAACTACCGGAGCACCGTCCGGTATATGCATCGGTGAAACGCGCAGTTGGTGGTCGGCGCAGTTGTTCGTGAAGTAAAAGTGGTGGTGTGCAGGAGGAGCAGTGAGTGGGGTGGGTGACAGGCAGCAGGACCAGCCAGCAATCTGCCCTTGTCCTTGGGCGTGAAGGGAAGTATATATGACGACGAAACGTCGGTTCACACTGAAGCAACCGGTGGCGATAGTCGGTGTTCTTGCAGACCATACAGGCGGATGGCAGACCTCAAAGCGGAGTATAGATGTGCTGGGCGCGTCGCAACGGCGTCAGGATGATGTCGAGATTGAGTTCTCTACACAGCAGACTGTCTGTATACGGTGACAACCATGCCACAGACCGTGGAATCGACTTCTCGCATGCAGCGAGAAGAGTCCCAGCCTCTCCCTGGGCGGCGAGAACAGGAAGACGCTATGCATCAGTCAAAGCTGACGGTTGCCTGCCGAAACTCCGCCGTCCAGACCAAGGCATGACACGTCCGAAGGCAGCTGGCAGGATCAGAAGAACTGGCTTCGTGGCCGAGCAGCGGAGGGAAAGGCAAGAGGACTGTCGCTGAACGAGGCTCGCGAGGAGGTTTCGCGCCGGACGTCGGTGCACGGTGGCGGCCACGTGGATGTGGGAAGGAGTCTGGTGTCCCAAAACGGACACGGTCGGGGGGACGGATGAGAACAGCCAGAGCAGTGATCAGAGCTTGGCCCTGTCCCTCTCGCTGCCCCGGTCCCCGACACAGGACCTTCCGCTCCTTGCTCCTCTCCTCCGACGCGTGTCTCTCAAACGGCGCCCGGAGATATCTCGTACACACCACGGTGAGCGACCCAACGCCTACACAAGTCTTGGTTCAGATTGCTAAAGCAACGCTGTCCTCAACCCCGCGTCCACAGCAATAGCAGCATCCGGGCAGATGCACAGACAGTGATCTTCTTTACTCTCCTATATCTGCACTACGACTTCCCCAACGACCGCCAGCCATGTCAGGTTCGTCACCGGAGAGCGACTCGCCAGAGTCGGTCGTTTCTACCCCTTCCTGGGCTCCCCCACGTGCTCCCCTCCCGCCCCATCGACTCGCAAAGCTCGCAAACGCTCTGGGAGTTTCGACGCCTGTTCCTCATATCCATGCTCTGACTTCCCCCTCCTCGAGCTATGCCCCTTCGCCCATTGCACCCCCTTCTGCGGTCTCCTCCTCCTTTGACTTCCGACGCTCCCCAACCCCTTCGGTGGGTTCGTCTGCACACACCTTCACGCCCACAACACAGTCCTCCAAGTACTTGCTCCACGTGCTTCCCCCTCCGCACCTCCCTCACGAGTCCGACTACACGCACGAGAACGAGCTTCTGCCCCCTCCACCTACCGCGTCGGGCTACCACACCCACTTCCGCCGCGGTGTCCTTGTCCCAGTTTACCCCACCCTACAAAGCCAACTCAACGCCATTGCTAAGGAGTATGCGCTTCCCAGCACTGTTGGACTGATTCTCTACTTGATCAACTCCTCCCCTGTCGCAAATGCTCAGATGCGGCTTGGCACCATGACCGAGGAACTAGGAGAACCTGGCCCGAGGATCTCGGAGGATATCTGGAGACATATATGGGTACGCGTCTTGAGAGCAGAACGCGATGAGCCCCCGCACTCTGCGGTCCGGATGCACGGCCTTGGCTTTGGGAACGCAGCAGCCCAGTCTACCCCTTCGCTACTCCAGGATGTCATGACAAACCCCAATCCCTTGCGTCCTCTGTTGTCGCCCATGCGGACAGAGGCTCCACGCTTCGCCACCCCATCCCCTTCCACAACAGCGTCTCATTCCGCGCTCTCCTCGCGGTCGGGATTGGACTCGCCTGACTCTGCCACCTCAGTATCAGATGGTGGCAACGTGGATGACATTTCGCTCCCAGGGTTGAGCTCTGCTGCGCTTATTCCAATATTGGCCAAAGTGGAGTTCGACATTGACAAGCGGAAGGCTACATGGTATAGCCGATGGAAGAAGACGAGGCGCGCGCAGCACGCTCAGCGCGCGGAGAGCCGACTCGGGTTCAGGAAGAGGGCGGCCTCCAGGGCGGGGGACGAGTCCGCCGAGGAGGACGATGAGGAGAGGAGACCAGCGCTGGACCTGCGGCTTGTTGGGCGATTGGAGGCAGAGGCTAGTACGCCCGCGCATCTGCGGTCCAGGAACGCTAGATTACTCGCGCCAGATGCGGACGATGGGTACGCCCAGCTGCCTGATTCGGACGAGGAGGATGAGGATGAGGATGTGACGGCGAAGTTCGGGAGCGTGAGTGATGATCCATTGGCGGACGTGTTTGGCACGGATGCTGAGACCTGGGCGGACATTCGCGCTGAATCACGACTCCTCCATCAGAAGAACCCCAACGTTGTAGACCTTGCCCTCGATGGTGCCGGACTGTCTGCCCTCCCTGATCCTGCAGCGGACAGCGACGAAAGGCAACCGGAGGACGATGTCGAGGACGTCGCGGAGCTGTTAAGGAGGGATTCGCGCCCACAGTTGTCCGTCGCTATTCCAGGCTCGCCACCAAGTAATCGCCAACGGAGTGAGTCGCAAGGATCGAGTCTCTCAAGGAAGCACATACCACCAGCGTTGGATCTCGCACCGTCACTACCGAACGCGGTGAATTCCGCAGGTCTTGTTACGGATGGTTCGGGCATGCGCTTGGCGTACTTGGCAGAGGAAGCGACAGACGAGTTTTCGGATAGCGACGCTTCAGATGGTGAGACGACGCACAAGCCCAGGCGGAGTCCACTGGAAGAGAAACGGGACGGCGTATTGTTTGACGAGCTCAATCTCGGACCTATTGAGGTGGGCTAGGACTGATGTTTTACTATGATGCGTACAGCCACTCACAATCCAGCGTACGTAGTACGACGACGATGATCCGGACGATCGTCGGAAGAGCCAGGTCCTGATGATGGCGAAGTTGGACGAGATCGAGCGGGTACGTGTCCTCCATCCCATAATACGATGAATCATTCTAAAGCATCGTCACGCAGACACTTGCCCAATTTTCGCCTCGCAAACTGGCTATTGAGGACCTTCAGGCGGAGACTCCTACCGGTATGCCGTCTATCGCCAGCCTAACACCACCCAACTGGAAAGGCACAACAAGCGTTGGTACATCATCTAGACCTTCTCCCCAACCAGGGTTCGTGTAAAATTAGTACTTCGTATACCCAGGATGCTAAAGGTTTGATATCTGGTAGACCTCCGCCACAGGGCGCATCATGGCCTGCAGTACCCTATTCCATGCTGAACAACATGGACATGTCTTCCCCCGACCCCGACGCTTCAGAAGGACACCCGTCCCCACCTCGGATAGCTTTCAATGGTATATCGACCGAGCTACCGAAGTCTCCGTTCCAGAAGCGGTTCACAAACGGAGATGCCATGTCCGATGAGAGTCTTGCCCGTAAACGTGAGCTCGAAGAGGAACAAGACGCTTTGTATCCCCCGCTCGTTGCCCCTGCCCTACGTACTCCAGGTTCTGATTCTCCCATCATCCCATTGTCTCCCGACCCCTTCGGTCGATTCCCGTCGGACCATGATGGACCAGCTCCCATTCGTGAGGACTCGCCGTTTGTGAAGAAGGGATCCGCCCTCCGTCCGTCCCACAACAAGGGGAACATGAGCAATGTTTCGGAGGCGCCATCGAGCCGATTCTCCATCGATTCGCTAGCGTCGGAAGATGGGAAGGGCAGCGGCAAGCAGAACTCGCTCATGAGTGTGAAGACCATCAAGAAGCTCTGGCGGCGGACGAACAAGGGTTCCGCTTCTGGTTCAAGCTCGCCGGCGTTGCCCGAGTCGGGTCGTACGTCGCCCAATCCATCCGCCGGCCCTAACAGCGCTGCACCAACTGGACAGCGCATGTCAAGGACACTGTCGCGGTCACCACTTCCTGATCAGCCGAGGTCTGCTCCTGGCCCCGCTATGCTCATGCCCAAGCGAAAGGGGTCGATGCACCAGCTTTCGTGGAACCAAGACTCACCCTACCCAGTCCATCCTCCGCCCCGTACTCCATCTCCCTCTCATCAGATGCCGGCTCTGACCCCGCCGCTGCCTGCGTCTGCGCCGCCCGTCCCTGTACAGGCGGAGAAAGGCAACGTGCGCAAGTCGATACTCAAGTCGTTCAGATCACAGTCGGGCAGTCTTCATTCCTCGAACTCGTCAATATCGCGCTCAAGTAACGAGATGCCACCTCCGGGCCCGGGCTATCAGCGCCGCAAACCCAGTGTGGTGGAGCTCTCATCGGTCATGAAACGCGCGTCGGGGGTTTCCTCGACCATGACGCTGGTCGACATCCCTCGAAGTCCGCCACTGCCTGACCATTTCTCTGGCACCACGTCACGTTCAGCAAGCCGTCAGTCGCAGTTGTCTAACGCGAGCGGGCGGATGCGGCAGCACCAACCCAGTATCTCGTCGACGGACTCCTCGTCTTCCCGTGCGCCGTCTCGTCTCGTAGCTGGGGCATCACCCCCTCGGGCTGGGAGCGCGCTCTCCGTCCCGCGGACGTCGGGCGAGTCTTACGAGAGCCGGCCGAGCTTCGACGAGTCACAGTTCGAGATGGTCTCGCCGAAGATGGAGCCGACGCATATGCTCTCCTACCCGTATCACAGCTTGGATCAGTCCATGTCGTCCTCTGAGTAGTCTGCCACTCATCGTCTCCCTCACGCACACACGTCGCAGCCTGTCATTCGTCTTCTTTGTTCCTGCTTGCTCTGTCGTCGTCATCCTAACTATGCCTATAGCGTATCATATTCATTTGCTGTTAGGAGTTACATACATATATGCACGCAGTCTTCGGTTTGGATGAGCGCGGTTTTGCCTGTCGAGCGGGCGGGGGTTGTGGTCTGACGTTTATGTTTGCCTTGGTTCGACGCTGGACCGTTCACCTCTTGCAGCCATACATACCCCTTCCGTGTTCTACCTGCCAGTTCGTTACCCGCCGCCTAAAGTGTGCAGGTGTATATCATCTTTGACGCTCCTTACGATACATAGCAACTAGTACTTATGTCCTTTCTGACGGTCGGAACTTTTGCATGACTTGCACGCATGGTTACTTACTATATCCGTATTGCGTATCATCTCTTCTCGCTGCTGCCCCAGTCGATGTGTTATTATTATCAGTTCCACCAGTAGATAGCATTGCATACAAACAAATACATCGATACATGTTCCACGCCGAGGTCACTAGAAAGAGTGTTCTGTCGAGTCCTTCCCGATCGCGGAGGTGCTCGACGAGCCCGCAGAAACAGCTGTCAGGATGCGGTCAATGTAGTTTGCGCCACTCCTGCGTAAAACGTCAGCAGGTCACAACAGTGGTAGACAGGCATCGGCAACGTACCACTTCTGGTGCGTGAGTACGTCGCACCCGATCTCCTTCTCCTTTTTCTGGATCAAGTTGACATATGCGAGCATGCCGTCGGTCTTGAACCGCGCGGCCAGCTCAGCAGCAGTGACTGCGTTCAGGTGCAGGCCTGCAAGCGAGACAAGCTGAAGAACGAAGCTACAAGGAGTGCGTGTCAGGTGGGAGTGCGGTCGGACTTCGTTACGAAGCAGTGCTTACCCTTCCTTGCCAAGGTCCCAGATGAAGTTCTTCAAGTCCGAGTCCGAGAAGCCTTGCGCCGCCCAGTTGAAGCTCGGACTCAGGTTGTACACGAACCATCTGCAACCACGTAAGTAGATGCACCACACAGATGTTCTCAAGAGAGACGCACTTGCCGGGGTACTTCTCTCGGATCTTGCGAGAGAAGTAGCGTGCCTGCTGGAGATCGGGGAGCTTGGTCTCGAGCCAGATCATATCAGCGAACGGTGCGAAGGCGAGCTCTCGCTTGATCGCTGCCTCGACGCCGCCGGTGTAGTGGTAATAGCCTTCACGAGTCTTGGGCACTACAATGAGCATCAGTACTCCCATAGGCATGGAATGATGCGCATTAAGCTTACAGTCCCAGTCCCAGAAGATGTTCTCGCCTACGATATCCTTGGCAATATCGCGCGCGTCAGTAATCGACTTGCCGTCAGTGGCCTCCTTGAAGGCCTTCAGGGCCCCAGCCTTGTCTGCTACGCCCGACTTCTCAAGCGCTTTCTCGAAGGCTAGGGTTGTCTTCACGTCAGGGTGTGGGATCGCTATGAACTGCACGGCACTACTCACCTTGACCGAACGTGCACAGCGGGTTCCTGGCAAGCCACTCCGCCTCGATCCTGTCGATGTCAGCGCCGGTCTTCCCCTCCGCTTCTGCGGCGGTGATGACCTCCGCGAGCGCACGGTCGGGCGAGGACACGCCCTTGATAAACTCGTGGTCCACGACATCGACCGTGCTCGAGAGCAACTTCGCAGACTCGGCGTCGGTGCGCGCGATGAGGAGCATCGTCGACTTCATCATGTCCAGCTGGAAGCGGGCCGCGATGAGGCGCGAGACGTGCGTGGACGCGGGTACGAGGACCTTGCCCGCGAGGTGGCCGCACTTCTTGCCGCCGACGAGCTGGTCTTCGAGGTGGATGGCGGATGCGCCCTGAAGGGTCGGATGTGAATAGAGAGTCCATCAGAGCGGAGCAAGCGAGCGTACCGACTCTGCGAACAGTTTGACGAGCTTCATGACGGTGGACGGGCCACCATGTCTGTGTGAGTGGGGTGCCTGTTCAGTCAGTCTATCCACAGCCGCGAGTGGGACAGATGTCAAGGCTTACCCCATGTCCGCATCGGCGATGATGGGTCGCAAGTAGTCAATGTATGGCATCTTCGCGCGGTCCTCCGGGCTTGCGAACATACGCTCATCATAGTGCTTCTTGTCATGCAACTGCTGGGCACGGAAGATCCGGTGCACCTGGTTCGGGACGGTGGTGTATGGGTAGTCTCTGCCCGCACAGAGGCGGAATGAACACCATACCAAACCTCAAGGTTTTATGGCACTCACCCAAGATCCGGGCCAACTTCGTTGTTCCCTGTAGTCAACACACTCGAAGCCGCCCACCCGCTCACATACACGACCTCTTGGTGCGGCGCCATCTGTGTCATTTGCACGGGATCAATCGCACCCATGGTGTGTACCGGCTTGCCCTCCTTCGCCGCATTGTCGAAGAGCGTGTAGAGCTTGTTCGCGAGGAGCGTTGACGGGAGAGGAAGCACCGGGAGCGAGCCCTGCTTCGACGCGACCTGAGCGGCGGTGTACGGACGTCTCAGCGACGCGAATCGTGGCGAGCTGAAGAAGGCCTCCATGTCCGCGACGCGCGCGTCGAACTCGGCCTGCTCCTCCGCGGGCGTGGGGGGTGTGAGCCGCAGAGAGGGGAGGGTGCTCATTGCGCGGTAGCCTGAGGGGATGAGGCGACGGCTGGGTGCACGGAGGGCTGTCCTGAGTATCATTGTGCGAGTGCAACAGTCCAGTTGCAAGTCAAGAAACTCAGAAACGAGTCGTACGAGCCCAGAGAAGGTTGGAGGACCGAGGGGAGGAGGACAAGCCTTATGTACCTTACCCCGCAATCCGGGAACGATCCTCACCCCGGAGTCCGGCAATCTCGGAACACGACCGGATTCTGCACTACCAGCGGCTACCACTTAGTAACTGTCTGCGCTCTCGGACTCCTCTGCTTGTGAAGTCGATTGCTATATGTTACAGTACAGTACTAGTACATTCCTAGAGATAATTTCTTGCAACTCGAGACAAACTTTACGACTCAAGCTTGCCCAGCAACCAGCAGCTTGCAAGCACTTGACCCAGGAAGAGAGGTGCGTGCACCCAACGCGTCTCATTAGTCGGAGCTCTGAATCGAGACGTCGGTGTCAGTTTCCGAAAACCCGACGATTAGTATGCAGATGCATCACTCACGATCCGAAGGAGAAGTGAGCCTGAGCGCCGATGAGGAAGAGGACGATGCCGGGCAGACGGTTCCTGTGCGTCTTGTAGCCAATCTTGGTCGTCATAGGCGAGAAGGCCGTGTAGACCCAGAGGCCAGCAAGGAAGATAGCGCACTCGACGAAGAAGGTCACGACGGTGTGGTCGAACATACCAGCTCCGAGTGCGTTAGAGTCATGGGGAGTGATCTTGATGTCTGAACACGGCGTATGAGCAAAGATGTGTCACAATGGTGGGCTCTCGGACACGGACCTGCGCGATGAGACGGCCATTCGAGTAGGAAGTGACTCGCTGAAGCGGCCACGATGGCAGCTACATCCTTCCACCTAACGAGCCTGCTGGTGGTGGATCTGTACAACGCAGCCAAGGCCACCCCTGCGCACAAGATGAGCAAGGAAAGGTGGTTTTTCCCAATGAAGTTCGCACGTACCTGCCACTGTCATCCCCAGCAGGGAATGACTGTATGGATAGTCATTCGAGTATGGGAAGCATCCACGCCGGAGCAGCGAGGCATCAAGGTTGAATGTCTCAATCCCGAAGAACTGAAGGAGGAAAAAAATAACGTCGGGCAAAGCTCCCGCAAGGGTTAGGAGAGACAAGGGAACTCTGGGCGCGAAGGGCTTCGCGACGAGACCTGCGTGCACGGCATACTCAGTATGTCGGCATGCGTTGATTGGCGGGCGAAAGGCAAACCTGAAGCGTAGTGCGCGATCCACATGCTGGACGATGTTCAGACGAGGTTATGAGTGGCAGTTGCTGCCCGCACAGAGGGGAAAGTGAGTTTATATGAGGGGTGTACTCAGCGATGACGACATCAACGGTGAACGCGGGTCCATGAGGTGGAGCACGAGCTATTCGTGACCTGTCCAACGATCGACACAAATATCGAGCCACGCGCCGAGCCAGCATGCGAACTGCCGCCGTGGCGTGCTGGAGCAGTTGGGCAGCCTCGAGCTCGGAGTCGGAATATGGTTGGTGTCGACGCGACGCGTCTGTGACGCCGCGCGTTTGGCGCAGCAATCAGTCCTGCAAACAAAACTCCCATGTCCTGTCCTCTCCCCCTTCACCTGTCTTCCCTTGACCGTGAGCGCGTTCGCCTTTGGTCATCCGATGTTCGTATCCTGTCCAGAACTGACGATGGAAGACGAACGACCGTAGCTGGGTATACTTCGGATTCGGTGTCTGCCCGGACGATGTGGGAGGCGGAGGATTCTTCGCAAGTTTGGGTACGTTCCTGATGATCGGGTCTCAGCAAGTCTGATTAGTAAACAGTAGGCTGGGCACTGTACCATAGTGTGTACGGAGGTACGTTCCTCAGCGTGATGAGGATTGTGCCTCGAGGTCTCTGGGGATCATCGTCCATTTTCTCCTCGTCCGGACCGGCATCGTCTCCAGAGTCGTCCCCGGGGTCGCGTTTTGGCTTGCGAGCCTTGTGGATAACGGGTGTTGGTCCCGAGACCAGCAAGGGGGCGGCAGACCGTAGGAAGCCCAGAATCAGCAGCTGGTTGGACAGAATGTTCCTGTCCTGGTCTGTGATGCCCTTCCCTAGAGACTAAACATCAGTTGCCCGCCTCAGAGATGTGCTGAGCGACGTCTTTGCTGACCTGCGTGAGGGAAATTCCAGACGATGCGGTCGTACTTCTTCCCTTTCAGAGGGGGACAACGATCGAGTTTTGTCGCATCGACACCGAAGAGCACCTGGACGCCTTTGGCGCGCAGCTCGGCGATTATCTCAACCGCCTCTGGGTATTTAGAGCAACACTCCTCTTCCGTATCGTACGCAGTCGCCGTCACGTTGGACGGCGGGAGAAACTCCAGAGAAGCCGGAGGCGAGGAGACGAGGGCGCGCGCAAAGGAGAAGTTGCCTTCACCGATGAGGAGGATTCTGTCCGTGGGCTGGAACGGGACAGTCGGAGGAGCACTCGACGCGCCGGCGGCCTTTGCCTTTCCTTTGCCCTTGGCGGCCAAGGCTGCCTTTGCGCGGTCTGCGTGCTGGGCTGCGTGCGCGGCGTCCTGCTTCTTCTTGAGGCGCGACTGGTGGGAAGAGAGCGCGGCCTTGAGCGAGCCTTTCTTCGCGGACTTTGCCATGCGAGATCGCGGAGCAGATGAAGGCGTTGTTTGCGCATGTTAGAAACGGAAGCCGTTGGCACACACGGCCAAACACCGACGATGCGCCGTCTCGACGTGTAGCGCCTAACACGTATACTGACACGCGACAGCCCCCCGTCTATCCCAACCCAGTCGCTCCTTATCCCCTCTTATACGCAGTACTAGTACTATGGTCTGTCTGTCCCTCCTCGGCCCCGCGCACACGCGTGACTGATGCGCGTCCGCGTAGCCCACCGAGTTCGAGTTGCGCAAGCGGAACTCCCAGTTCGCGGAAAAGGCTCGCGCGGGCAAGAACCCCGTCAAGCCCTCTCGCCAGGAGCGCCTCGCAAAACGCAGCCCAATCAGCCTCTGGGCCTTGGGTCTCGTCATATTTGTTGTCGTCGGAGGAGGTATGTCCTGTCATGCTCCGTGGCTGCATGTCTCCTGACGGCCGGTTCCAGTGCTGTTCGAGCTCCTCCGTCTGTTCGTCCTCTGATCACGGTATAATGGATCGCGTCCGCGGACGCCAGCACGAGACACGCTCGTTGTAAAACATACATACTTTGCTGTAACTTATGCTACTCAACCTAGTCTTTGGATCTTGCTTACCACGAAGCTGTCATGTGAAGGGATCTGGAGAGTCGAAGAGATACATGTCGGATGTGACAGATGAGATTGTGAGCACCCTCGTCCTTTAACCACCACTATCCCTTCAAGCCGAAGGACCAGCTTCTGCGTCCGCCCCCTCGCCGATGGTCTCAATTCCTTCCATGGCCTCTCCCTCCAGCTCCCTCTCGTCGATCTTCACCTCGTCTCCCGCCCAGATACGCATTGTCGGTTGCCATACCATGAGGATGTTGTCTTCAGATGTGCTTGCCGCCGTCCAGCTCTCTCCCACTCCAGGTGCCCAGCAGAAGTCCGTCGGGCGTGCCGTGTGGCCTGATAGAGGGTGAGCAAATACCACATGCGTGGTTCCCAAGAATACCTACCTCCATGAACAAATACCAACTCCGGTGGTCCATCCTCCTGGTCATCCGGAGTCTGCTCAACCCCGATCTGCGCGAGGTCCCACATGTTTATCCGCCTGTCGCTAGAGGCTGAGGCAAAGACAGTTGGGTTGTGTGGCGACCATGATAGGTGCAAGACCTCGTCGGTATGCGCCTCGAACACGTGCACTATATCGTTCAGCTTCCGTCGGTCGCGCAGCTGGATGGTCTGCGGCAGCCCGTCAGCTCAAATTCAGCAAAACAAAAGCATTGTACCTGCCTTGTCAGCGCTGCCTGTGAGTATCAGGTGAGGGAAGTCGACGTTGGGTGTGAATGAGACTGCGAGGATCTCGCGGTCATGTGCTTGGACTTGCGCGGCCGGTTTGGTAGCGTCGCGGGTATCCCAGCTAAAGCATGTCAGTCAAGCTATTCGAATAGGAAATGAAGATCGGCGTACATTATGAGCTGTTTGTCGTCGCCTACACTTGCGAATGTGTAGTCTTCGGTGGCGTGCCAGTCAACATCACCTACAACAGACGTATGGCCTCTGAAGACAGTAGTGGGCTCGATGGTGTTGTTCGCTTTGGAATACGAGTTGATGTCCCTGTGGCGTACGTGTCAATTGGCGAACCGCATTGACGCGCCTACAGCACTCACCAATGGCACACGGTTGTGTCCTCTGAAGCACCAAGGACATGTCCTGCCTTCAGCGGGCTCCAAGCCAAACCGTAACTAGCCTTCGTCTCAGTAAACAGCCTCAATAGCATGATCATGGAAAACGCACCCTTCCTTGTTTTGCCCAACCAGCCGGATGTCCGGCTTACACAAACCACCGCGTTCCGGCTCACTCGAATGCTTTGTCCGGTCGAACACCAGGACCTCCCCGGAGACGGCCTTCGTCGCAATGAGGTCCGGGTTCTGGGGCATATACCGCGCACGGTTGACTTCTCCTGGGTGGTTGATGCGTTGAATGACTTGCACACGCGGCGCCGGGGGAAGGCTGTGGCCACCAAGCTCGCCCCGCTCATCGTCGTAGTCGCTGCGGTCGAGCCTGTCGGCGGAGCTGCTGTCGTCGCGTTTTGGTAGATGGACGGTCGCAATCTGGAGGTAGTCTTGTGCCTGGCCGGACGTGTGTGTGCCGAGAAGGACTCGATGGACTGTATAGGGCTTGTTCGCGGGTCTGAGAGTGATGAGCGGCGGACATACGCCCAACGAGCGGGGAACACGTACGACTCCTTGTCCGGAAACCATTGACACGTCAAACTGGGCCAGTCAAGGGCGTGCGTGATGACTACATCGTACAAGTATGGGGCGTTCTTCTTCCTGCGCGAGCAGTGTGAGCACCGGACCGCCACATGAGCTGCATGCATGCTTCTCACCAGGTTTTGTATTCCTGACGGGTCGACCGAGGTTAGTTCTGACTGTGTACAGTTATGAGGCTACAGGCTGAAGTACCTCGTTGATGAGCTTGTTCTCTTCCTCGGCAGCGAGATCATCCTCCAGCTCTTCTTGCATGGGCGGCTTCATCGTGTGAGAGTTGTCTGAGACAAGACAAAGATACGCGCGGGCAGTGGAAGCAAGGCAGGTTCGCGCAGAGTTGCGATGGAGGATGGAGGCGAGGCGAGTAGCTGGGAGAAAGGACGTCCAACCGAGACCACGGGCCACCATCCGGCGTTCGCGTCGCGTCACAGACGCGTTCCTTCCACACGTCACGGACAAGTCACAACGACGGTGGCCCAAGGCGAAAGAGCCCGGTCGCTCGCGCTCACGTACATACCTCATCTCACGCTTGATACGAGAGACATTTGAGTAGAGACATTCGAGCAGTCGAAAGGGACGCAGATTACAAACATACGCATGCATTACGAGGCTCTGGTAACAGCGAAGATAACATAGGGATGCGCTGCGACGGGGTCTATCCAGTCATATTGCAACGAGTAAGAGGCCAGCCATGTCCACGAAGCCTTCGATGCGCGCGAAGGTATGTCTGGATAGGCCTGCATTCTAGTGGGGAAGAGTACAGATAGGCGTCCACGTCACTGCGACTCTGCTTCCCACTTCGCAATCAACTTCTCCAGGTCAAACCGCGGGTCTTCCGGGTCGGTAACGACTATGTGCGGGGCGGGGGAGGAAGGGCATGTGGTAAGCATTCGGTCATACGAGGTAGCGGGACGGATGGAGGAACGCTGTCAGGAGAAGGGGAGCCATGACATTCAGCAGGACGAACTCACCACCATCCTTGCCACCCTCCTGCTTCCTCTTGAAGGCCGCCTTAGCCTCCTCAATCAGGTGCTCGCGCTCGTGGATGGCATGGTGCTTGACCTCGGCGTCGTGCGCCTTTTGTAGTGAGCGACGGTGGACGATGCCGTAGAAGACACCTCCGAGAAGAGCAGTGTACCGGACAACCTAGCAGCATAATCAGCCAATGTGCGAGCGCAAGGGGTGAGGACGCAACATACGTTGACTGTGGTGGAAGCCATTCCGACCGCGAAATCCCTTGGACTAAGGAGGGAAGCGGGAACTACCTGGAGCAGAAAAGAGTGTTCAGTGGACGTCGAGCATTTTGCAGCCAGTGCGGAGGATGCGCGAGAGGATGCTCACCAGGGCAGGAGGAGAAAGGGATGTGAACCTGGGCGTAGCGTTGCCTGCCTTGGCCGAGGTTGGACGGAAAGAATAGGATGTCTGCTGACGTAATATGCTTCGTCCAGGAAATCCAAGTCGGCAAGCGCTCTTGTTGCGGGAACAGTTCTGGCTGTGGCACTGGTCTTGCGTGCTCTCAGGCTCTCTTTCATCCTGGGCCCTGCTCTTGTGTCTCTCTTACCATATTGCTCTCTACGCCATGACTGAAGACGTCGATATGGACGCTCCTCAGATCTCTACGCTTCACGACGAGGCGTCACCGGAGCCGCGCCCTGCTCCTTCGAAATTCCGCGTCAAGTTGCTGGTGAACAACAAGTCAGAAAGCTCCAAGGCTGGCTCTGTATCAAGCAAACATGGCCGGGCGGATAGTGATGATGACGATGACGACGATGAAGACGAGGAGGAAGACCAGCTCATTGACGATGACGATGACGAGGCCGTGAAGCCCGCGCCTGCAATACCTGCGCAGGTCACGGCACCTGTTGCAGCGACGCCTCCCAAACGCGGCGGCCGCGGTCGGGGAGGAGGACGCGGTGGCCGTGGACGAGGTCGTGGAAGAGCTGGTGCGCAACCAGTCCCCGGGCCCGGAGTGACTTGGTTTGAGACTGCACCTTCAGAGGCTACTTCGTCCCAGGTCGCGAGCGCGGATGTCTGGGACCCTTCTATAGGTGCTGGCGGAAGTCCCGCCGCTCAAGCTCCTGCGAGGAAAAAGCCAGGCCCTCCCAAGGGCTCGCAGCGCGGTGGTCGCAAGAAAGCACCGAAGTACGTCTGCTCGTCAATATCTGGATACGCTTTCATTCATCAACCTCCACTAGGATCCCGAAGACGGCAGTGTCAATGCTCAAGGATGATATTGATACTGCAAGTGAAGGTGCGTGTTCACCGTAGAAGGTGTGTTCCTGCGCTCATGCGACCTTCGTTACAGCCTACGGAACGGCTGCATCATCCCCAGTGCCCCATGACGGATCTCCGGAGCCAGACATACCCTTGTCACATATCGCAGCTATGCACCATGCTATGGACGACGCCCCCCTCGAAGGTGTTCCTCTGCCTGTATACCCACTCCCTTCCAAACCTTTCCCGGTCCAGCCCCCACCGAAAATGGGCACTGGATTTGCGCCGTCTATCCCTCTGGACAAGAGTGGCAAGCCCGTCCGCAAGTGGAGACAAGTTCATCGAGAGGTTCGTGGCATCGCAGGCGGTCGCTGGTTTGTGAAGTCCTGGGTCGGGGAGAAGGAATCCGATTTTGCGAATGCTGTCGCCGCCTCCCAGGCCGCTGCTCAGGCTCTCGGGGGAGACGGCATGTCCGGCGCTGGACTCACCTTGCCCACACTCTCTGGTGTATCCATATCCGGCACAGGTCGTGGGAGGGGTAGGGGCGCGAGGCATGGTGTCGCTCACTCCTCCACCGTTGCATCGTCGCGCGCAGGCTCTGCAATGCCTGAGAGCATCTCCGCGCAACTCAAGAAACGCAGTGGCCCCAGCACACCTTCTGTAGACCTGCCGACTCCTATTCCGATCTCTACTGCTGCCGTCCCTTGAGCACTTCCCATTCCGCACATGTACACGGACTTGGATGAGTTTGAACTTTCACCTGAGCATGCTTTGTAGCCAGCTATCTATTTCACCTGTACATGTACGATCAGTGTAATGTCAGTGGGCTCGTTTGGTCGATGATTGTGGTCATCGTAGTCATCGTCACTGCCTGGCCCGACGCGCGTAGGTATGCGTGCGAGAGATCGTCGCGCCACGTGTTGACGCCCGCGCGCCCCTGCGCGGTCACTGCGCTCGAAGCGTTGAATCCGGAAGCGTTCATCCACACCTCTCGCTCCACCACATTCTTCCTCATCGCGGGCGCATTGCCGTCTGCTGGCGTTCCATGTCTGCCGCAAGCTCACCTAGGGTCCCCAACACTGAGTCGAAGAGATCCCCATGGTATGCCCTACGCGGAGGTGACGGAAGTGAGCGCATGTCTAGATACTTGCACCGCGCGAGTGGCTGAGGGAGACTTCCTTTAGCTACCACACCCGTCGGTTATGCATCCGATCCGAAGTACAAGAAGTACACCCAGCAGGTGGAGAAGTGCCTGAGCTCGTTTGACAACGTGCACGAATGGGCGGACTTCATCTCGTTCCTCAAGCAGCTGCTGAAGGTACGCGTCCGCAGTGCATTGCCTGAACTCGCCGCAGCTTATTGAATCCATCACAGACGTTCCAGTCATATCAACAGTTTAAGGAGATCCCGCGCAAACTCGTTGTGTCCAAACGCTTATCCCAATGCTTGAACCCCGCGTTACCGAATGGAGTACACCAGAGGGCATTGGACGTATACTCGCACATCTTTGCTGTCCTTGGGGTACGTGTGCTTTTGCTCCTACTTATGCTGATACGAGGGGGGTCTCATCTGGACCTGGGCTTCCCAAAGTCCGAAGGATTGCAGCGAGATCTGGCGCTGTGGTCGTCAGGATTGTTTCCGTTCTTCGAATATGCTTCGACAGCGGTGAAGGTGCGTCCCATTGTATCTATAACATATCTTTCAGCTGTATAGTGAACCTGCGATTATCAGCCCACTGTCCTCAATCTGTTCGATACGCACTACGTACCCTTGCAGGCCGGCCTCCGTCCCGTCATGAAGGCATTCATCCTCGCATTACTACCCGGGCTCGAGGAAGAGAATGGTGAATACTTTGACAAGGTATGTGACTCGAGACGAAATCAAGATGGACAAATTTGAGACTATGGTCATAGGTCCTCGCGTTGTTGGATCGGTTGGCGGGCACAATTTCCCAATCCTTCTTCTTTCAGAATATCTGGCTCGCCATATTGACCACTCCCCGGGCGCGAGGAACAGCGTTAACGTACCTGTCTCGTCGACTGCCCCCCTTCAAGGCGGATGAAGGTACATTCCTTTCATCAAGACCTCGATGGTCGCGCTCATGTCGGTTTTATAGACATCACACCCATAGTCGGGAGCGACCTCGGGCTCATGATCAGAGCATTTGCCGCGGCATTGGAGGACGACGACCTCCTTGTTAGACGCGGTGCTCTGGATATTCTCCTTCAGTCGTTGCGCATTGATGGAATTGCAGTTCAGAAAGCGCAGGCTGACGACCGCGCCATCCTCATGCGAGCAGCAACCAGCGTGGTGCTTCGGCGCGACTTGGCTCTGAACCGACGGTTGTTTGCATGGCTCCTAGGTCCCGGGGAAGGAAGTCAGGCGCAGACGGAATACTACATGGAGCACTCGCTGGAGCTCTTGCGGTCGACGCTTAGGGTAATGCCCAGTACCTCTTGTCTCCTCCATGTCTCAATTTATCGTCGCAGGACGAGATGTTCAACCCTTCACAAGAATACTCTCAGTCTCGACCGTTCAAGATCTTCATCTCTCTGCTGGACAAGTTTGAGATCGGTCTACCACTCACTGAAGTTCTCGTCTATGACGCATTCAAAGCACTGCGGAGAGCGCTGGATTCTGGGCCCGAGGCCAGCGACGATGTATGAGCGCAGCCACATTATCTTTGACCAGGAGCTGATAGTTTCGCCCCTGCAGCTAACTATGACAGGGAGCACCTTGTATGAGGCCGTGGAACAGCATGCGTTGTGGAATCGCCTCCTTACCGCGGTCATGGCGGATCTCGATCCAGCTCAATCGCAGAAAGAGGTGTGTATCCATCTCATTTCATATGCACGATTACTCACGCGTCGCGCAAGGGTTGCGGGATGGTCAAATACCTGCTGACGACGTTCCATACCCATGACGAGGAGATCGAGACGATACATCTTCCTGTCGTGTTTACAGCGATCCTCAGACTTCTAGCGGTGAGGAGTGCTGAAATGTCAGAAGTGGTTGACCTGACTAGTATGACAGACGCTCTCTTGGGACAACCCTTCAATGCTCCCTGTCATCCTGGAAGCGCTCTCTCTTGAGCAAGAGATCCTGGCTCGTATACCCCCTGCAGCCCTGAAGTCACGACCTCCTCCCCGCCAGGGACAACAGTCCTCGGGTGACGAAGATATACTTGTCTTCGCACGTGGCTTCTACGGCATCGCATCTTCTGATATAGCGTCATCCTCCTCATGCTCTGCCATCCCTTTTGTCACCGCTTTTGAGGACCTCATCGCACTGAGCACGAAGGCTGCGAAATCATTGCTTGGCGACGCGAAAGCAGACGGACCATCTCGCAGTGTCTTGCTTCTGACTTTGTCTCTCTTGGACACTCTAGTCAGTCGGCTGGAACATGAAACTGACGTTCCTTTCGTCGTCAGCTGGGATCCCGCCGGGTGGATTTCCACCGTCCTTACCTGCATACAACAGAAGGTGCGCATTTTTTCAAATTGTCTGATATCTTGCTTACCTGCATACTGCAGACGGTCACGTTTACTGCGTTAGACCGTTTGATCACCGTAGCGGTAAAGATCCACCAGACTGAGAGGCTGGAACCTACGTTTTCTCTTGACAAGCGGTCATACATCGCTATCATGGTTAATGTGGTATGTCACGAGTCTCATGCTTTGATTGTCCATGTCTGATCCAGGCCGTAACAGCTGCTCGGGTACCTGCGTCCTTCATACTCGGCCTATCATGTTCGCGCTGTAAACCTCATATGGGCGTTAGAACGCCTGAGCAGTCAGTCTCATGTCGAGTCGGTTATCGCTCAGAGTCTCTCTGCCCGTCAATCGCAGGAATTGCAAGATGCCTGCGAGGCCTTCGGCGTCTTGTGGCGGTTGACTGGTAAGCGAAGAAACCCATTTGGAGGTCACTCGCTAAGTTTTGTTCACAGACGACAGTATGTTACCTGGCGTGCATCTCAAGGTCCCGATGATGAGTGTCCTGGAAAGCCTGAGGAGCGATGACCCCAAGCTTAGGCGGATAGGCGAGACGTGGATGCGCTGTAGTTTGAAGTCATACCTTCGGTAAGCTCTTGATCCCCTTCCTGGACTTTGATGTCTCATCGTCTCATAGTGTGCTAGACCCACTATTGTACGACTTATTCGATCCTTCCGTCCGGTTCTCGCCCTCGACCACGGAACTCAAGGGCAAGCAGCTTCAAGGGTTCATCTATGACCGTCCTTTTGATCAGCGCTACGTCAATTACCTGTTGGAGACGCTACTCTCTGTGGTCAAATTCGGTGGGCAAGGATTCAGCAAAATCGCGCGAAGCACGCCGATCAGTCGCTCCTTGTACAATAATCTTCTGCAGCGGTTACAGTCAGGTCCGTCTTCGTACTCGGCATCCTTTGCCTATGTTCACCGTTCCACAGTAAGCGCTACATTCCCAGAAGCCTCGTACATGGATATCATCGTCTCTCAGCTATTGATGAGGTTGGTCAGGCCGGGTTGTTCCGGCGCGCCGTTGCTGACTGTACCACTAGGATCCTTCAATCTGAGCCAAAACAGACACTGTCGCCCGCAATGCTGCCCTTCCACATTGTCTCGCAGAACTTGGCCGTCGAAATACTGCAAGCATTGGTCGCGCGGGGCGAAGTCGATGTGGTTACTCTTCAGAGCCTGGAGTCTGCGGTGGTCCAGAAGCTGTACTTCTGCGTCCATACTACTCGGCTGGACTTGCAGAACAAGCTTCTCCATCTCCTTCATTCCGTCATCACTGCATCCATCGCTGGGTCCGACGGTCGGAGTTCTTCGGCTCACCTGGAACGAGCTGCTGACGGTATAAGCCTTCAAGACGCGTCACCAGCATCACGGAGAGAGTCTCATGCAGTACACCCACTGCTGGTTCAAACTCTAGTCGATGGTATCTCGACCCCTACAAACCGGCCTCTATTGCAGCATTGGTTAGACTTCATGATGATGACCGTTCCGCAGTTCAAGGAAACCTTGAAGGCCGTGGTCACGCCGCTCACCGACTGCCTCTGCAGGCAGTTGCGTCTAGCACTGACAGAAATCATGGACGCCTCCGTCGACGGGCCGCGCGGAGAGGACATCGTGTCCTACACCACTGACGCCGACTTCATGATGCTGTTGACGGCTCTCGAACGGCTCTCCTTACTCAGCATGGCGCGCACTGCGGGTGAACAGCCCGCGGAAGAGGAACAACAAGCCGCAGATAGATCCGCGCAGGAGTCCGGAGGCTTGCTTGGCTACGTCTCCAATGTCTTCGGGTCGGACGGTGTCTCGAGCGCAACCGACGACGCTTCACTAGTGAGTATCTACGCGTCTGTCTCCCGCTGCATCGTTGACTGTGATTATAGGCGAGGACTTCCGACTATCGGTGCTTGCACAATGCGGTTCGAATTTTGTATGCCATGTGGGACAAGCTGGTACTTCCTCACGAAGGGGACTGGGCCTCGAGGGAAGAGTCCCTTGCTTTGATCTACTCCCGTGCTCGCAATCGTAGCAGACGGGTCCTCGAACACTTGTTCCGCGCACATTCGACCGAAGTTCTGGAAGCTGTGGTTGATTGCTGGCACGAACAGGTCTCGGTACGTCATACTTGTTTCAGTCTGTTCGTCCAGCACTAACTTCACTATAGGCGAGACCAGACAATGCGGAAACATCGGCGGCGTATGACCTAGTTGATGTGCTGACGTCGAGCGCTCAGAACGCAGTGCACATGTTATGTGAGAGCATCTCATGTCGTATACCTGGGTTGTCCGAACGGACTAAGAAGGTGGTGGCATTCCCGGATCTGTAAGTGCCCTCGTCAACACGCCTCCGAACCTGCTGACATCGAACGCCAGTGTCGACATGACCCTCTTCGATTTCCTCGAGCAGTACCTGAAGCGTTTAGAAGGGCCGCTGGCGTTGCAGGTGTGGAACCGCTTCCTGCAACTCGCCAAGGACCTCCTGGTATCGTTGCGCGACTTCAAGCCACAGGCGTTTGCGGCGCTGAAGTGAGTGTTCACTTGCTATAATGTGGGATCTGCCTCACTTGTCTTCACCTCAGATGCTTTACCGTTCTTGCCGATAAGGTGTCGCAGACAACCGCACTGGATGACAGGCGGTTACGAAAGGACATGCAGGTATGTCGCCGCCCTCCGGGGTAACGTGCAGTGACATGACTGATTTGTGCGTGGTAGGAAACCTACGGCAAACTTCTCGATATATGTGTACTATCAGGCCGTTCTGTGGAGTCTGGCTCTTGGATCCGAAGAGCACAGCGAGATACGCTTGTTGCCAACGGTCGAGACTCACCGGCGTCAACACTGCGCGGTGAGCATCTACACCCTCACGTCAAATTCCACACCAAAGCTGATCCGATGCACGTGTAGTCACCGAAAGTGCCGAAGAGAAGAATGCGAGCACGGCATCATTACCTCTGCCTGATGGTGTAAAATCCTCGTATGGCACAGATGTTGTCCAACAGGTCAGCCATATGTTGCACCATGAAGTCGAAAGCTTATCTCTTCCAGGTCAACTCCTATATTGCTTCCGACGCGCTGCCCAGCATTCGCAAGTTCCTCATCGACTCGGACAAGATTCTGGCGGCGTGCAATCAGGTCGTCTACAATATCGTCAACCCGGCGCTCAAGGGCAAAGCGAGGCCTTTGGACTTGGAAGATGATATCATCGCCATCGTCCGGGAGATGACCAAGATCAACGTTGCTGTTAAAGCGTGGCGTCCACCGGTGTATGACTCGCTGAACGACAATAGGTGTTTCAACTCGACGGCCGACGCGGGCGAGAAATGGATGCCGGTGGTCAAGTCCTTCTTCGACACGGATAAGACCGCCCTCCCGGAGCTGCTAGGTGAACTCCTTCAGAACATCCATTAACCTGCAGCCATACTGACGCTGTGCAGGCAAAATCACGACGGTTGCATCGGCCAACATCTTCACCAACCGGGAATACGAGATGCTATTGCGCTCGCTGAACCTTCGACGCCTATCATACGTGATCTTGTCGGCTGAGAAGAATCACTTCCTCACCCAGCTTCCAAGTATACAAGAGAAGCTAGTCGATACTTTGAGGAACGTTTCTGCGCCCATCGTTCAGAGCGAGGTATTCCTCTGTGTACGGGTACTCTTGTGCCGGCTCTCGCCTCACAACCTCTCGAGCTTCTGGCCAGTGATCCTGACGGAACTGGTGAGCTTGTCCCTCTCGAGCAAGACGGACCATGTTGATCACCACCATTTAGTATCGCATATTCGACCAGATCTTCGTCAACATCCCTGCAGATGGCTCAGAGGAGCTTGGTCTCATCCTCTCCGCATGCAAACTCCTTGACCTGTTACTCGTGCTGCAAACCGAGGAATTTCAAGTGTCGGTCCCCGTAGTACTGCATCTCGATGTGAACTAAACGCTGACGCTTCTATTAGTCACCAATGGATCTTCATCACGGATACCGTCGATGCCGTCTACCGTCCGGAGGATTGGTTCCCAGAAGCCCTCCTTGACCGATTGGCAGAGGTTGTCGGTGCCCTCCCGGTGGCAGAAGTTCGTAGTCGCTCTACTCAACGACTGATTTGTGTAACTCACAAAAAGCCCCAGAGCGACGCCGGACCACCACCTACATCCACCCTTCCAACACCCTCTGCCACTAACACACAGATGCGACGACCGCTTCTCCAGTCCCTCCGCCAGATCGACAGCGTCCGGGACTTGGTGCCGTTCTTCTCCACCGCCAGTATCTCATCGTACGAGAGCGTCTACCACAGCGGTGGCATCATCGACTGGCAAGTCGTTGAGCGCGGGCTCCTCGAAGACCTCTTCGAGGGGAGGTAACGTGTTGTGTGCGTTCGAGTTACACTACAGTACATACGTAGCGCACGCCACGGATGCTTCCGACATTCTGACTCCTGCAAATGCTGTTCCACCTGGCTTCTAGTCACCATATTACCCTTACTTGCCCATGCATCTAATGCCCTTGTCACTCGAGCTCGCTGCTCGGCACCGCTGTTGTAGCCCGATACCACTGCTTACGATACACAACTCCCCGAATCATCTTGAGGCCTCATGTTCGTCGTGTCGGTATGTGGGTCAGGACGAAAGGTATTGCCAATATATAGTGTACTACTTACCCCGGATACCCCACACTCGATCATCTTGGCACAATTCACATTCAATCATGAGCTGTCCGTTCGCCGGTGTTAGGACGGCCAGGCAGTCCCCTGCTGCCAGATCCGGGGGTTGCAGTTGACAGTGACCGAGCGAAGCAGGTATGCGATAGCGACTCCTTAAACGAATGATAAATACACAGCTGGGTACGACGATGCCCACACAGGTGCAATCAGGCACTTGGTAACCAAAGCCCCTAAACATACTCCGATCGGTGAGCTCAGAAATCGCCCCAGGTCCTGCGGAACTTGTACTGAATACGACGATCCTACAGTCAGCGTCCTTATTTGCAAGCCAGCGTAAGAGGAGAGGAATATGCACCTTGTACGGGAGGTTCTTCCTGCAAGGCGACGTGAAGTACTGAGTAAGAAGCCAATCCTGCGCTGCACATCCGAAGACCGAACGCACCTCATCTTATCCGACGGCGACTTGGGCGGCTTGTAGCCACCCTCACCTGCACCCCATTCGCCCTGACCCTCCGCCTGCGCCTTGACGTTCGCATACCGCTCTACAGGGTCCATCTTCTCCGGAGGGGTAACGCGGTTGATCTTCTTCGGAGAACCACCGGCGGCAGGCTCATTGGCGTCGGCAGGAGGCTCGAGCTGGTCGTTGAGTGTGTCCTGGACGACAAGTTTGGGGTCGGCGTGCTGCTGCTGCTCCTCATCATGCGGCTCGTGCTGGGCAATGACCTCCTCGACGGAGACGCCCTGGAACTTTGCCTCCCGCTCGGCCTCAATTTGCTCGATGTTCTCGTGGTGCGCGAAGTGCTCGAGGTCCTCCGGGTGGTTGTATGACTCATCGGTCTGGGTCTCGGGGGTGGAGTGGAATTGCTCTGTCATCCGGTAAGGGTTGAGGATTGAGCGTTCTCGGAGCGCTCGAATAATGGAGACACGTACCTTCGTGGTGCAGGAAGAACTCTAGAGAATGACGCAAGATAATGAGTATCACGGAATTGGAGGAAAACATAAGAACGCACCGCTCTCCACGTCGTAATGGTGCCCTTCTGCGCCTAGCTCGTCGAAGCTGGGAAGCCCGTCCAGACCGACGGCTTCAAGCTCGTCAAGCGTGATTGTCCCATCCCCGTTCTTGTCTAGACGCTTCAGCACCGTGCTGACAATGTGCTCGGCCTTCTTCTGGTGCTCAACATCGTCCTGCACGCGTCACTTGGTGCTGAGCACGCGAGCAATCAAGACGCGTCGTGACGGCATACCTTGGACTTCTTCTGCGAGTAGACGTGATGAACACCGTAAATGGCCTCAATCTCCTCCTTGTCCCATCGTTTGTCACTACAGCATAGGTCGGCTCGGGGATGTCTCCGGGGATTATGAAGATGACGCACCGGTTCAGGTCGTGCAGCTGGAAGAAGCTCGGCACATCGAAAGAATCACTAGGAGCGCGGGAATGAGTCAAAACTCAGTACAAGGAGGCTGTTTAAACAGACATGTGGTGCTCCGAGGCCATCTGGAGGGAGGAGGTATGCCGGTCAGAGCCTTGGGAATCGGAGCAGACAACCGCTTGCTGTACTTACGTGTCTTGCAGCATACTGCGCAACCGTCTCTCCTGGCAGAGGGCCGTCGTGCTCATGCCCGCCGTGGGCAGCAGCCGCGCGCAGGTAGGCAAAGAAAGCGAGGCCAGCAAGGAGTTGCATCGTGGTCGGCAGTGAGGGCAACCGTGTACTGCTCTCAAGCGCCCATACAAGGGTTGTTGAGTGGGGCCACCCGCCACGCATTGATCCAGCGCTCCCGATCTCAGATCGCCTCACCCACATTTGTCCACACCTCCGATCGCCTGTGACCTTGTCTCGTCACACCAATAAAAGGAGGTTGGCCCCCGTTGGGACCGTACAGACCGTACTCGACATCTCAGGCTACTAATGCCCGCCGAAGCTGGCCATAAGTATTGCACATCCACAGAGCTGCGTGCATCACCGCTGGCGATCCGCATATGCAATGCCTCTTCTGACGGCGTGAGGCCGTCAGGGCTGAGCCAACCTGTCAGCTGTGTACAGACCGTACTCTACACGACTGTATAGGTTCGGCCATTGACACCACTGATTAATATTAGCATATAGACACCTCTACTCGGCCTTGTACCACAACGTCCTCGTAGCTCGCCATTCCGGCCAGAGCGGCAGCGTTCATATCTTTGGCCAATGCCGATCGGGATATGACTGAGTAGCAGCGTGAGTCGACTCACGGTACCGGCTCCGTAGACCCATCTGCAAGCCCCGCTGAGCCCGTGGGCCGAGCGTTCGAGTCAAGGCTTCGCTCCCGACCGACATGGGGCAGGATGGCGGCCAAGACAAAGCTTGGCTGTCAGTGTTTGCGCGGAGGCGTAATGGACTGTGACACGACGGGCCCGAAGATGGCGTCGAAAGGATTGTGTGAGCATCCGAGGATCGCGTTGGTCCTATCTCGGAGATGATGGAGGTCGTTTTTCTCTCGTTTTCTGCGTGGGAAGCCTCAAGGCCGCTTGCTTGCTAAGGAGGCGCCCACGGTAATCGTAACAAAGATGACCAGAACGTTCAAGATATAAGATGCCCAGAACACACGCTTCCCATCCCGCTGCTTCCTCCCCTTCCCCGAGGCCAGCTCTGAGAGTCTTGTCCGCGCACCATGGCGGATACTCCAGCGGATGATCGCACCCTCCGCGGCGACGCAACACCTCTGCCAGACTCCCATCACGTCGACATTGCCCAGGCCGAGGCCCAGTTCAATGAGCTTCAACGAGTCCTTTCTATCCGATCCCAGCAGGCCGACTCCGAGCGGACGCAGTCCGCGAACGAGAAGGATGTCGAGAAGGGCGAGCCGCATGAAGAGTTCGACTTGCGCTCGTACCTCACCTCCACCACCGCTGCCGCCGACCGCGCGGGTCTCGCACACAAACATGTGGGCGTTACCTGGGAAGACCTTCGAGTAGAAGGTGTTGGCGGTATTGGCCACAAGGTAGGCGCTTTCTGTCAACATGTCGTCATGTAACATTTCTCACTCGACCTCGGTAATAGATCTATGTAACTACTTTCGGACGTATGTGAGCCACCATCTCCGTGCGATTACTATACTCAGACAGCGACGTTTTGCAGAGGATGCGCTCGGCTTCTGGCTGTCACCTTACCGCTTCGCACGCCGCTTAGTCGAGGCGGTCGTGCCCGCTGTACGGCCAAAACCGCCTCTTATGACCATCCTCCAACCGTATGTGCCAAGTGCGACTGTCCGAGTAGTTCGGAACGTATACTGATATGATCGGTCGTTCAGGCAATCCGGGCTGCTCAAGCCAGGCGAGATGTGTTTGGTTCTCGGTTGCCCTGGTTCTGGCTGCACGACTTTCCTCAAGGCCATCGCAAACCAGCGGCAAGATTACGCCGCTATCCACGGTGATGTACGCTACGCTGGCATCGATGCTCACGATATGGCAAAACACTACAAGGGCGAGGTCGTTTACAACGAAGAAGGTGCGTAGTACAACCACTTCTGCCGTGGCGAAAGCTGACTTGCGTCGGACAGATGACCGCCATATCGCCACCCTTACCGTCGCGCAGACACTCGACTTTGCCCTCTCCCTGAAAACTCCCGGCCCCAAGGGTCGCCTCCCCGGCATGTCTCGTCAAGAGTTCCACGACAGCGTTCGAAACACCCTTCTCAAAATGCTCAACATCTCGCATACCGCTAACACATACGTGGGTGACGAGTTCGTCCGGGGTGTCTCCGGTGGCGAGCGGAAGCGCGTCTCTATCGCGGAGATGATGGCGACCCGCGCCCACGTCCTCTGCTTCGACAACTCTACTCGTGGCTTGGACGCTAGTACTGCTCTCGACTTCATCAAGGCAATGCGCGTCATGACCGATATCCTTGGCCAGACGACCTTCGCAACTCTGTCAGTGTCCTCTCTCTTCAGTGTTGTACTCGACAGAAATCTGACCGTCTCTTTAGTTACCAAGCCGGCGAGGGTATCTACGAGCTTTTCGACAAGGTCCTCGTCCTGGACAAGGGCCGTCAGGTCTACTTTGGTCCGCCTTCCGAGGCGCGTGCGTACTTCGAGAGCCTCGGCTTCAAGTCGCTCCCTCGCCAGAGCACGCCTGACTACCTTACCGGTTGCACGGACCCGAACGAGCGGCAGTTCGCTCCAGGACGCTCAGAGGACGATGTCCCTTGCACTCCTGAGGCTCTCGAGGAAGCGTTCCAAAGGTCACGGTTTGCGCGCGACATGCGCGACCAGCTGGCCAAGTACAAGGAGCAGATGGCGATCGACAAGGCTGATCAGGAAGCATTCCGCACTGCCGTGCTTGCTGAGAAGCAGAAGGGCGTGTCCAAGAAAACACCTTACACGCTTGGCTTCACCGGGCAGGTTAAGGCCCTGGTCATTCGCCAGTTCAGGATGCGACTGCAGGATCGGTTCCAGTTGATCACGAGTTTCAGCTTGGCTACGGTGAGTGACCATCTCCAAGACGTGCGGGGCTGTTCTGACGCTGTAATATAGATCTTGGCTCTTGTTATCGGCGCTGCATACTACAACCTCCAGTTGACCTCGCAGGGTGCCTTCACTCGGGGCTCAGTCATCTTTGCTGCTCTTCTCACGTGCTGTCTTGACACCTTCGGCGAAGTAGGTCTACGTTGTAACTTTCTCGCGTCGAGTGACCGCTGAGACGTGTTCGTCAGATGCCCGTTCAAATGCTTGGTCGGCCTATTCTCAAGAAGCAGGTATGTGCGCTCCCGGTTTATGTTCTGACGGTGTTTCTGATCTCATCTCCCAGACCAATTACGCTCTCTACCGTCCCGCCGCTGTAGCGATGGCGAATACCCTCGCCGACATTCCGTTCTCTGCAGTCCGGATCTTCATATACAACCTAATCATCTACTTCATGTCGAACCTTTCGCGGTCGGCTGGCGGGTTCTTCACTTACCATATCTTCGTAAGTCGGACGCCGTATAATTTGCCCATAAATTGGCTGACGCGGCGTCGCAGATCTACTTCGCCTTCTTGTCGATGCAGGGCTTCTTCCGGACATTTGGTATCATGTGCACGAACTTCGACTCGGCGTTCCGTCTTGCGACGTTCTTCATCCCTAACATGATCCAGTATGCTGGTTACATGATTCCGGTCTTCCAGATGAAGAGATGGCTGTTCTGGATCGTAAGTCCTTCCCACAGCTAGCTATCGCAACCTTGTGCTGATCCTCGTTCCAGTACTATATTAACCCGGTAGCATATGGTACGCCAAGTTTTTACTTGCCTCAGCACCTCGGCAGTTGCTGACTCCGAACCTTTGTTAGCCTTCGTTGGTACTTTGGAGAACGAATTCATGCGCATTGGGGTGAGTTTCCACCGCAGCACTCGTCGTTGCTTAGTAAGCTCATATTGGTGGTTAACAGTTCACTTGTGACGGCAACTCCATCGTTCCCCGCAATCCACCGGGAGTCAACAAGTATCCGTAAGTTTGGTCGATGTATTGCCATATTTTGCGCGGCCTCATTGTCCTCTGCAGAGACGGTCTTGGCCCCAACCAAATTTGCACGCTCTTCGGTGCGATGCCCGGACAGCAGATTGTCAGCGGCCGCAACTACGTTAGCCTCGGTTTCGGGTTGAATGTGACGGACATCTGGCGGCGCAACTTCCTCGTCGTCATCGGATTCCTGATCCTGTTCCAGATCACCCAGATCCTCCTCATCGAGTACTTCCCCCACTTCGACGGCGGCTCGTCCGTCACTATCTACGCCCCCGAAGACAACGAGACCAAGAAGCGGAACGCACGGCTCCGCGAACGGAGGGAGCAGCGTAGGGGCAGGGGCAAGACCGTCAGCGAGAAGGCATCCATTGCTGAGGAAAAGGATGGCGCCATCACCAAGTTCTACGGCAAGCCGTTCACCTGGGAGAATATCAACTACCACGTCCCCGTCCCTGGCGGTACTCGCAGGCTGCTCCATAATGTATACGGATATGTCAAGCCTGGCACGATGACTGCGCTCATGGGTGCTTCCGGCGCTGGTGGGTACATTTCCTCGTTTCACTGTAGCGCTCCGTTGACCGTACCCGTAAACAGGCAAGACGACCTGTCTCGATGTGCTTGCTCAGCGCAAGAACATCGGCGTTGTTTCCGGGACGTTGCTTCTGGACGGCAAGCCGCTCAACCTCGACTTCGCCCGTAACACGGCCTACGCTGAGCAGATGGATGTCCACGAGGGCACAGCTACCGTCCGGGAGGCAATGCGCTTCTCAGCCTACCTCCGTCAACCGACGTCCGTTTCGAAGGAGGAGAAGGACCAATACGTCGAGGACATGATCGAGGTGCTCGAACTCCAGGATCTCGCGGATGCTCTGGTCTTCTCCCTCAGCGTTGAGGCCCGCAAGCGTCTCACGATCGGTGTCGAACTTGCCAGTCGTCCGTCTCTCCTCTTCCTCGACGAACCTACGTCCGGTCTGGACGGCCAGAGCGCATGGAACCTCGTCCGCTTCCTCCGCAAGCTTGCCGATAACGGCCAAGCCATCCTGTGCACGATCCACCAGCCGTCGGCTCTGTTGATCCAGACCTTCGACAGGCTTCTGCTTCTTGAGCGTGGCGGTGAAACTGTCTACTTCGGCGACATCGGCCCTGACTGCCAGATCCTCCGGGATTACTTCGCTCAACACGGCGCCCATTGCCCGCCGAACGTCAACCCTGCGGAATTCATGCTGGACGCCATTGGTGCCGGTTTGACGCCGCGCATCGGTGATCGCGACTGGAAGGACCACTGGCTCGAGTCTAAACAGTACAAGGAGGTGTTGGCCGAGATTGAGAGGATCAAGCAGGGCACGGCGTCTGAGGGTGACGACAAGCCGAAAGAGGTCACACTATGTGAGTGTGGTGCCATTTGTACGCCGGAACTCAGTCTGATTGTCATTTGGTCCAGATGCCACTCCATTCTTGCACCAGCTACGCTACGTCGTGCAACGGAACAACGTCAAGCTGTGGCGTTCGCCCGACTACGTGTTCAGCCGTCTCTTCGTCCACGCGTTCATCTCGCTCTGGATCTCGCTGTCGTTCTTGCAGCTCGGGAACGGCGTTCGCGATCTGCAGTACCGTGTCTTCGGAATGTGAGTGGATCGACGTCGCAGAGAGTTCGATAGCTGATCCGTCTACACCAGCTTCTGGGCCACCATCCTCCCCGCTATCGTCATGGGTCAGCTTGAGCCGATGTGGATTCTCAGCAGGCGCATCTTCATCCGCGAGGCTTCCAGCCGCATCTACTCGCCTTACGTCTTCGCCATCGGTCAACTCATTGGAGAGATGCCCTACTCGCTGCTTTGCGCCGTCGTCTACTGGCTGCTCATGGTGCGTGTTTCACTACTTAGTGGAAACCACTAGCTCACCACCATTGCCTGCAGGTCTTCCCGATGGGCTTCGGTCAAGGAACCGCGGGTGTCGGCGGCGAGTTCTTCCAGCTGCTCGTCATCATCTTCATGGAGCTCTTCGGTGTCAGCCTTGGTCAGTTCATTGGCGCGATGTCCCCAAGCATGCAGATCGCCCCGCTCTTCAACCCCTTCATCATCTTGGTTCTGAGCACATTCTGCGGTGTGACTTTGCCCTACCCGTCCATGGCGAAGTACTGGCGGTGGCTGTACGAACTCAGCCCGTACACCCGCACTCTTGGCGCCATGCTCTCCACCGAGCTTCAGTGAGTTTCCACATCGAGCAGTGAGGTATATGGGTGCTGACATCGCTTTACAGTGGTTTGACGATTCGGTGCAAGGCGGATGAGTTCATCCAGTTCAATCCACCGAGCGGTCAGACTTGCGTGCAGTGGGCAAACGAGTTCGTACAGGGCTTCGGTGGTTACCTCGACAATGCGAACGACACGTCGGCGTGCCGCTACTGCCAGTACTCAGTCGGAGACCAGTTCTATGAGCCACTCAACATCCGCTACGAGAACAGGTGGCGCGATGCATGGGTGCTCTTCGCGTTCTCCGTCTTCAACCTTCTTGCTACGATCAGTGAGTCTTTCTATCTGCGTTTCTCCAGCTCAAGCGAATACTGACCGCGCGTTCTACAGTCGCGTCACGTTTCCTCCGTTATGCCAAGCGGTAATCTCACGTTTCTTACGATGCCTTCTTTCTCGCATGCACCTCCTGCGCTCCTCTGCACTAGCATAGTTCTCTCATCACACATACCAACGCACGCACTACCATATAGACGTACCACAGTACTAGACACGTAGACGACATAGTAGTAATAGATCTTTCACGGCATCATGTCCTTATCCAAGTAATACACCATTGGTGCCCCATGTGGGGCTGATATTGTGACTTGCGCAGACTGCTGGACCTGTCCTATGTATATGCGTGTGCTTTTGGTCTGCGCAAAGGATGAGCAGCCGGTTGACGATAAAATGCTATAATATACACGGCAAGACAAGCATCGATATGGTACACAAGATGGAACATTGTTATGACTGGCCTGGCGCACTGTGGAACTACAAATTTGTCAGGTCTTGCAAGGGATGTCAGAGGGAAGATAGCTTACAATATCACGTAGTTGTGCCTGTGCATCGTTGAATTGCTTCTCGAGGTATTTGCTCTGAGGTGCATTGTCAGAACGACGAACATCACAACTACGTACACAACACACCTTCTTCTCGAGGTTCTTGATATCCTCCGTAAGCTCCTTCTCCTCTGCGCGGAGATCATTTTCCATTCGCGGTCGTGGGACGTTCATGAACCTAGGAGGCGGGAAGCGATGTAAGATTGTCCGCAAGTCGACAGCGAGTTGGCATACGCACATCTTGCCCACACCCTTGTACAGGTTCACATCTCCTTGTAGTGATGTGATCTCCTCGATAGTCAGCTGCAAAATCCTGCGCTCGCGCTCCTTTGCCGCCATCTGCTGTCTCGCGACATTCAGATTGCGCTGTGACTGCACCGCGGTCTGCTGGATTTGCACCAGGATCTGCGAGGGATATTCAATGGTCAGAACAAGCACGGCTGCAGAGCACTCAACGCACCTTCCGCAATGTGTCATCCGAGAGCGTGGCCATAGTTCGTAGCGGTCGGACAAGGACGCGGGAACGATGAGGTCAAGTGCATGATCGTGTTTGTGCAGATGCGAAGCGCCCTACCCGACGCGTTCATCCTGACCGCGACGGTGGCTCCCTCCCAAAATCCCTCTCTCAGACTCTCTGCTTCTCCTCCTTCACATTCACGCTCCGAAACGTATCTTTGGCGTGCATAAGTCTCCTGGACATCTTGTGACTGTGCATCTTCGTCCTTATTCCCCTACGACGTGACTAAGACCACCCCTGCCCGTCAAACTTCCTGCTATCCGCTTCGTCCACCGCCATGGCGTCCTTCGAAGACTACGATGAGTTCGGAAACTACATTGGTGCCGATCTTGAATCCGACGAAGAGGAGGAGCAGCAGCAGCAGAACCAATTCGTTCCTCAGCCCGAGGCCCAGCCGCTGGAGGGGTTCGACGAGGAACCCCAGCAGGACGAGCTGGCCCTCATGGAAGTGGATGGTGAGTCCTGATATATGTTTGAGGTTCTCATAGACTCATGGAAAGTGGTATAGAACCTGTACAGAATGCTGTAGTCCTGCACGAAGACAAGCAGTACTACCCGTCTGCTTCTGAAGTATATGGCGAGGAGGTCGAGACGCTGGTCCAGGAAGAGGATGCTCAACCGCTTTCCGAGCCTATCATCGCTCCCGTGAAAGTGCGAAAATGGACAGTTGAGGAGAAGGACATGCCCGAGACTCGGTTCGACAAGGGGTGCGTACTATAAGCCTGAACAGGGTGCTTACATGCTCATAGAGTTGCGCAGCTTCTTGCTGAGCATGACCGCTTTCCCCGAATTCGTGCGCAACGTCGCAGTGGTCGGTCATCTACACCATGGCAAGACTGCTTTGATGGACATGCTTGTCTTCGAAACTCACAAGCTCACTTGGGACTCCGACCACCAGGTACGAGTTATGCTACACTCCGTCGGTTACGCCTGTTCACGATGAATGGCAGACTCGCTACACGGACACGCACATTCTGTCCCGGGACCGGGAAATATCCATCAAATCCGCACCCATGTCTCTTGTCCTTTCGAACAGCTACGGCAAGTCGCACCTTATACACCTCATCGACACACCCGGCCACGTGAACTTTGTGGACGAGGTTGCCAGTGCCATTCGCTTGGTCGACGGCATTCTTCTCGTGGTCGACGTCGTAGAAGGTGTGATGTGCAATACGGAGGCCATTATACGCCATGCGCTGCAAGAAGGTGTCAAAATTACTCTTGTCGTGAACAAGATTGACCGACTAATCCTTGAGCTGCGCATCAAGCCCGCTGATGCGTATTACAAAATCAAGCACACCATTGAGGAGATCAACACCTTCATCAGGTGCGACGCCATGCCTCAAAGTGTGGAATTTCACGAGCTCACACACGTAACAGCGGTATAAACCCAGACCCTGAGTTGCGGCTGAGTCCCGAGAACGGCAATGTTGCATTTGCGAGTAGTGACATGCACTGGTGCTTCACTTTGCGTTCGTTTGCGCAGATGTACGCTGACACATACGGTGCGTTGCTTTTCTCAAGAACAGCTGACCATTATCGACCGACCGACTGATTTCATGCATCAGGCTCCCTGGACGTTAACGCATTTGCCGACCGTCTGTGGGGTGACATCTGGTTCAACGGGGAGACTCGCAAGTTCACTCGTAAGCCTGCTGACCCCGACGCCAACCGGTCATTTGTGCACTTCATCCTTGAGCCATTGTACAAGCTGTACAGCCAGGTCCTCAGTGAGGAGTCGGATGCGCTCAAGGAGACGCTCGCCACGCTCGGCATCCAGCTAAAGCCAATCATGTACAAGATGGACGTGCGGCCGTTGCTCAAGGTCGTGCTTGATCAATTCTTCGGCCCGTCTGTGGGATTGGTCGACATGATCACGGAGCATATTCCTTCACCCGTGGAGGCTACCCGGTCAAAGGTTCGTCTATCGCCGCATCAGTGGGCAAGGTTGACGTCTGATGGATGGACCATAGGTTGAGGGGACATATCTCGGTCCAATGTCTTCCGAACTTGCCCAGTCGATGCAGGAGTGCAGCGCTGACGGACCGCTGATGGTCCAGATCACGAAGCTCTACCACACAACCGATGCACAGTCCTTCCGTGCCTACGGGCGTGTCATTAGCGGCACACTGCGGAAGGGTATGGACGTCAAGGTTCTCGGCGAGGGTTACTCTCCGGAAGACGAGGAAGACATGGTCAAGGCTCAGGTTGAGGACCTTTGGATGAGCGAGGCTCGGTGAGTGCTGTCCTAATTACTTGCGCGACTTCGTCTGAGAGGAGTCGAATAGGTACTTCATCCCAGCGGAAGAAGTTCCCGCAGGCAATCTTGTCCTCATCGGCGGCGTCGATGCGTCAATATCGAAGACAGCGACCCTCGCTGGCGTGGACATCGAGGACGACCTGCATATTTTCCGACCGATCAAGCACATGACGCAGTCGGTGCTCAAGATTGCCATTGAGCCTATTGCGCCGTCCGAGCTGCCGAAGATGCTTTCCGGTCTCCGAAGCGTAAATAAGTCATATCCGCTCGTTGCGACGAAGGTGGAGGAGAGCGGTGAGCACGTCGTCATTGGCACGGGCGAGTTGTACCTCGACTGTGTCATGCACGACCTCAGGCGACTGTTCTCGGAGATCGAAATCAAGGTGTCGGATCCGGTCACGAAGTTCGCTGAGACGGTGCTCGAGACGAGCGCGTTGAAGTGCTATGCCGACACGCCGAACAAGAAGTACGTGGCAGCCGGGTATATATGTGGCGGTGGCGGGTGAAACTGACCGAGATGTCCGCAGGAACCGCCTGACGATGATCGCAGAGCCGCTTGAGCGCGGCATTGCTGAGGACATTGAGACTGGACGTGTCAACATGCGCATGACTGCGAAGGAGCGCGGGAAGTTCTTCGAGGATAAGTACCAGTGGGACTTACTCGCGTCGCGGTCAATATGGGCGTTCGGACCAGACGATAGTGGTCCCAATATCCTGCTCGACGATACGTTGCCTTCGCAGGTCGACAAGAAGTTGTTGGGCTCGGTTAAGGAGCACATCAAGCAGGGCTTCCAGTGGGGCGCGCGAGAAGGGCCGCTGTGCGATGAGCGTGAGTGCTATGTCATCATTGCATATTATCAGTCCATTTATGTTATGCGATATTCCAGCTATGCGGAATGTGAAGTTCCGAATACTCGACGCCAGCTTGGCGCAAGAGCCAATCTACCGTGGCGGAGGACAGATTGTGCCCACCGCCCGTCGTGTCTGCTATTCTTCGTTCCTAATGGTGAGTCTGCATGTCTACGTCATCTCGACACCCATTGAAGCAGACATTCGCTAGGCTACTCCTCGGCTGATGGAGCCTGTGTACTTCGTCGAAGTGCAGGCCCCAGCTGATTGTATTTCCGCGGTGTACACCGTGCTCGCGAGACGTCGCGGTCACGTTACCCAGGACATCCCAAAGGCCGGCTCGCCGCTGTACACGGTGAAGGCCCTCATTCCGGTGATCGACGCAAATGGCTTCGAGACGGACCTGCGGACGTCGACGCAAGGGCAGGCATTCTGCTTGCAGACGTTCGACCACTGGTCGATTGTGCCAGGTGAGTGTGCATACGCGACGCGCGGAATTATCGGTGGCTGAGGCGTCACACGCAGGGGATCCCACCGACACAAGCATCAAGCTTCGGCCTCTGGAACCTGCGTCCGGACAAGCACTCGCACGGGACCTCGTGCTGAAGACGAGAAGACGCAAGGGGCTGGGAGACCAGATCTCCGTGTCAAAATATCTGGACGACGAGTTCATTGTACGTGGCGTGTCCAGATCGTGCGTTTGGTGTGTGCTGACGTCTATCATTGCAGCTTGCGCTGTCGGCGTCGGGACATGCAGACCTGCTAGGATAGCTGCTGTAGTCGGTAGTGCTTGTGTATGTAGAGCGTGCTATGGAACTGCTTTCTTGTGCTGTGAGTTACGCGGGATGCGTGGGAGCATGGAACGCGCTGGAACGGAGGAGGCGCGCGTGTTGCGGAACGGGCTACGTGGCACTTGGGACCGCGGCCCACGGTTATTAGAGGGCGCCTGCATCGCGAGCCAGCACACTCTTACCTCCTTCTCATTCTCTCGCTCCTTTCCTCGCCCATCCCACTGCTTTCCACCCGTCTCGGTCCTTCGTATATCATGCGAAGCGTAGCGCTTTCTGCATTCCTCGCCCTCGCCCTCGCTGTTTCCGCGAACGAGGACGAGGTCCGTCCCTTCGAGGTGCGTGTCATACCATGGCTCCTTTGCATATGCACAATTCTGACGTATCGTCGTACGTCAGGCTACCTCAATCAAAGCCCCCTTCCTCGAGCAGTTCACTGATGACTGGTCCGAGCGATGGACGCCCTCTGAGGCTACCAAGAAGACCGCCGTTGGTGGCGAGACTTGGAGCTATGTCGGCAAGTGGGAGGTAGAGGAACCCCTCGAACCCCTCATTCCCGGCGACAAGGGCCTCGTCGCCAAGAGCAAGGCCGCTCATCACGCCATTTCCGCCCCCTTCTCACACCCCGTCGAGTTCGCCGAGCAACCCCTCGTCGTCCAGTACGAGGTCAAGTACCAGAAAGGCGGTAACTGCGGCGGTGGATACCTCAAGCTCCTCGAGAATGGCTTCCAGACTGCGGGCAAGGAGTTTGATGACCACACTCCTTGGACCATCATGTTTGGCCCCGACTTGACGTGCCCTGGTACCAAGGTACGTGGAACTCGCTGTCCGGAGCGCTTTTGCCGCTACGCGCTGCTGTTCGTGTCCGTGTGACGTTTACTCACGTGTATTACGCGCTCGCGTAGATTCACTTCATCTTCCGCCACAAGAACCCTGTGACTGGCGAGTTTGAGGAGAAGCACCTCAAGCTTCCCCCCAAGCCCAACTTTGGCAAGGCCACCAACCTCTACACGCTCCACGTGTTCCCCAACAACACCTACGACGTGCTCTTCAATGGCGATAGCTACAACCTCGGCAACCTCCTCGAGGATTTCACTCCTCCCGTCAACCCTGAGAAGGAGATTGACGATCCGGAGGACAAGAAGCCTGAGGATTGGGTTGACACCAAGAGGATCGCTGATCCTGATGCTGTGAAGGTCCGTTCTTTCGCAAAGTATCACGCGTTAGGCAGCACTCAATGTTACCATTACCCCTTTAGCCCGATGACTGGGACGAGGATGCTCCTTACGAGATCCCCGACGAGGACGCCGTGAAGCCTGAGGGCTGGCTCGATGACGAGCCTGAGTACATTCCTGACCCTGGTACGCTGTCAACGTCTTGTGTAGCCCGGATGGCAGCATTGACGCGAGATTTCAGATGCTGAGAAGCCTGAGGAGTGGGATGATGAGGAGGACGGTGATTACATCGCCCCCACCATCCGCAACCCCAAGTGCGACGAGGCACCCGGCTGTGGCGAGTGGAAGCGCCCCTACAAGGCGAACCCCAACTACAAGGGCAAGTGGTTTGCGCCGATGATCGACAACCCCGAGTACAAGGGCGAGTGGGCTCCTCGCAAGATCCCCAACCCCAACTACTTCGAGGACCTCAACCCCGTCAAGTCCCTCATCCCTATCGGCGGCGTTGGTATCGAACTCTGGACCATGACTGAGGACATCCTCTTCGATAACATCTACGTCGGCCACTCCGTCGAGGACGCCCGTAAACTCGCCGAGGAGACTTACTTCGTCAAGAAGAAGATCGAGGACATCAGGGCCAAGGCTGAGGAGAAGGAGGACGAGGCTGAGGATGAGGTTGTTGACTTCAAGGCCGAGCCCGTCGAGTTCATCCGCCGCAAGGTGTTCAAGTTCATCGAGCTTGCCAAGATCGACCCCATCCTTGCGTTCAAGACCCACCCCGAGACTGGCGCGGGCCTCACCCTCTCTGTCGTGACCCTCTTTGGTATGCTCGGTGTTCTCTTCGGCGTCGTCGGTGCCCAGCAGAAGCCTATCACCAAGGTATGTCTACTCTCGCTCACCTGTGCTCACGCTGCCGTTGCTTATGAACCGTTGCTTGCAGTCTCCGAAGTCTACCAAGAAGACCGATGCGCCCACGGCCGACGACAAGTCGAAGACCGAGACGGCACCCGTCGCGCCTGCAGGTGGAGAGTCGAAGGAGACGCCGGTCAAGAAGCGGAAGTAAAAGGGACATACCCATTTTCCACTCTCTCATATTGCACTTTGCACCGTTACCATTGCTGTCTGTGCTATTGGAAAGTATGGCATATCTTAATATATTGGGCTTCCGAGGAATGGTTGCGTGGGAGTCGATGTATGCGTGTAGTTGATGGTATGATGGCTGCGCAAGTGGCTAGAAATACAAGCTGGCGGCAAATACAACTGGAGGACCGTGAGTGCAGTGACTTCATAGAATAGGAAGGACACGCACTGTCTCTCTTGATCTTGATTTGTGCTTCCTCCATCTTCTTGAACAACTCCGCGTCGCCGATGACGCGGGCCGCGTCTCTCACCTCTCGACACGTTTCGTCCAGGCGTGTGATGACACGCACGATGGTACCTTCAGCGACGTCGGTGAGCTCAGTTATTTGCTCAAATGGCTAGAAACCGATCGTCAATATGCGCAGACATCCAGGTAGATGTTAGCATTGCTCACCATCCCTTTCGCCCATTCATACACGACCTCTACAAGACCCGGCTTGAGCGCGCGGAAGTCTTCAGCGAGTGCATTGTTCCTGGTCTGTACCGCCTCCACACGCTCCGCGATCGCCATGACGGCAGCCAGTCCTTCTTGGAGCTTAGGCGGGATGACTGGCTCGACGTCGGTCTTCTCCTGGAAGACGAAGCATGACAGAAGGGCGACGACTTCTTCTGGCTCGTACGCCGCAAGCGTGTTCTCAAGTATGAGCTCCGTGAGGACCAGTTCGTTCGCCGAGTTAATCTGCGAGAGCTACAGTAAACAAACGTAAGGTATCGTAGGAGAACGGTCGGCGAACCTCGCATGCGACACGCCCTTTAAGCAGCACCGTCGAGTTGTCGTCGATGAATTTCAGTTCTTTGAGTACCGCGATGCGTTGCTCGTAGTCGGGGATGAGTGCCAAGTTCTCGTCCGAGAGCGACATCTTGAGCGCTTCAATATTGGCTTGGAGGACCTTTTTGCCGTGCATGAACATATACTGAAGGGAGTTCAGTCGGGGGATCATGACAATGAACTGGCGGCGTAGTCACTGACATGATCCTCGAGATCCGGACACGAAGTGCATGCGATTCCATCAAGTTGGCGCACGAGTTGTTGTCTCTGCCGCAAGAGCTCCTGAAACTCTAGCTGCCGGTTCCTTCCCCAGTCAGCTTCGGGGATAGACCCTTGCTGCAACCAGCCATTCAGCACTTCCTGCAATGGCTTGACTGTGCCTTTGAGCGCTGAGAGCTTGTGCTTCTCCACCAGTAGCGGAACGTCAACCTAGAGATACTACTAGTCAGTGAGGCCTTACAGTTCACGACGCACAGGGGAGTGACCTTGATGCAATCATAGGTCACCATGGCTATACTGGTCGCCGGGACGGCCGTGAGCTCGTACGTAGGCTCGTCGATGAGCAGGGACTCTGGAGTTGGAGGCCATCGAGGAGGAACCGCTTCCGCGTCCACGTCTTCGTGAATGTTGAGTATCGCCGCGCCGTTGCAAAAGAGAACAGATGACAGGGCTCACCGTGCTTCTTTGCCTTCGTCTCTGGAGATACAAGGGCTAGGACGTAATAGAGCTTGACCTTCTCCTCGTCGTGTGAGTCTCTCGCTTTGACAGTGGATGGTACCGGTTTGAGGAAGGCGGCCATGCTCCACTTGAAGTGCTGCGAAGAGAGACGAGAGAAATGAGTCGTGCTGAACATCCGGTTGCCTGACAGGGCCTACACCGTCACGGAGGATAACGATCCGCCCTGGAGTCAGGTACCTGCCGCCCTTGTTGACCGCCTTGGTCAAAATTTGGTGGTTCAGCTGGACGATATCGAACGATACGTCATAGAGCCGCTCGAGGTCTGGAGCGCACACATCGCATTCCAGCTTCGGCAGGCTCGACAACTTGCGTTCAGTCTGGGAGTAAATGGATAAGTGGAAGGCTTCACATATGCGCAGTGCGCACAGGTGTGCAAAATCGCACCTCGACCACCTTCTTCTGGTTCTCAGGCATGATCCTCTGTGTCGCATTCTCGGAGAAGCTGCGCTTGATCATCTCCTCAACGCGCAGCGCCTCCACTCGGAGCAGGTTCAGAATCATGTTGTACGTAAGTCGGAATTGAGACTGCAGCTTTGTGGGCGTCCCTAGTATCATATTCTGAAGCGTCGTTTGCTACCGCCGGAGAGAGGTCATGAATCATCGGCGGGCCTCGGCATTGAACATGTTCATGCTCACCTCGGGACACTCATCGTTTGCCACGATGATGACCGTTCCCGTCGAGTCGAGACCACGGCGTCCCGCCCGTCCAGCCATCTGTGTGTACTCCCCGGGATTCAAATCCCTGAAGCTGCGCCCGTCGTGCTTCCTGATGTGCGAGAAAACGACACATTTCGCCGGCATGTTCACACCCTAAACAACGCCTCAGTGATCGAGCAAGCGACCTTGATAAATCCTACCACGTACCATGGCAAACGTCTCTGTGGCAAACAGGACCTTGACCAATCCGCGCGCAAAGAGGATTTCAACGACCTGTGTCCGCGCATCAGCGCACAATCAGGGTCCACCAGTTGTTGACTTTGCCAACCTCTTTCACGATGGGCAGCAGGCCTCCATGATGGACGCCGATGCCGCGAGAGAGCAGGTCGCGCATCCGGCGTATCTGTGGGAGCTGTCTGTCCGACCCTACATCCGGCGCACGAGGCATTAGACGATGACACAGACCACGGATACAGAAGGATACAGAGTGAACGGCGCACCTTTAAGCCGAGACAGCGCTTTCTCGATGGCTACATGGATCTCACTCCTTTCCACAGATGTGGAGAGATCGAGGTTCGTCAGGGTCCCAGCGTTCTCTTCGCAGCGTTTCTTGGAGAACGTGAAGACGACCACGGGCAGCAATCCCCGCTTGCGCAGGTTCCCAATGAGGTGCACATAAAGGTTCTTGTCCGGCTGGTGGAATGTTCTCGAGCTACCTCCGCCGCGTGCTGGAGCGCCTCGCGCAGGTGCCCCGCGAGCAGGGGTACCACCTCGTTGGCCTCCCCTGCTGGGTGGTCCGCCACGCTGCCCTCGCTGGGGCGCTGCAGCCCGCGCGCCGAGCTTTTGGACCGGGGGAAGACCTTGGGCTTCTCGCTCTTTATCCTGCTTCCGCCGCAGCGCCTCCCCGGCGTCTTTGTACCTGCACATAGTAGATAGACATTAGCCCGTATAACGCCAAGGTACGAGCCGCTGACCCTTGTCCAAGGTAGCGTCGGTCAGCGTCGACGATCTTGTGCAGGTCTCGGCCGGCGTAGAGATAGTGCTCGAGGGGCACCGGACGCTTGCTTGTGGAGATCACGTAGATGTCCTTCTTCTTCGTCCGTCTGCTCATACAATCAGCTTGCTTCCATGAGCGTAAATTTGGCACTCCTACCCGACCCAGTCCGCAAACTCTTTCGTGTTTGGAACTGTGGCAGAGAGCAAGATGATGTTGACATGATCCGGCAACATGATGATCACTTCTTCCCAGACGACACCGCGCTGGATTGAGTTCGCTGTAAGAATCCGCATACAACCAGCGTTAGCAGCCGGATTGCTCACCTCTGCGTCGTTGACATAATGCACCTCGTCGAAAATGACGAACTCGACATCTCGTATCAGGTCAGCGCCCTTGTAGAGCATGCTGCGCAGGATTTCCGTCGTCATGATGAGGCAGTTGGCTTCCGGATTGATCTGGACGTCACCCGTCAATATGCCCACAGAAGCGGCGCCAAACGTCTGCTTGAAGTCGCGGTACTTTTGGTTCGAAAGCGCTTTGATCGGAGAAGTATAGATGGCCCTGACAGATTGTGAAAGAGTTGATAACTGCCGCTGCGGAGACGGTGCGAGGCGCAGTACCTGGTCATATGTTTCGCCGCCAGCGCGATTGCGTACTCCGCCACAACCGTCTTCCCCGCCGATGTATGCGCGGCCACGAATACCGAGTCGCCCATCTCGAGGTGATACACTGCCTCTTTCTGGAAAGTGTCCAGCTCGAAAGGATACTGTGGAAAGGGGGTGAGTGCAAGGATCAAGGGCAGGTGTCTTGGACCGACCTCGTGCGCCATCTCCGGTACGAGCTCGTGGAAATTGGTCATCTCCTTGTTCACATCCACCTCGTGAGCCCAATCGCGCTTCTGAACATTTACACGACGCAACTGCCGGCGAGCAGAAGCGACGGGGTTCAAGTGACTCCGCTGAAAGAAGATATTTCAGCATCTGCACGGTAGAGTAGTCCAGCGCATGATACACACGCTGGTGGGTAAGAGCTCGTCGATGTCAGCAGTACCATTGCCCAGTGGAGCATCCTCCTCTTCTAAAGAACTGTACGTCTGTCCGGTCTGTGCGACATAGTCAGCAACATTCAAGGACAAGCACACTGAGCTGGTCTCGCGTACCAGAGCTTCATGCTCCTCGGGCGCGGCGCGTCGCCCGGCGGTCAATCCGACGAGATCAGAGTCAAAGTCTTCCGCGGGTTGGCCTGGAAGGCGGAGACCGCGCGATAGACCGGGGGCGACCGTTCTAAGACGTGAGGATCCCTCTTGAAAGTCGATGACATCATCCACCGGCTTGAGACTGTCGAGACCCCCAGGCAAGAAAGGCACGTAGCCTGACTTTCCCCGTACAAAGTTGCGGCTCGGACCTGGCGCACGGTCGAGAGCCGACGACGTCAAGCCGGTGGACACTCGGGGATTGGACACCTGCACAGAAACGTCAATCAACGGACATAACACGCGGCCCTCAGTACGTACTTCGTTATAGCCGGTTACGCGTCCTTGCAGACCAGTCCGAACAAACGCAAGACTCGTTGGAGGCGGCGATGGCTCGAACTTCAGCAAGGATGGGATCGATAGCTTGGTTTCCCAGTGTCTACAGACGAACAGTGGTCATTATTAACTCTGACGGCTGGCTGCCGGCTACCGTGACCCTGAAACCTTACATCTGATACGTGGGGAGCCAATGGTCTGGCAGCGTTGAGTTCGGCAGGAGCAGGTGCTCCTCTATCTGTCTATGGACCTCGTCTCTGGAGGGGAAACTTGCAAGTCCCAAGCCGGAAAGAAGGCCATCGGCATTACCGGCTGCGGGATTTAGGATCTGATCGACCAAGGTTTCATGTTCCCTGGCGGTCATGCTTTCGTAAGAATGCGACAGCAGCGTTGCAGCCCAGACGGCTGCGAGAGATGCTGGATGAGACGGAGGAAAAGCCGGGAAGGGATGGCGAGCCTTCCGGCCAGGATCCTGAGGCGCCCAGTGGCGGTTTGTGGGAAAGCCAGCAAGCGCCTGTGGCATAACCTTCCGATCAAAGATACTGAACGCCTTGACATTTGCCACACTTGTGCTCAGGCTGTGCTCATCGTACTCCGCTTCACATCGGATGTCTAGCAAGGAACCACCATCGGGCTGGAACGTCATCGGCTATCGTGTGCTAAGTATACATAACGGCCTTTGCGCGGCAAGAGCATTGCTGATACAGGGAGTGGGTGCGTGTTAACGGCGTTCTCTGCTAGGATCTCATGTGTCATACCTTTACGGTTAGTTCATTTAGATTCCAATTGAACCGAAACATTCAGCAACCTCGTCTATATTTCCTCACGTCATGTCGGCGAGGCGCTTCATGTCCTACAACGACGTTGCGCCCCCGGAGCAACTCGCGCGGCCGCCGCGGAGGTCGCCGCTAGTAATACAAACACCGAGGGCAGTATGGGCCCCCGATCTTAATCGGCAAACAGTAAGTAGTAGATCCAGCCGCTGACGCCAGCGGCGACACTCGCAATGACGATATGCGTATGTCCTGCAACTTGTGTTCGGTCGCCATTGTACTTACGTTCGCTCAAGTTGGGGACTTGTTTCCTAATGAGTACGCTGGCCCAGAACCGGACCTTCCAGCCTCTATTCTTGACGCTAGATCTGGCTTTAATGAATGGCCATACTGGTTCCCGCAGCTCGGGCGACAGTCCCGGTGTCCGCTCGCCCCTACGGTGCACACCGCATGATGGATGTTGAAGCGCTGAACTAGCCCACCGCTTGTAATGCTATTTTACCCCTGGACCTCTGCTTTGTCCGCTCATCCGAGACACTGCTTCACAGGGGTTAGCTTGGATGCCGGTTCGAGCCCGTCTGCGATCCCCTGAGGGTGAGCTGCGCAAGCCACGTGTGCATATCCGTGCTCCGCGTCGGCTGCGTCCTCCTGACACCAGCGCACTGCCTCGAGACACAGTGAATATCTGCAGACTGGTGGGTATCGCACATTGACATTGCCGTGGGTCGCGTGGGCGCGCCCCGGCTTCTGCCCAAGATCGACCCGCCGGTCACACCCTTAATCGCGTTGGTCCTAATCACAACATTTTCCTCGGAAGTCCGGTTGCAGGCGTGGAGGAAAGAGGGGAAGCACGGTTGTGATTTGAAAGCAATGCGACGAGAGCAATAGGCTATGCGGTGCTAGAATACAAATGCAGGGGTAACGATTAGGGCACTAATAGAGTAAGCAGATGCAGCGTAACAAGCAAGCGAAGTCCAAACCCAAGGTCCCAGTCCTCAAGGTTTTCTCCTTGCGTACGCGCTTTGTACTCTTATGTACGTCTGAGTGGTTGCTTCCATGAGCTCCCGCATTGCGTCCATCTCGAGCTCTTCGACGAGGACGTAGTCCAGGTCGCTGCCAAGGAGAAGCGGGCGGCCGGATTTGAGGAACGCCTACAGGCAGGTCAGAAGCAGATCCCGCAGCACGGGGCCATTGCGAGACGCACCAAGATGTCTTCGCGCATCAGTTCACCTATTCGGTTGTCACGCGCCGACTCTGGATCACTGCCTTGCTTCCAGGGACACGTCTGGAACCAGTATTCTCCGCAGACGACGTCCTCGAGGTCAGGATGCTCGGTCGTCCATCGATGTATATGGTTGGCGGCGTCCGGCTCGCCCCCGCGCTGTTCGACGGCTATGTTGACGAGGTTCATCCAGCGGGCGATGCACGGGGTGTCCTCTTCTAGGCGACTGGGCATGATGGGCTGCTTGTTGGCGTCGTACACCCGGAAGTCGAACTCGGCCACCTGGAGGAGACCCCGGGGACGCAGTGTCTGGGCCATATTGTCGATCAGGCCCTTATAGTCTCGGATCTGAGATTGAGGGAGGCGTATTGCCAGAATTAGCAAAAGAGAAGCAACGGAGATTGCAACGAGATGTGATCAGATCGGGTCTCAGGCGCTCGCGGAGCCGAGTGGGAAGGCGGGGGCAGGAACAAAACACGTACCCCGGATGAGATCAGCCGTGCATGGGCGACGTCGAACGAGTCGTAGAAGTGCTGCAGCCCGAGGTTGACGTCGTCGACCTCGCTCCTGTACACACGCTTGAGCTGCAGGACGTAACACAGAGCACGGGGAGAGCCTTACCTCAGATTGGGCGGCATGTTGCTGCCTCGGGAAGCATCAGCAAAAGCACCGGTTGTGACACACACGACTACTCACGTAGCCTGCATGGGAACGAGGTCGACCGCGACCGCGCTGATATGTGGGAAATCTCGTACAACGTCAAGCACCCTGGCGACATGGAAGTCAGGCACAGCGCATTCGCGGGAATAGGCCGTACGTACCAGCTGCCACTCCCGCACCCAAGATCAAGAGCCGCCTTCGTCACTCCTGGCGTGTCGTCTGCGAGAATTTCGGGAAGTGGCGGGGGATACTTGCCCATGACTTCCATAAACATGATGTGCTGATGATCTGCGCCCCGAGGTCAGGAAGCTTCGGGGCGAAAGAAGCGGAGGTGCGCACCTAACCGTTCGAACTCCTCATCATCTGCAGGCAGTCGATATACCTCCGAGTAGTTGTTGATCCCTCTCCCAAACTCCTCCCGATATGATGATGCACGCAGGGAACTTGTCATGGAGTATACAGAGGGTGCGGGCGAGGCGGAGCGCATCTCCCAGTCATGTGAGGTGGCGGATGTCGAGACACTCTCCGCGTAGTGCATGCTGGAGGCGACGGAGTAGCGGTCGCTCTCGAGATCCATCTCGTCGTCGTCTGTGCGATCATGAGGAGAAGACATGTAGGCGTATGTTGCTTGCATGTACTGGCGGTGGCGGGGAGACGGGGGCGGAGAGGACAGGGATGAGCATGAGAACGGCGGACGAGCGAGGCGAGCGATGGGTTATATACAGGCCACCGAACGACCACTCAACGGCGGAGGACATGGACGAGAACCGAATCCCGCACGAATCGGAGTCTCACGTGCCCCATCACGATTGGTTCCTTGAGGCATCTCCGTTCACCGATGCGTGACGCCCGCCGTGACACGGAGTCTCTCCTGCCAAACTAGGAAAGCGTCCGACACCTCAATCATCCCGAGGGCCTGGCGTGGCCCGCTTGTGGCTGCCTCTCCGGCCCTCCTCCGCCCACAGCTGCCCGCGCCTTGTCCGCACACAGCACTTGTCTCCCGCATCGGCCCGTCACCCAGGGCGTGCTGCGTCCTGCACTCGACCCCGACACGCCCTCCGCCGCCACGGCTGTGTGATCCGGTCTCTGCTCTCTTGCGACCGTCAATACCGTCGCCCGCAGTCTCACACCACGCTCGGCTTCGGCGGAGCACGGCTCTTCATTTCTCATGCAGAAGTCGCAGGTTTGCACAGGCTCAAACTCACCGCGCCCATCCGGGTGTACTTGTAGACTATGGCGATGTGTTCGCTCGTGGATCCTCACGCAGCGCATGCGTCCCCCACCGCTGCGTGTCAAATTGCGCGCCTTGAGTGCGTCCGCTTTTCCATGTCAAACTTGGCTCTACCCAGCTGACCTCACCGCGCAGACATGCTTTCCAAAGTCACATCGTGTCTGCCACAGCACTTGGCTCCAACATTCCCATGCTGAGGAGACACAGCGGCAAGATCAGGCCCTCGTTCCGCCACTGCCGAGGATTCGTCGGGCGCTGTCCTCCTGCGGCACACCAGATGGGAAGCTCTGCCGTCTTCACTCACTTCTTTCCTTCCAGATAGATCCGGGCAGTGCAGTTCCTGCGCCTGCTACTGCAGCTGTCGTCTTCCTGTTGCTGGTGGACGCCCTCTACAAACTCTATTGGAAAGAACACCCGGTCGCTCGGACGATACGACCAGACAGGTAGACATCAGTGGACACCTCCAACTAGGTTTGCCTAGCCTTGCACATGCGCCGGAGCAGTGCTATCCTCCAAGGGAGACCTAGTGCCCCGGGAGGCACAGAGGCTATTGCTCTGGTCAGCCGCGCTGGGCTACATCATACCGCCGCTGCTTGCATTAGCGTTCCCAACACCGGCCGTTGCAGGCTCCCAGATGGTTATACTCCCCGTGGCATGGCCAGCACATCCGCAGCGTCCGACATGCTGCCGGAGATTCGCAACGATGAGGACGTCTTCCGGATGGGTGCAACCTCTTCTGGGCTCGCGATGCAGCGCCATGCATACTACAGAACGTTCGTCAACCAATCCAAGAGACCGGCTCCATCGCGGCCTATAAGTATACCCTGTCCGCTCATTGGTATGGAAGAGCGTACGTCTCTACTCCCAGTCGAGCGTCAGACCCAGAGAAGTGATGCCAGGCCGTCGTTGACATGCAATTCATCGAGTCTATACCCCAGGTCAGGCTGTCAGTTCATCCCAGGTCCACTCGGATTGAAGACCCGGCGAAGACTGCCCTGAGCATCCGGAGCACCCTGTATGCCGCCGCCGTCGCCTCGGTCGGGACTGCTCAGCTTTGCCGATGCCCGTCAGGTAAGCACATGCACGCCGTCCGGAACTTCTTGCGTGTCCCCCCCGGCTCCGCCACCTTGGCAGACTGTCCCTTCATTGGAAAGAACTACAGCGGAGGATATAGACGGTGCCGAAGGATCTCACAATGCCCTGGATCGCTACCTGTTCGGAGCTACTGGTCGATATACTGCGCTCGAGCTCTCGTACTCACACTCAACGATGGCCGTCAACACGATTACTGTACATTTCCCTGTCCCGGTGCTCACTTCTCAGGAATACTTCGTCCGTGCTGTGGCGGGCCGAGTCGAGCTTCTTGTTGTACACTGATATGATGGTATCGCAGATTCCTATGCGCAACTATGTTTTTCCTTGGACTCAGAGTGATCCATGTACATAGATGTACATACATAAAGCCGTTGCTTGGTGGCAGATTGTTATAACTACCGCCGGAAGCAACAAATACGCCAGCAGCATCAGAGAACATCGCAAACCCTCGGGTCATATCTCATGGACTTACCCGAACACCCGCCGGGATTCCTTGGAACAGGCGAGATCATGACGGGGCTTCGCCCAAGCTTCGCGTTGCCTCACCTGCGCATGACGATCACCGGCATTCGGATGCGCAACAATTATCACCATCCGGCGGCGGTAGTCGCGAACCCCGCCAGTCTCTCTAGAGACCCCGCAATACCCCGGAGATTATGCCGCACGCAACCTTCGTACCTCAGCATTTGTGCGAGCGAGGTGGCACCTGTGTATTGCGCGAGACAATGGGGGGGCCGCCCGTCATAGTCACCACAACTACTTGGTTAAGCACGCGTATTTGGGCGTACAGGGAAGACTCCATAGATGGAGCCCAAGTGACTGGAATTTCCTCTGGAGTTCCCCGAGATTAACGATTACAGTACTCGCGTGCGGTTTTGCCTTTTGCGTTTCGCGTCCATCACTGAGCTCATCAGTACATCCGTTGGCAACGGCTCTGCTGAGGCTGGCTGCATCAATGACAACAAGTCCGCCGGTGGATAATCCCGTCAGATGAACTGCACATGGGGTTCTCGAGAGCGAGGTTAGGATCATCTCGCTCCGCCACGCCTAATTCATAGATGCCACGATAGCTCCTGGAGTGCGGCCTCCGGTCACGGAACTGAGGGGACCGTGGGCGCAAAAAATCGTGCATCTGTACACGTACATACAACAAAGGATATTCCTTCCCATTCCGCCGTCGAACAACGCAATGCCACTACCGTTTCTTGAGGGCCTCGAACCGCTTAGCGAGGACATCGAATTCGTCTTCTTCCTCGTCCTTCTTCGGGGGATCCGCAGACGGAGCAAGTTTCGGTGTCGCTGCTGTCTTCTCGCTGCGCGCAAGCGGCGCTTCCTCTTCTGCGGGAAGTTCTGGAAGCTTAGGCGTCCGCACCCCCGCGCTCCTTGCTTCCGCCGATATTGCAACAGCGTCGAGCGGCCTGGGTGACGCGGGCTCGCCTTGCGCAGCCTTCTTGTCTGCGGCCTCCTGCATGGTGTGAGCATGGACATGAGGCGTGCATGCCGACAGGTACCGGTCAGCCATGTGGTGATTCCTGTAGCTGGGAGGCGGCTTTGTCTCTCACCTTGACGCCTCCTTCAGGCCCGTCATCTTGTCCATCATCCGTACCCTCCGGTTTGGGCGGAGACCAGGCGATCCCGTAGCCTTTGGCGATTTCTGACAGGTAGGCATCCACCAAGGCCGAAGGCGGTGTCGCCACATTCAGTTTCCGCGCGACCTGGTGTGGCGTGTTTCATGGCTAGGCCTTGTGGGGTTGGAGGGGGAAGACGCACCCGTTCACTGACACAGCCGTCACGGTTCTCCATGACAGCCAACGAAAACTCACGGCCATACTTGTGCATGAGGAGGTCACGGAGGATGTGTAGCTCTGAGGTCGCTGAGTATGGGCACACTCATACGCACGATGATCGGCTCACCCTTCAGTTCTGTCCTCGGTGCTGCGTAGATGATCGCGCATACACCCTCGCTAACTCCCGGGTCGGGCTCGCGGGTGCTGCGTCGACACAGAATGAGTGTGCGTGAAGCGGAGTAGGGAATATGCTCACTGACTTCTGATCCAATAACCCGAACCGCGCTATGAGGAGTTCACAATATAGCTCAAGAAGTTCGAGCAGTTCGACATAGACGTCTTCATTGATGACTGAGAGCTGGTGGGCACCACCGTCTGAGAGACATACGGCAGGACGCACTCACTGTTCTCGGTCTTGATCCGCGCCGTCTCTATCCGTCCTTTCTCAAGCAACATGGCGATGTCTCTCCGGGAGGCTTTAGCTTGAGCATTTTTCTTCTCCTGAAGGGTGCGCAGTCTCTGCACGCCTAACCTAGTAGCACCCGGATAAGAATGAGCTTGGCTCCGAACGACGGATGATAGTACCGAAGTTGAACCTATCGGTGAAGGCTGGTCAGCTATTGTCGCATTCTACATGAGGCAGTATGGCGGACCTTTGCTTTAGCTGCGTTCCAAGGCACCATGCTGATCAGGTATACAGGACGAGGGAGTGGACGAAGTGGTACTAGTAGCCTGCGCCGTACGGAGCGGGGTCGGGCGCTCTGGGTTAGGTGGAATCAGATCTCGGCCCGAGGAACCCGGGCACCAAAGTGGCACAGCGTCTATCGAAACTCTGAATCCGACCAAGATCGACCTCTCTTGCTTCGAAGCTTGAAGTCCTCGCATACAGAGACGAACTGCCTACCTTCTTGCTGGTCCGACATTGTGTCTACTTTATCGCCAACCAGTACCAGGGGCGATTGCTGTACTTGTACGAGCGAGCAAGCCAATCTTGTGCGCCACTGCGGCAGGACTTCTGGTCAAGAGAAGACTCACGGGAAAGGTTACTATGCAAGTGACACGCGGACTACTGCCTCCAACCACAGATGGGTCTAGATCACAGGTGATGGACTGTTACCATCCGCTCAACAACGCCGAACTGTGCAAAATCTCACGACTACAGTGCTGCGGCCTGCGCGACCGTGCTTCACCCACCGTCTTGACAAGGTTACGTCGCGCTCACCATGCATGTACTCACGCCCAGCGTGCATGGACAGCGCCTTCAGCCACTTCTGTGTATACTCATCATGGTTGGCGGCTTGCACCGGCGAACAGGCCTCAATGAATTCACGTCATATCTCGGCCTTCGCTTAGATATGCCAACATGATCAAAGAATTCGAAGCACAGAGAAGCTACCTTGGTGCCTTGCCCTCTCGGCGAGCAACTCACCTCATATCGCCAGCCTGCAAACTTCGTGAAACCGATGAGACTGGGAGTATTGGTACTCGATTTACAGGTGAGTACGGAGACACGGACACCGTACACTACCGTGCGCAGCACAACGCTATGCGTGTGGAGCGATCAGAGCATACTGCGAGGAGGAGAGCGCTGAGCAGGCTTTGCACAATCACGATGCTGATGGTAGTTGTCCGACACCCAGGTGCATGCTCTCCGGCCGGGAGGCAGATATGCCTCCGAACTCTAATATTGCGCGCGCCCCTTATACCAACTGGGATCGCTCCCGTCCGGTTGCCTAGGTACACTGTTCCCTGCATCCCTTCCCTGTCCTTTCCCCTCACATCCCTGGACGGGCGTGAAAGCCTCCCTCCTATGCGGTGAAAGCTGCGACCGCTTGCATGGCCGTTCTCCACCATAAACCTTCCAGGCGCGGAGGCCTGCGTCCACGTCTCTGGATAGACCCGAATCCGTCCAACGCCGAAACCTCCTTGTCCACACCCGCATCTTCCGTCTCCCCAGATCCCAATCCCAGTCTGGCGGGCTCCTCAGAAGACACCGATAACTCTACTCCGACCTCTTCTGCGGAGCTGTTCTACGTCTTATGTCTATACGATTACGATGCCGAGGACAGTGATCAGCTCTCCTTCCGCAGGAACGACATCCTGGACGTCGTGAAGAAGGAAGATACGGTAAGCACATGATCTTTACAGAAGATAGCTGAGCCTATCTGACATGTTTGCAGGGCTGGTGGGCGGCCATCCGTCCAGACGACAATACAGTTGGCTGGATTCCGAGTGCCTTCGTCGAACCCATTTCCGACGCTCTTGCAGACAAGCTCAAGAATGGCGGAGACAGGGTGCTAATCTATCAAGACGACCACAAGCTTCATGGGTCTCCTGAGCTTACAGACCCCTTCGTCGTGTCCGATGGAGAACACCGTGGGTATGACTGGATGCCGTTGATGAATGGGGACAAGGTATGTCTTTCGTGGCATTGCTTCAGTTCCCCAGCTCAAGACCACGCAGGTTCCCATCTTGCAACTCGGTTCTGAGCCTAGTGTCCCAGACATGACGAACGCGTTCAGCCCCCTTGTACCACCACATGAAGGCATCGACGCCAACCCAGCGGACGCTGAATCGGAACTGTCCCCTACGGAAGTGATCCTTTCTCGCAGGAAGTCTCGTCCGCCTCCTCTGGTCGAAAGTCCGTACACTGAGGAGGGGCAAGTCCTCACCATCCCTCCTGCTCCAGTAGAGGAGCAACCTCTGCCCTCTACGCCTCGCACTCCGGGGTCTGCTCGTCGACGTAGTATGTCTCTTCCGAGCGGGGAGACCCCTCCGTCAGATCACCAAAGGTCGCGCTCTGAGTCTTCGAAGCCTTCTGCCAGGCGACATCTGCGCCGTCGCCCACTTCTCATTGACGACCAGTCCTCGCTGAAACGCCTCACCACTCTCTTCGAGGCGCATAACCTCGAGGAGCTTGACCATCTCATCATGAGTCCGGTCGTACAGGATTCGTTCGACAGCTTCGCTCGTGGCACTAATTGCGCGATTATTCCTCGCCCTGACAAGATCAAGCAGATCACTGGGGACGATGAGGCACAGGCCTTCCACGATGCAAAGCTTATCCAGGCGACGTGGTACCTCCGTCCCCTCTATGGGGAATGGGAGATGCAGCTCCTGCCTGATGGGAGTGTCTCAGCTGGTACACTACGCGCTCTGGTGGAGTGGTTGACTGTCGATTTCCTAAGTTAGTCCGCTGATGGTTCAACCGTTTAATAGCGCACTGAACAAGCTTGACAGAGCCTATCCAGGAGACGCGATATCGGCAAGCGTTCCTGACGACGTATAAATCGTTCGCCACGGCGGAAGAGGTCTTCGACCTTCTCGTAGCTCAGTTCAATATCAGTCATCCTGGCTCGCTCAGCTTGAAGGAACTGGAGCAATGGAAGGAGAAGAAGCTCAAACCTACTCGCCGGCGTGTGCTGACTGTCCTCCACGTTTGGACGGACCAGTATGGCTTGTTGCAGGACGACCCATACCTCGCACGGCGCATCGTTGACTTCGTATCCTCCATCACTTCCCCTCCGGTACTCGCCAGCACTGCTAAGGACGTCCTGAAGTCGCTCGAGCGTTACGTGAGCCCCGCTTCAATAACATCTGTGCGCCGACGTCTGCTGACACTCTGTCAGATCTCTGTCATCCCTCCTACCCCGGTTTCTGCGCAGTCGCGACATAAGAGAGGAAAGGGATCGAAGAGCGAACTTATTCGCATGGACACCCTCGTGCTGGCTGAGCACCTCTGCGTACAGGAGCAGAAGCTCTACTCCAAGATCCGTCCGCACGAGTGCATGAACTGGGTCAAGCACCAGACTGGCAATGCTGTGAGGAACCTCGTAGTCTTCAACGCGCTGCACGAGAAGCTCGGCGCGTGGGTCAAGCTGAGCATCCTCAGCACGGAGGGTCTGGGCAAGCGCGCAGAGACGATCGACTTCTGGATCAAGGTTGCGGAAGTAAGTGCTGTGCCATTGGACTCATCATCCAAAAGCAATACTGACCCCATGGGGTGTTTCAACCAACTCAGAAATGTAAATCAATGCACAACTACGCCTCGATGCACGCGCTCGTCTACGCGCTCTCGAGCCCGGTCATCAGCCGTCTGCACCTCACCTGGGCACATGTTGGGCGGCGAGTGCAGCTCGAGCAGCTCGCGAAGTACCACGAGCCGACGGGCAACTTCTCCGCATATCGCCTCCTCCAGCGTTCCGTCGACGGGCACTGCATCCCATACATCGGGATGTACCTCATGGATTTGCAACTCGCAGACCAGCAGCACCCGGACGACATCTTGGTCGCGCCCTCATCGTCACCGCTCGGGACGACGGTGTCCCTCATCCACTTTGCGAAGCGCGAGAATTGGTGGCAGGCGATTGACGCGATGCTGCGGCACCAGGCGAAGCCATATACGCTTGCGGAGGACTCGACCATCGTAACATATATTGAAACAAACCTCGTGCAGGCAGGAGAGAAGGATCAGGGCTCGTTCTGGATGAAGAGTCAAGAGATTCAGCAGGCTGAAATGCAACATGCTGATATACGCAAGGGGCTTGAGCTCGCGGGGTTCTGAGACTCCCCTCCCTCATGGGTATTTATTGGTATCGTTATTATTCTATCGACTGTATGCGCTACTTCACGGGCTGGTGCCCAGAGTCTCTCATTGTATAACGCCCTCATTTATATCATCGTCACTCCTTCGTTGTATCTTCTCATTGGCTATAATCATCAAACACACTAGGAATCCGATCTGGAAGTTTGGCAGTCCCATCTTCCACAAGACGCAAGTCCATATATAACAGAGAATCTGAACAGTGGGTAAACTACAAAGTGAAAGATGCGGTAACAAGACGTCCTATAGAAGAGGTAGGGGAACGACTACCATGCCGATGACTAGCGTGTACAGCGGGAGCAGGCGGTGACGTATCTAGCAGTTGCACTGCTCGCCCTGGCCCTGACCAGCAACTGCTTGCTTGTTGAGGTCGACCCCTGTTCTCGCTGGGCCGGCACGAGCGCCACCTCTCGCTGATGGTGGAGCAGTGAGAGGGAGCTTCTTGGCTATATAATTGCGTGAGTCTAACAAAACAATAGCTATGCCGACTTTGCGCACCAATGGAAGTGAAGATATCAGACACGCCCTCGCCTGTCTTTGCACTAGTCTCCCCCCACATGAGGCCCTCCTCCTCAGCGTACTTCTTCGCCTCTTCTTCGGAGACCTGACGACGGGCTGCTAGGTCGAGCTTGTTCCCGCAGAGCGCGATGACGATATTGGGGTCGGCTTGCCGCTGGAGTTCGCGAATCCAAGACTTCGCCTTCTCTAATGACGTGGACTGTGTGATGTCGTACACCACTACCGCACAGTTCGCGTTCCGGTAGTACATAGGAGCCTTTGTATCGCCTCTGTGAGCGTAGGTACGCACGATTAATAGAAGGAGGACATACAAGAGACTAGGAGACCTGGTCAGCATGACGTCCACTAGAGTGTAGCCGAGCGTACCTTGTAGCGTTCCTGTCCCGCAGTGTCCCTTTTCTCCCAATGGGCGAGTGTTTTGCATGCATGTCAACGAGTAACTCACCAAATCTCGAACTTGACGGTGGTCTGGTCCTCGAGCGTGACTGTCTGTGTCAAGAAGGCGGCTTCACGAGGTTGAGGACAGGTGAGATAAGACATATTTGGCAACGTACCACCGATCGTACTCTCCCGGTAGTCATCGAACTGATCCTTGACGAAGCGCAAAACCAAACTGGCAGCGTAGCGAACTCAGCAACACGCCGGAGTAGACCCGAAGCAGTCATGGAATAAGTACCTGGACTTCCCCACCGCGGATTCGCCTGAGTATGGAGACTGTAAGTGCCGCACTCAGCAGTAAGATGCTGGTAAACACACCCAGAAGGACGAGCTTAAACTGGAACTGCTTGGACATGACCGGGGGAGAGGGACGGTGGCGGGAGGAGGCAATGAGGAGGGCTATCGCGCAGCAGGTGACGCCTCATGCGAGGCTCTGGTGCCGTGGGCCCACCCGGGGCAGACGCTCGCCCGAATGGGGCAATATTCCCACGGACTGTTCGTTGCAAGCGGACTAAAATTGACGTCTTTCCTCATCTCCCCGACCATCACCTGCAGCGTTTCGTTCCCCTCCTTCGTCTGAGTTGATTCTCGTCTCCTTGCGATACCTCTTTGAATCTCGAACACGCAACACTTTCGGCAGTTTGAACCTTTAGCTGGCAGCTGCACCTTATCCTCGACACGTCACTGAGCGCGATACGCACCCGCGAGTTAAGAAGATACCCACGAAAGTCGTTGAGAAAATGAATCGACACCATCCGTACGGCGGCGCGCCCTATGAGGGGCCACGCAGAGGCGGCGGCAACTTTGGTCCTGGGCCTGACAGATCCCACCACTATGACAGGGGCGGGCCTCCGAGAGGACGAGGTTTCGGCCGTGGTCGTGGACGTGGCGGCGGGGGCGGGGGTGGCCAAAACTCCTACGGTGGCTATGGGAATCCAGGTCCGTATGACCAGGGTCCCCCGCAAGGCGACATGGGTGGATACAATAACTATCAGTCCAGCCCTCCGCAAGGGCAGTACTTCCAGAACGGCAACTACAACGCTCCAGGTCCCGGACAGTATAATGGCCCAGCTGGTGGTTATGATCAGGGTTATGGCAACGAAGGTACGCTTGAGAGTCATCTAAGATTTGAGTCTCTTGAATGGCATGAGAGGCCGCTGCCAGGTCCTGGAAGTCCGTCGTACCGAGATTGTCCGCTTGCCCCTGGATATGGACTCCCTCTTCGTGGTGCCGTGCGCTCCAAAATCGGGCTTCCGGTGTCAGTGACGTCTGTCGAGATCACCATCCTCTGGATTCGACTGGCTTTACATACTCATCGTAGGAAGAACCTCCGGTCTACACGAGCTGAAGATCACCTTCTGAGCGCCCTCGTGCCTGAGAATGACATCTTCTTGCAATCTTTCGGCGCCGTTCTCTCTGTTGTTTACCTGAAATTCGACATCGCATTCTCACATTTATTGATCGTTTGAGTAGATGATTGGGGCCAAAACTACGACCAGCAGGGAGGATACGGAAACGGTAATCGTTTCCAAAAACGCCACCCCCGCCGCGAGCGAGATGACAAGGTTCACGATTCGATTATTGAGGAACGCCTTCAGCGAGAGCGGCCCTGTCGTACCCTCTTCATCCGTAATATCAAGGCGAGTCAGACATCGCGCGACGGAGACGCATACATTTTGCAAGCAAGCTGACGCAGGACACGTGTACTCCCAGTATGAGACGAGCAGTGAAGACGTAAGACGACTTTTCGAAGAACACGGCGAGATTAAGACCTTCTTTGACCTGATCGCGAATCGTGGGATGGTATTTGTGACATACGTGAGTGTGCCCGTGCGCCCGGCGTGTCATCAATCTAATGAGGCGATCATCAGTACGATTTGCGCGCTGCAGAGAGAGCAAGAGATCGATTGCAAGGTTCTGAGATCAGTGGCCGTCCCGTATGTCCTATCACTGGTGTTATTCGCAACTATGCCTCAATTTTTGTTCCAGATCGACGTCCATTATTCTCTCCCTCGTGACGACTCTCAGGGGCGAGCCACCGAGAAGCAGAAAGACCAGGTGAGGTGTCATCCACGGACTTTGGCAGCTCTGTGCTCATATATGGCTGTAGGAATTGCAAGGTAACCTGTTGGTTACGCTGCGCAGCTCAAATCAGCCCATCGACGATGATGAGGTGCGCCGCAAGTTTCAGCAATTCGGGGAGGTCAAGTCCGTTCGTCCTGTTGGAGATCGTCCGGAGTAAGCACCACCCCTACTGACCTGACCGTGAAGCTGACATCAACACATAACTCTAGTCAACGTTACGTGGAGTTTTTCGATACTCGGGTAGGTGTTTGTCGTTTGTTCTAGATGTCCATGGTAGTGTCTCAATGTCTCGTCAGGCTTGTGAAGAGGCGCACGATCGTCTGCGCCATCAAGGTTTACAAGATGGGGTAATGGACATTGCATATGCATCACCCAGCGATGACCCTCGCGCAGCTGCAGCTGCTTCGCCACGGTACGCTTACGCTGAGTTTGCTTGATCTGATTACTGATAGCAATGCAGTCGCGACGATCGCGGTGGTGGCTTCGGACAACGTGAATGGGATGATTCACACAGCAACCGCGGTTCGCGCGGCGGACGAGGGGGACGAGGAAGAGGAAGAGGCAGAGGCGGCGGCGGAGGAGGAGGCTTTGGTGGCGGGAACGACTGGGAAGACCGAAGTTTCCGGGATCGCAATCGGTCATACGACGAGGAGTTCGGTCGCAGTCAACGTTCTGGCGGAGGCGGACGCGGTGGCTATAGCGGTGCTCCTGGGCCTGGGTATGCCGGTTCTGGAGGTGGATACAATCAACCGCCTGCAGTCCCTCCGGCGGAGGTCAGTCTATCCGTGTCATTGCTCGTATCAAGTCATAACTGTTCTGATAGGCTGCTGACGAACGCGAACGCCTTGAGCAAGCGAAGAAGGTCCAGCAATTGTTAGCTGCATTGAAGCAACCACAAGGCGGCGCCCCTGCTCCTGCTCCTGCGCAGGCTGCTCCTCCTCCTGTCCCCCCTGCACCGGCGCAACGCATGCCTCTACCCCCTGCTAACGCAAATCCATACTACAGCCAGCCGCCACCGATGCAACCTGCGCAGGTCCCACCGTATAGTGCCCCTGCCCCTCCTCTGCACCACGCCTATCCCGGAGTGCCTCCACAAGCATCCGCTCCAAATGCTGCCCCGGCGCCGCTGGCAGGCCTTCCTCCAAACATCCTGGCTCTGTTGCAGCAGGGGGCGCAGGCTCAGCAGCCGCAGGCGGCCCCTCCAATGCCTCCTTACAGTATGCCTCCCGCATCTGCGATGATTGGGGCGCAGCAGTCGGCTGGCCCCGGGGCGGCTCACGGTGCCCCTGGTCAACCAGGATATCAACAATTGATGGCTTATCTTGTACGTGTCCCATCTGCCCAATACTGGACGTACCAATTCTGACGTTCATCCGCCTTCATCCGTCACCGCAGTCCCAGAAACGATAGACTCTAATACTATTATGTATGACCGAGATGCTCATGATGCTCGAGATGCCTGTGCTTCGCTACTTAACTTGAACTTCTATCTTATTCCTAGTATCTTCGATGTAGACGCTTTTCGCTCATTTGATGATGCGGCCGTAGTATGTACATCGTACAGTGTACGAGTTGTCATTCCGATGACAAGTCCGGATGAGGGACAGTGTGAGCGCCTGTTACCGTCACCGATATCTCTCTCGACTCTACACTGCAACTTGCTCTCAGCATGCTGAATCTTGCCAACTTGCGCACCTTGCTTTCACGAGTGCTGGATCCCCCGTCGCTTCACACTGTTGCTCTCTTTACACCAGAGGGTGAACTGGTTTGCTATGCCTCATGTCCGACCAAAGCGAAGGACCATGTACGCGTTCTTGTAGGCCTCAGTACAGAGATATGGCAGGAGACTCGAGAGCAAAATATCGGCATGGTCGACTCGGAGGTTCGTCTGCAAGACCGCCGCGTATGTCCCCAGTATCTAAGACTTGTCACTAGCTTGGGCATCTGCTCGTTATGCCAGTGGAAACCCCGAAGAAGGACGAGGATGATGAACCTATCACGCTGCTGGCTCTGAACTCTGAGACGAGCGTGCCATGGAGTCAGCTGGAACTGAAGGTGTGCATATAAAACAGGTATCTGCACGCCCTTCCTGACGACGTACACAAGGCAAGGAAGCTGGCTGAGCATCTGGAGAAGCCTGTTGCTCAGCTCAGCGGGATGATTGCTTCTGTGCCTCCACCCCCTACAAGTCCCCGACGCGGGGACCGCCGAACCAGTTGATCCAATGTGAGTCAGCATATCTCCTCATGGGCACTTTGTTGAGCTCATGAGAGCCCAGCAGAACAATCATCCAGCCTTCCTCGCACTCGTCGTAAGCTACACTCCCTGGAAGTCTCGTTTGCGGCGGTCATAACTCCATTGCGTGAGAGCAGACTCCACCACCACTTGCTGCGCATGGTGTCGGCCTACGTCCGCTGGCATAGCTACCACGAGAAGAGTCTGTCTTCGCCGTTCTTCTCGTGGTTATGCCCATGACCTTGTGACGTTACGAAGTTATGTCTGGACTCTGTACTGCCCCAACTGTAACATTCTTGACCACGAGAAGTGGGCTTTGGGGTCGTCGTGTGTGCCGTATATAAGTACATGAGGAATTGATCGTGCTGAAAGCCATCAACTGCCGAACGGTGCCTGCCTCGCCAGGGTGGAATTGGAAGACGTCATATCCTTTCGCGCGGTTACTGCGAACGCCGAAACGCGAGCGAGCGCGTCTGTGCTGTCTCATCGCGTCCCTTCCTTCCGACTCTCCCGACCGCCGGTGCGACCTCTTCCACCACACCCTCCTCCTGTCTCCCTCGACGCCTTTGGTGGCGTCCTTGCTGGTCATGCGACGATGCGCTGTTGCTAGAGTGCGCCTTCCTCAACCAATCTCGTCGTCGACAGCGGGCACGCGGGTTCCGGGACACAGATATTACAGCGCGCACGCTCAGCAGCAGAAAAAGACCCATCCCATAGCGAGTGACGCGTATTTCAGCGCACCGACCACACCAAAACCACTCATACGCCCCGATCCGTACAAGCTCGTCGCGCCGGAGCTGCAGCAATTGCGCGAAACGCTCCTTGACCTCCTGGGCTCGTCACACCCGTCCCTCACTGAAATTGCGAAATACTACTTCCTGCACCCCTCGAAGCAGCTACGTCCACTCCTCGTCCTCCTCTTCTCGCAGGCGACGAATGGGCTGGGCGGCGGCTGGCACTTAAAGAAGTGGGCGGCCGAGTGTGAGGGTGCGGGTGGGCGTGCAGAGGAGCTCGACCGTCCGTTGACGCGTCCGGACGTTCTCAACGACTGGAACCCAAGCATGCCCGACCACACCGCGTCGTTTCAATCGTCATTCTCGCTGCGCCCTCCACGACCACCTCATCAAGCTCCTACCCCCCCTCCGTTCCCGCCACCTGGCATTCCGACCGTTGCCTCACCTCTGGCGCTGCTCCCGACGCAGGTACGCCTCGCACAAATCGTGGAGATGATTCATGTCGCGTCGCTTTTGCACGACGACGTGATTGACAGGTCGCCGCTGCGCAGAGGGGCCGCGTCCGCACCCGCTGCGTTTGGCAACAAGCTTTCCGTCCTGGCTGGAGACTTCCTTCTGGGTCGCACCAGTGCCGCGCTTTCCAGGTTGGGCGAGAGCGAGGTGGTCGAGCTCATTGCGAGCGTCATTGCGAACCTAGTCGAGGGAGAGATTCTGCAGCTGAAGTCCGTCCACGCGGAGGAGTTGGGCATAGCGGGTTTGTCGCCGTCCGTGGGCCAGGATAACTGGAACATCTACCTACAGAAGACCTACCTGAAAACGGCGAGTCTGATGGCTAAGGGCGCCCGTGCGGCGGTCGTCTTGGGTGGCTGCAAGGAGGGCGAAGTGTGGAAGGAGGTCGCGTACGCGTACGGCCGCAACCTCGGTATCGCGTTCCAGGTGAGGAAATCAATTGGGAGTATCATCAACCTCTGAGTTAACTTGCCATCATCAGCTTGTGGATGACCTCCTCGATTACGAGGCTGGAGAAGCGACCTTGGGCAAGCCAGGAGGCGCAGACTTGCAATTAGGTCTTGCGACTGGACCTGCCCTATTCGCCTGGGAAGAGCACCCTGAAATGGGTCCTCTGATCAAGCGCAAGTTCGAGCAACCAGGCGACGTCGAGCTGGTAAGTGTTTCAGCAAATAATGGCGTACTGGTGTCTGAATAGTCCATCTCCCTCCGCTCCAACAGGCGAGAGACCTTGTGCGCAGATCATCCGGCGTTGAGCGGACGCGTGAGCTTGCACGGGCTCATGCGGACAAGGCTCGAGAGGTGCTGTCCGTCTTGCCCGACAGCGAGGCCAAGGGAGCTCTGGAGGCATTGACGGAGAGGGTGGTCAAACGGACGTCCTGACGCTGGCTAATCTACATATATCTGATTAGACGATGTGCCCACTCTCTGGGACGCTGTTGACCTTCGTGCCGTACTATACATGCATGAACTTTCTTGTCTGCTTGTCTATTGTTATTCGGCAGGTGTGACAGTGGTGTCCGGGGTCCACGGCACGTATGTTACCCCGCGCCCCAGCTCGAAGGCCTTGACCTCCTCCTTGCCTCCTCCCAACCTCCTCCTTGCCTCCTCCCACCACTCCGCCTGCGAACCCTGCCGTCTGCCGACGCAACTTGTCTCTTGCCACCATGGTCCACACGCTCTCTAACCGCGAAACCACCGTTCTCGGCAAGCGTTGCGCACCATCAGACACTGAACCCTACCGCCTCAGCAGGAGCATGACCGCGGAGGACCCGCAAACCAGAAATCTCCTTCTGGATACCCTGGAGCTTCCCACACTGCCAGCGTCGACAAGACGTCGCGTCAATCCTGAGAGTCTTGCCGTTCGACTCGGACCTGAGCTGGTTGCCGAGCTGGAGAGACACGTGCAGCCTGGCGTCACTGAGATGCCCTCGTTCGCCATACGGCAGGAAGTTCAGGAGCGATATAACGTCGACCGACGACACATCTACGATTGGTTTCATAGCAAGGGCCTCCGGGTTACCAAGGAAGACAAGCGTGCTACCGTCGAGTTGAAGACCGACGCGATGCGCCTGAATGTGGGTCTCCTCGACCTAGACACACGAATAAATGCGCATATATTGACCTCTTCTGGTGTCCAGAGACGTGTAGTGCGCCGCCGTGTCGCACCCGCGCCTCCGATCGCGAAAGCTCGTCCTCGTCCCAGCAAGGCGCAGCCTGTCAAGCCTGTCGAACCCGAGCGTACGGAGCCTATCTCTGCCATGATGCCCCCGGTCGTGTTGCCGGCCGCGAAGACGGTCGACGAAGAGGACCAGGACCTTCGTCTGTGGACGTTCGCGCCCGCTAGCGAAATTATCGGACAAGGGTCCGCGGCATCGGGCATGCAACGACTGCCGCCTGGCTTCTCGCGTACGCTCAGTGACCCGCAGATCAACTCAGTTCTCCCTTCCTACGGCGATGTGACGCTTGATCGGACGCAACGCTTGTCCTACTACGATACGCTCTCTCGTGTTCTGGGACCTGCCAACGGACTTCAAGAGTGCATCGGGACGTATGGCGCATACATGGCGAAGCAAGCCGAGATCTACTACGAGCGGCTCCTTCCTGGTCATCTCGCTGTAACTTCGGCTCCTATCTCCGTAGCTCTTCCTTTGCACGATGTCGAAATCTCTCCCTCGGGACACCAGTCGCAGTTCACTGGGGCGACCTATGATACCTTCTCAGATTCTTCCTTCGACCCTATGGGCCTGGCGACTTCGTCCTACTCTGACAGTTCATTCTGCCTACTGGATGATGGTTTCGCAACCTCTCTCCCTGAGCAAGGCTTGTGCCTCGAGTTGAAGGACATACTGGCGAGCCCCGTTCTGCGCGATGACACGCTTCCAGACCGGCCGAACTCCCAACAAGCTCCAAGATCGAACCCGGTGCAGAAGACGGTCACCTTCGCGTCGACGAACAGAGCATTGCTCAACTTCTCAGCTCTCCTCCTCTCCGCAGGTTCCGGCGCCGTTGTGAACTATTCTTCGAGCTCTCTTGCGGGTGCTCTTGAGGAAGTCGTCCCTCCTTCACCGAGGTCTGCGAAGGCGGAGCAGGATGCTCGGCGGCGAAGTCGGGAGTGGTCGCGTCCGCGCATGGGTCGCCCAAGGGCGTACTCCGCTGGCGGTGGCATGTAGTTCTCCCACTCATCGCAATCCCTCCGTCGCTCTGCGGGCCACTACCCGGCCTATGCGGTAACCGTCGACGTGCCGAACCCTGAACCTTGCGCCACACTTCCATCACGAGTATCTTCCATTATGCCGATCCGTGAGTTCGTTTGTTCCGGCTGGTGTGTCGTGCAGTTCAGAAACATCGTCTGATCGAGGCTCACAGCTGCCCCTACATCGTCCGCGCCACCTCGGCAGGTGCACCGGGTTCCTTCCCCGATGCTGCTGCCAAACACACGCAAGCTCACAAATCCCTAAGTACGTGCAAGAGAACCGTCTAGATGGCTCACCCGCTCTCGTAGCGTCTGGGGCACCTCTACATCCCCCTCGTTGTGCCGTTATTCCCACTGAGAAAGGTCTCTAGTCCAGTTGGGTGGAGGCGTCCTCCGTAACGTCCAGCCCACTATCTCCCCCGCTCCTTTTTGTCGCATTCTTCCCATCTCTGCCCTGCCAGTCGCACGCAGCGGTGACGTGTCTTTTGTGCGAACACGCATGTTCCGGTGTTATCATGTTGTCAGACTGGTACTTCTTCGTTCACTTTAACTTGTATTTCCATGTTCTCGAACCTAGATGCCGGCAGAGTGCTGCCATCCTATGAGTCGACGGCGAGGATAGACAGACCAGCCCATCGTCATCTCTCTCTTTCTTCTTCTACCACTGTCATAGTGTGCAGACGAACATTCTACAGATAAGGAGTTGCCGAACCTGTCCAGGGAGATGTTCGTGGACCCGGGCGGCCCAGGTCAGCTCCTAATGTCGGTGAAACGGACGTGCACTGCGTCCGGTGCGTCGCGGCCACGTTGTGGTGTATCATCTATCCTCGAGGAGCCAGAGAGTCAAAGGAACCTGATGGCGAACCAAGAGAGAACGCGTGGCGTTCACGTCTTGTTCCTTGAGTAAGTTGCGACGTCATGGTGGATCCCATCTATTAGAATATGCAGCGGGTGCGGTCATCGACGTTTCATCGTCCTTGAGGCTATGGGAGATAAGAAGACTCCGACCGGTCGTATTGCAGCCATGCCCGTCGACGCCGGGCTGGACCTGAGTGAGCGTCGTATGCGCGACACTGATCTGAACAGGGCTGCAGAGCGGAACGCTTCGGCGGATCGGCGGGTGATACATGGGGAAAGACGCGGGGAGAATCCGGATGCAGGAAATCGGGGAGATTGTATTGAACGTAGCAAGGGCCTAGCGCTGCCCGAAGTCTTAGGCATGTTGTACAGAGTAGTACGCCGTGACGTTGCGTCGGTGATGGAATGCCGAGGGTTGCATTTGACGGCAATATTCCCACTTGACTGAGGCAGATCCCGCAGAGCCTGGATGAATGTCGATGTCGTGTGCGGCACTGAAAGTAGTCGAACCCCACAGATCGTCGCGCGCATAGGGAATGCAGAACGCGAGGTGGTAAGTGTATGCCGTGGAGGATAAGGGGCTTGACAGCATCGTGAGATGGTGGCAGATGGACTACACTGACCTCGAGACCGTACGGCGTCCCGTGCGGGGCTAGCACCTTGGACCAGAATTCCTCTTGCAGGGACGTTATCGATTAGACTGGAGGGAGAGATACACGTCGCCACCAGCACCGTCCTCGTCCTCGTCCACAAGGATATATTTGGAACGTCCGCCCGTCCATACGCCCACAAGTTCAGCCACAGAAGCACAGAACACAAGATGTTGTCGTAGCCAGGGTTTGTAGGCGGCGGCACCACAGCGAGTGTAGGACACGCACTCGATATCAATCGATCATCGTCTCGAGCATGCGATTGCACTCGACGCCTGTGATCTCTTGCACAGATGAAGGAGGGAGGCAGCGTTCGCGGACGCAGATGCGTCGAAACATGCCCCCTTCGCTGAGTTCGATACTGAATGGATACCAGATCAGCTCCATCGACCATCGGCCACGTTCATGCCATCCCACACGGTGCGTACCTGAAGAGACCTGAAGCGACAGCCATCCTGTTGTCTGCGACAGCGCAGCGTGCTCGACGGTCAGCTAAGAGTCGAACGATAGTAGCTGGCGCTTCTGCCGACTGCCGACGGTTCAGTGGTCCTCCGCGACGGGGTCACGGGACAATTCCAGGGGTACTCCGGAATCCTGGGGGTGGCATGGAAGGAAACCAAACCTTCTAGGCCGCGTTAAATGAAGCCCCAGCACACCGTCGGAGCACCGTCGCGGAGTCGATCGAAGACGAGTGTGCTGGCCGCCATTGAGAAGCTTCTGAACCACATCGGCGTTGAACCTAGAGCTTGGACCTGACGTGGGCGGCGCGTGGGACTGCACCAGCGGGCACGGAGAGGAAAGGGGAAGGAGGGAGGGGAGGCTGCGGTTCCACGGCAGCGTACGCTGAAAATCTGGGGAAGAGTGAGTAAGCTCAAGAAGCTATCCTGGCCTTCGGCGGGCATGGATGCGGACGCTCCTGAGTCGGGAGCGGACAGATTGCGCGATTACGATGTTCTTGGATGCGTACCGTAAGAATGGAAGACGCGTGTGCTGTGGTTGAACCATCCAGGGTGACGGGGTTTGCGGTAGAGTTGACGCCACCGTAGTAGCTTGCAAATCCGGGGTCACTTCGCAGCAGGATCCAGCGAAGATGAGAATGCAGCATCCTGAGGTAACGAGCCTGCTCGTACGAGACTGAGGCCCGAGTCTGGATCAGGCAAACATGTGGGAGTAGAGCAATGCAGAACGTACATTGGAAGCGGAACGGAGCCTTGAACTCACTCCGATGGGGGTTCGCCTCGAGGGTTTCTGAGCGCTGCGGCATTGTGCGATCTCCAGAGCAGGATCTGTGGTGGCCAGTGTGCGTCAGAGTCGCCTGACAGACATGTGCGACAAGTTCGACAGCGAGTCCGTGAAGTCGAGAACCTGCAGCACCCACGGCATGTGAGCCTACGCAATTCTGAGGGCTCCGTGACAGGATGGGGAGGGCGCATGCTACTATATGCGCGCAAATCAATCCGCTTGTGGACGAAGCGACGAGGGGCAGCTGCAGCTATACAATTGCATCCTGCCGCGAAGCGTGGAAGAGCTCTCTACTGCAGGATGCAAGGTGAAGGATCAACACAAGGGTCGAACACCAGTTCTTCCTGTGGGCAGTCTCGCCTACAACCAGCGGCGCATGGCACTCAGATGATCCCTCATCTCGCAACGAATCGGTGGATGATCACGTCCAGCTACCCACCACCCGACGACGAGGACCTGATGTGGCTGGGGGCATCGCGTAAAAATGGCATACACTCACCCATGGAGTGCGAGAGAGAAGACGAGTGTCGTCACGAGGCGGCCTGCCGAGCTCTTCTTCCCAACGGATCTCGAGATCGGCTGTTCAGTCCTCAGCGGGTAGCACGAAGGCGCCCCGACGTGTTCCTGCGAGCGGAGAGCCTCAGCACGCACGCCTTCGGACCCTACAACCCAAGGGCGAGACCTGGGAGACATGGTCACACGACAGAAGGAGGGGTGGTTTGACTCACCGGCATCCTCTGCACGAAACGTCTAGAGCCCGCTTTCGTGTCTGGCGAGAACGAGGAGATGCACGTTGTGGTTGGCATTCCGTCGCGTAGCTCAGATGGTTAGACGTAAGGCGGCGAACACATCGCGGCCATTGTGAAGACGACGCCTGCCACCCATCGTTACTTCTCTCCCTGCTCCGAAGGCTTGAGTGGGAGCCTTGACCTGCTTACTCGACGCAATTCCGATTCCACCGCGTAAGTCCGAGTCCTCGAGCTTTCTCGTCTTGGATCAGTGTCAGGCCCATGCAGACGCCGCTCCATGCAAAGCTGGTCATATTCGCGCGGATGCGATATGTGCGCACACCACATCGTCTCATTTGCATGTTCGCCTGGCTACGGAATAGTCAGTCACAAAATAGCCAAGGTCGGGCGGCATGACGGTGGGATGACTCGCCTACGCGTCCAAGTTGCCACTACGCAGCCGCAGGCGATTCAGTGCGATCTAGCTGGATATATCGCATCAGCGTGCGTTCATGCTGGCTGGGGCGTAGTACTGCATGCGACATGAACGTGCGAATCGGACCAGGACAGCTCCCGCGGAGAGGCTGCTGGTTCTGTTACGCGCAATCGGGGGAGCGTGGGGGCAGACCGCGTCCGCGGACGAGCGACAAGCCGCCTCATGTTTGCAGGACGGCGTGGACGGTGCTGAATCTGCTGATGGATTTGCGGCGTGGCAGGAGAGACGACCGTTCTATCCGGCCCATCGCAACACTAGTCTCAGGCGTAGTGGAGCCGTCCCATCTTCTCACTCCCTGGGTTGCACGTCGCTCGCCCACACGTGCCGCAGTGCATGTGTCACAGATGCGTTCCGCGGCGGGCCTGGCGGACAGAGCGTATCAGCAAAGGCAGGTCTTCCCCAGTGCCATGATGTCCGATCTCGTAGGCCTGCAGCGCGCCGCGGAGGCAATTGTAGAGCTGGTGCTGGACATGGACTGACGGAAGAGATTGTTGCCACCCGAGCTTGGGAAGGCATGTCATGGACGGGCGCTGCAGCGCAGCGGACATTTCGGCGCCGCCCGCACTTCGATGACAGTACACCGCCGTTCTCGCATACTTGTGGGCTGCCACACGGCAAAGGGCTTGTGTTGACGTTGGATCTCCGAGGAACCAGATAGGCCTCGACAGCCGGATCTTGTGTTGCACAGACTCGACGAGATAACAGACAGCAGTGGTATCGAACGACTGTGATCAAGAACGCTCAACATCCGCATCTCATCTCCCGAGGGCTATTCTAGAGCGCTGGGACCTACTTATTCCGAGTACTCTACGTACGCGCGATACAAGAAGGTATGAGGACGCCTCTTCTTCGGTTGGCGGTCCCGACTGGCAGAGTTCGGATAGGGGCAGGAACGCGCTGCAGCACGGAGAGGAGGTGGTTGGGAAAGTGCATCGGTCGGTGCGGGACGAAGAGCGTTGCGGAAGCACGCAGCGTGCACAGCGAGCATGCCGTATGGGGTGGACAGCCTGGGAGCACCGTCCTGTTCGATGGGATGTGCGCGGCAGCTGGGAACACAGCGACATAAAAGCTTAAGCGTGTGTTCACTCCGTGGCGGGCGCAGTTATGGTGGTCGGGAGGTGCGCAAGAGAGGAGATGCGGGAGCCAGTACAAGCCGGCTGGGGAAGCAGGGCAGAGGGCCAAGTGTAGAGACCGGACCTGGGCCGCAGGGCGTTCTCCGCATTGGGACGGACGATCCTGAGATGGTGCTGGGATGCGGCAGACGCAGAACGAGGTGAAGCAGATGCCGGTGGGGCCATGTCGGTGAATTGATGAGCGGGAGACGTGGGTCGGAAGCACATGCTGCAAGAGCGGTGGCGCAGGGACGACGGCATGTTGCGGGACGTCGTCGTAGGCTAACTGACTGTACTCGCCATATATTGGTCGTCGCAACGGGAGTCAAGGAGAGTGGTCCCACGACATGACGGAAAGTTTGGTTATCTGCTGATATGTCGGTCCGACGCGGTGGCCTGGACTGCACTCGGAACGGGAGTCAGAGAAGGGAATTGCGCTGAGAGGTTAGAGCGGCGTTGGAGACGAGTGGGTCCAGAGATCCTAGGAGAACTAGGAGGAGAATGGAATGCTCTGCGAGCACGCCGCGAAGGGCTTGGAGATGGACGGCCGCGTGAATGCATTCTTGGGTCGCAAACGAGCAGCATCGCGTTCGGTGGGGTCGTCGTCGTGAGGATCCGTGGCTTATTGTGGGCAGGAGACACAATGCAGGATGGAAGGGGGACAAAGGAGAATGGGCCACCGGACGGATGATTGTTGCATAAAGCGGCGGGGCAGTAGGCGCTCGGAGGGAGCCCCTTTTGCACGCCACATTCGAGGGCCTTCGCAAGCTCACGAGAGCCAGGCTCTGGTATATCTTGTCTGCATTCTGGGAGGAGGCTTCGAAGTTGTGGCCTGTATCGCACAGAAGCACGAGACGCCGCCTCGAGGCATCGCCCATATCTGCCACGGTGGTCTGCACTGCTCAATCTCGGACTCTGCGATTCCCATCCCCTCGTCTCTCGTGCGTACGTATAAGCCCGTTCTTGTCGTCACTTGTCCCCTTCTCTGATCTCCTTCCCCTTCCTCCCAGTCACGCCCCCGCGCTCCCAACATGGACCGTCGCGGCCGCTCCAGAGACGTCTCCCCCATTGCCCTCGCGCGCAGGGCCCGCCACAGCATAGACTCTGCCCGCCCTTGTGCTAGCCACCGGGACACCCTCTGCGCCAGTCCTGCGCCCCTTCCTGGTACGCACAAACCACCTCTCCGTGACCCACGCGACCGCGCCTCCCAGCCTGTCGCGTCCTCGTCACGCCGTCCACCCCCACCCTCTCCCCAGCATGATACATCTTCTCTGTCCACGTCACCGTCGGACACCATCCCACGCACCCATTCCTCCAGCAGTGTCCTTTCCGACGCCTCCGACCCGACTCCTCTCGGTCCCATAACTCCTCCGGATTCTGACCAACGCTATGCGCTCGAACGTCCACTTGACTACTATGACTCGCCGCCATCACCGCCTCGCTCTCTGCAAGACCGGATGCACGTCGCGTACGCGCTGGAGGACATGCATCTCGCCAAGGTCCTCCTGCTCAAGCTCCAGGGCATCGAGGTCGACGGCGACGACGACCCCCGCATCGCACAGGTACGCGACGAGGATTTTTCCAGCTCCTTCGTGCCCGAAGGCGGCCTTCGCCTGGACGCCGAGACCGAAGCGCGCGTACAGGAGGCCGAACGTCGCGCACGCGAGGCCCAGAAGCGACGAGAGCGAGAGGAGAAATTGCGGCAGCTCGAGAGGCGATGGGACAACAGTCTGCGAAGACTGAAATGCGAACGCGAACGCGTCACGCGAGCCAAGGAGGAGGCCCATCGCCAGCAACGGGCGGCAGAGCGTCGCGACAAGGAGCGCGAGCGCGAGCGAGTCCGCAAGGCCGAAGCCGCGCGGGCCGTCCGCGGCACCCAGCTAAGGATAGCAAGCGGCCAAACCCGTCTGCTCGTCTGCTATGATTCACTGCGGAACGCCGATGCAAGGTTTCCCAAGCCAACCCATGCGAACGAGAAGACTGATGATAACGGCCTGTTCCTGTACGACATCATGCCGTCGCCCCCATCTCGCCCCTTGTCTCTCTCTCCCCCGTCCAGTCGTTCACCCACCGACAAAGACAATCTCTCTCTCCCACGAGCACAACGCGAACTCGTCATGAAGCACGTGAAGAGTATCTCGCGGTCTGTTAGTTTCTCTGACGTCCTCACCGCCATGCACGGCCCCTTGTTTGTCGAGGACGAGCATAGCCGACCCTACGCGCGTTGCAAGCCACACCAAGCAGGGCTTCTGGCGTCACTGCTGGAGCCGGTCGAGAAGTCGGAGGCGAAGGGCAAAACTCGCGATGGTGCTTCAGAGACAGTGCGACGAAGGCAGAGGATGAAGAACCCAGTGGCCGCCAGGATCGCGCGGTCATCGACGATGGACTCCGTGTCGAGTACATCGTCGGCCACATCTTCATCTGCCTCTACTGCCACTCGTACCGGCTCCTGGTTCTCGTTCGGGAGCAAGAGCTCCTTCCGCTCCACGTCCACGGCTTTGACCACACCTTCGTCATCTCCTCTTGCCACATCCAAGCCGACCGTTATCCTCTCTGGGCCTCTGTCCAACTCTCCACCTTCGGACTCGCCTTTGCGTACACGCAGACAGTCCTCCAAGCCGCCCGTGACGCCAAGCGTTCCTGCTGCCGAGCATCCCCTCGTGCTACCCGCACCCCCGAAGCCTAAGCGCAAGGAGCCTCTCGCGATCAGTCGGGGTCGTCCCCTCACACGACACATGGATTGGTCACCCTCGGACCACTCTCCATCGCCAAGCTCATCGAGTCTTGTCGACCGGGTCAGTCGCTCCGTTTCCACTTTGGTGGACCTTGCCGCCCAGTTCCAGCGTGCATACGTCAAGGCGACCATGTTCTCTGCCGGGGTCGACCTCTACGCCCGATCGCCGTCGCGGTCTACATCACGCTCTCCCTCGCGGTCACCTGTCCGCTCTGCACGTGTCCGCTACCCACCAGTGCCCGACCGTTTCAACGCTGGCCTCAAGCCGGCGGGCTACCGCGCGTCCCCGCTCGACGTGAACGTCTTCATGGCGGCGGATGCGGCTCTCGACGAGGAGTTGCATCGGTACCAACGCACCCTCATTCCTCTGTGCCCTCCTTCTACAGACACGCTTCCTTCATATGAGCGCGTGTTCCCCCTCCCGCCCGTTCTCCCTCGCTCTCCCTTCCGGCCCCAATTCCAGCCGAACATGCGCCTCTCGCGCATGCGTCCTATCGCGAACCCCATTCTTCTCCGACTCCAGGCGCTGCACAACGTCTGCCAAACGCACGCTCTCTCTTGGCAGCGAGCGCGCGACGGCACTATGGCTGCCGGCAAGGAGAAGATCCTCGGCATCGCCTGGGAGGGCATCGGGCGGAGCACCCTCGGATGGGAAGTCAGCGTCGCCAATTAGGTACGGCGCCGTGATTCATCCACCTTTGCAACGTCCACTGACATCATCGCTGTAGCTGCCCTCCTGGCCCTCACTCCCAATCTTACGATCCACCTATGAACTGTGCGTTTGCACTTTGCATTGCTTTTTGCTTGCTGTCGCCCGCGCTTTATGAATGTTACGGCCTTGTGATCGCTAATCGCATCCCCTTACCCTTTCTTGATCATACCTACTTATTCTCCTCACGCAGCGCTACCTCATCCCTCTCCTTTCAACCTCCATCTTCATCCCCTCGTTATTTCTTGCATCTCAGTGGTGGACCGTCGCAGCGGGGCAGTGTACTTGTTGCTGTCCATGGGGGTTAGAGCCTCTGCTGCGGCGTTCCCTACCACCCCATATGCATAGGACCTTTGTCGTATAATGTCTAATGCTTCTTAGCCTCCAGTCCTCCCGTTGTATCACCTTGCACCTCGCTTTGCTACTTACACGCATCCAGTTGTCGGTACACGCGTACACACAGTGCGATGTGTGCGTTGTTGTACATTCCCCATACCCGCGCTCTCGTCAATATCACGCTTGCACTGTACATAGCTACCTCACGTCGCATTTCTACACATATGTCATATGCCTTGCCGTCGCTCGCTCGAAGTGCCCAGACTGCAGTGAAGTTGAATCGTCCACGAAGCTGTAGACATAAATAATCCACGAAAGCGCAATGTACAAAGTGAGCGGACGATGAGACAAGATGATCACCGACCAAGGTCGAAGGCTCCTCCCTGCATCTGCCAGGGCCGATCCTGAGTGTACTGGTTCATGCCGTCCCACATTGGAGGCCCGTTGCCTCTTCCTCGCCCGCCGAACATCGCTGGCCGCCGCCCCTGCATACCGCGCATCCCGGGTTGTATCATGCTGCCCCCAGGCATCCCCACCGGGGCTCCTCCACCCGCACCCTGGCCAGGCGGAGGGGGCATCATGCCCGCCCCGGGGACAGGACCAGACCCGGGGCCAGGCGCGGGGCCCATGCCCATGCCCATTCCCGGGCCTGTGTTCCCGCCGACCATGTGCGACGCCGTCTCGAACGAGGGAATGCCCGCGCGGGCGATGCCCAGCTGGCCGGGGCTCGAGGCGCGGTAGGGCGCGGTGGTGAAGTGCCGGCGGAAGGTGAGCTCGCGCGCCTCGTCCTCGAGCCAGCCGTTCGCCTCGGCGGAGGCGCGGTCGATGCCGAGCATGCGGCGGAGCTCTTCGTTCTCGTGCTCGAGCCGGGCGATTTCGGCCTCGCGCTCGACGGCCCAGTCTTCTCGGCTGGAGAGGAGCGTGTTGAGTTCCTCGGCTGTGGGGACGGAGGGGTATGCGGAGGAGGGGGATGGGTCGTGGGGGTCGTGTGGTGAGGAGGAATCGTGAGATTGAGGAGGTTGAGATGCGGGATCTTCACCGTTCATAGTGTGCATGAGCGAGCGGAGGTGTTGTGCGAGCCGGTAGAGGGACTCGGTGGCGTCTGCGTTATTGACGAAGTTGTTTTGGACTACCGATGTGTCTAGACTCCGTAGCAGAGTCTCATAATGTCGGGTCAAGGTGAGTTCGTGTTGTTGTGCCGCGAACTAAATGGTGCGTTGAGATACACGTTACGCAGGAGGTAGAGAGTCGTGACGTACTGCATGGTTGCGGAACTTCGACATGACTGTCTCCATTGTCTCCTCGTATTCCTTCAGGAGGGCTGAGAACTGCTTGTTCTCTTGTAGCAGTGTATGATTCTCGATGACAATCTGTGCGTTTTGCCGCTCTAGTTCAGACTCGAACACCTCTGGCAACGCAACGTTGTGTCAACATCTCACTCGACGTTCCGGTGGTGAGGGCTCACCCTTGGAGATGTCCACGTTCACGCGTCTTAACGAGCAGCCGCTCGCGACATGTTGTGCTTCAGGCTGAAACGCTCTGCATGCATGAATGCTCGGTAGGGATATAGCTGGCAACCAGGCATACTTTGAGTGAATGGGCCTGCGACGCGAGGGTCGCAGCCATCTTGTGGTTCAGCGCATTCTGCTCGGATAGTTCATGGAGGATTTGCCAGGCTCGTATGAGATCGCTGTCAAGATCATGACCGTGGTACATAGCGAGAGAATCGTCGAGCAGCGTGAAGGCTTGGGTAGAGGGAAGTTTAGGGAGTGCCAGTGTGCGTTGTACGCTCACGGCTCACGTCGGGTCTACGCTGCAGTGTCAGGGGTCCGCAGCTTCCGTGTCACGCTCGTGTGACCGACGCGTCTGCGCGCGCGACGCGTCTTCGGTTCGCGAGGCCGGTGGGCAGCTCATGTCTTCCTCCACCTGCCACCATAGTCTCGCAACGTCATGAGCGTACCTCCTGCTGGACCTCCACTGACTGTTCCGTCTGTGCTTCTCCCGGAGCTACTCGGCTTCATCCCACAATTTCTGCTCGATGATATCATCAACATCGCGAACGATGAGGCGCGGCAGAGCGTAGATGCCATGGAACAGTTTCTGCAGCGCTGGGCGGATGCACGCGCGGAGAAGGACGCAGAATGGGATCCGACGCAGGAGATTGAACAGGGGCTGGTCGCGTTTCAAACACTGCTAGAGAGCCATGTCGATGTTGCGTTCGACTTCTTCGAGGCATGGTCGATGCGGAACATCTTCGCTATACCCGCGGACCTGCCCGTCGTGGCCCCGCACCAGGCGGGATTGGATCTGGAGCAGCCACCGGAGAAGGAAGCCGAGCTCCTCGCAGAGATTGACGAGCTAAGGCGGAAAGTGCATGCGGTGCGTTCATACCATTCCTCAGTCTGCAGGGGCATCTTACATTCGTCCCCGCGCAAACAGCAACGAAAGCTGAAACGTCTCTTCACTCGGGCTGCGCGGAGGTCTGCGAAAGACCTCGAGTACGCACGCACACGTCAAGACCGCCTTGCCTTCCTCCGTGCCCCGCAGATGCAGGCACTCCTCGCTCTCCCGGACCAGCTCCAGGCCCTCCATGGCGCTGTCGAATCGCTTCCCGAGATCGATCCTTCGACGGCGGCGCTGGAGCCAGGCATTCTGCCAGAGCCAGGCAAGCGGCCGTGGGAGACGAGCAAGACTGGATATGTGAACTGGGCCGTGGACCAGCTGATGCAACGGGCAAAGGAGAAGGCAAAGGGCGAAGCTGGGGAGGGTGCGGCCTTCGCAGAGGGGAGCTCTGCTGTGGGTGCAACCGCAGCGACGGCGTATGATATCGCGCGGGCGGAGGACATGAAGGCTATCCTTGGGCAGGTCGTAGGGGAGGGCGCGGATGTACCAGCGATTGGTGGGAAAGGGAAAGCCGTCGACAGGATGGATACGACGCCAGGTTAACATACCGTGGGCTGCTCGAACACTGTCACTATTGCATGTATCATTATTCTTGATTGCTCTTTACTTTGTACCATGTACCATTTTTCTTCAGCGCGCCGGAGCTGGAAGACGGCGACAGTGTATGAAACAAATTGCCATGGTTACAAAGCGTCGAGAGGATACATTCGCGAGTCAACTCCATGATGTGTAAACGACCGCCAGTATCAAATTTGTCGACTGGGGCTCGTTCCGAGTTCGCGATATGAGTACATATGTACATAGTTGCTTCGCCACTCTCCGGGAGTGCCTATGCTGTGATAGCTTGAACATATTTGATGCTGTCTCGCATGCATTCCACCAAGCACTCAATGAAGAGCGAGTGATCCCCGTCGTATGCCTGTACAGTGCACGGGGTCAGAACTCCATGAGATGGACCAAGGCAAACAGTCTCGTTTGTACCTGCTGGGTGCCTGCATAGTACGAATGTTGCTGGCGCAGAGTGAGAGAGATAGGTGGGTATCCAGCTTTGACAAGTGGTATTGACGCAATTATCCTTGCAATGCGTCCGTTACCGTCCTGGAAGCGACAGAATGAGCGGCGATGTCCAACTCGTTGTAACCGTCGAACTGATACCGACGTCGAAAGGATGGGATCTCGCAAGCAACAGATGGATCCAACTGGCCGTAGCGAATGGATTTCGCCAAGATTTAATCCATTGCTGGGGACAAGTTTAACAAGGAAGTGGGGGAGAAATAATCACGACTCACTTTGGACATAGTGCAGATATAGTCGAGCTCCTTGTCTACCTCGGTGAAGGGACAACAATGAGCACTGTAGTGGCCTAAGATTTGAACGGTCGTCTTGGTACTCGAGCGAGTCTGGCCTGCGGGAATGTAGCGGCCTGGCTCAAGGAATCGGCATGTTTCCATGAGACGAGCGTGCGCTTGACAGATGAAGGATCTATCGAGTTTCTCCGGTTCGCGGAGCAGTTCATCCAGGATTCCATAAACCTAGTGCAGTGGATATCGCTGGTCAACACTAGGGAAGCAAATGACCTAAGAAGCTATACGCACTGAGACAGTGTCGGTCAAGATCTGCTTGATCTTGTCGGTATCGCGGAGCTTGCTCTCAATGGAGGGCTCGATGACGCTGTCTGTCAATCCACGTCTCACTACGTCCGACATCGACTGTGGCCATGTGTCTGTTGTGATCCTAGGTCTTTGATCAAGAAACGCACCTTCTCAGTGAGACGAAAGACGTCGTCGATGTGATTAGTCTCGATCGCAAGCTTCCTCAGGTACGCTTCGTGAAGGGTCGTTTGGGCAGACAGTACACCCCATTGGTTCTTGATCTCTTCGTGGCCCGCCGGAAGATAGGGCTGGGTGGTGGGGAATATGTGCTCTTTTGTGGGTTTCCACTTCTGAGAGACGGGTACTGGCGGAGTAAGTGAGTGGTTAAGAGCAGTGCATGTCCGAATCTTATTCTTACCTTTCAGGGAGCTTGCTAGGTCTTTGGCCGAGTCCGCAGCTACCTCCCGAGAGAGAACATCCACCAGAATGTCCAACGAATCGTCGCTGCCACCCTCCTGAGCAAGGAGGCTCTGGGCCTAACGATACGCGTACGGGGCATTCAGTTCACAGAGCATACGCAAACATGAACTGTAGGCACCTTACGAAAATGCCCGAGCGCAAGGGCTTTAGCTCCAAGCTGCCCAAGCGTGGTCCCTAGTTGGACTTCAAAATAGATAGCGGGGGTTCCTGGGTAACGCGCTATCAACTCTTCACATAATGCCATCCGCCCAACGAGGGTGGTCGTGCCCGCGAGCCGTTCGCGATCCGAGAGGGAAACTTCGCTTGGTATGTCCTGCGAACGTTGGGTTTACTAAAAACCATCCAGACGGACCATCAACGTCAACAATACCTGGATCGCAGGCGCCTTGAAGTGTGAATCCATGGTGGTCTTGGTCGACAGCTCGGACGACGCTGCAACCAGAGAGTCTGCGGATTTGCCAGAGAGACTGAATCAGGCTCACTTGCACCTGCTAGTAAAGGTGCACACGATATGTGGCATGCGAGCGTGCTGAATCAATTGGAGTACTGGCGAGGGTGAGTGAGTGTACGTTACTTCGCCTCAAGGCACATGAGAACTTGCTCGTATTCGGAGGACAGTGCCCAGTGGTATGTCACAAAAGCTGATCTCCGCCCGATGTCGTGCTGGCTGCTATGGAGGCGACAAACAGGTCCAGATGTGTCCTGGCGCGCGATGGTTGCGATAGATACACACCTTCCACGTTGGCTTAACCTCCCGACTTACAGCGCCTGGAGAGGGTTAACAGTGGATTGTTATGTGGACTGCGGATTACTTACAATGTTGTTACTGGTGGGAGACCGTCAGAAAGGGGTGATGGAAGAAGCCGCGGTGTGTCCTTAGCGGGGCCGCGCCTGATGCGCACCGGCGCTGTGTGCTTCTTGGCTCTGTCCGAAATTCTCTGTACGACGTCTCCCGCTCATTCCGCCGTCTACACCCTCTCGTCCGCTTAACGTACAGCTCTATCATCTTTAAGTCTTCCTCCCCAACCCCTCCACCCGCCGCTCGCACAGCACCACACGCCACGCCGCCTGTCCATATCACCACACGATGGCTGCTGCTCTCTCCCAGCTCTCCGCCTGCGTTACGCGCATCCTCTCCCTCACTGGCTTCCCGAAGGAGCTCAAGACCAGGGACATCCAAGCCGCGTTCTCCGAGTGGGACAATGTGAACGGCGGCTTCAAGATCAAGTGGATTAACGACACCAGCCTCTTGATTGTGTTCAATGACGCGACCGTAGGTGCGTGGCTTATACCCAGCACCAACTCGGTGATACCCATCCACACCGTGTACTTACATACACTGGCTCCGCAGCCAAGCGGGCCTACCTCCATGCGCTAGCATTCCCTCCCTCCATCTTCACCTCGCCCAACTCCTCGGGCACCGCTACCATAAAGCCGTACGACGGCCCCGACGCACAGGATGTCATCCAGTCAGTCAATTCTCGCACACACAACAACTCTGGCCGGGGCCACAACGTCCGCAACTCCGTTTCGCATGCCCGCGGCGTCTCCCTCAGCCACTCGTACCGCAACAACAACACGTCCAACGGCAGCGCTCTGCCGAACGTCAATACGGTCGACCAAGGTGCGCGCGACCGCGACCGCGAGCCCTCGCCCACCCTTCCTAACATTCCTGCACATCCCACTCTCAACGCGCTCATTTCTTCCTCGCTCGGTCCGGATGTCTCTCCCATGGATCCGACGGCTAACGACCCTGCTGTCCTCGCTGCCCAGCCTGACCACGGTGCTCCGCGCATTGGAGATCCTGGCAAGAGGATGCTGGGCGCTGCGTTGGGAATGAGGCACCCCGGCCTGCCCCCGCGCATGGTGGGTGTTGCTGGAAACGGGGTCCCGGAGGTGCAGCGGGCGATGGCCGGCCTTGTGATGAGCGAGTGAGCGCTCACAGGCACTGCTGCAATTCCTTGTGACGCATACAAGGAGGAGGATGGAAAGAATTGGCGTTCACTCAGGGGTGGAGGTTATGTTCCCAGTATCGTGTATGATGGTTTCTCTTAGTCTGTAATCACGCAGCGTCTCGGTGTTTGATCGTTCCCTCCTTACCCTCCTGCTCCTCCGTCTCCCCGATGCTCGCGTAGCAGTGACCGGTTCGCTCGAGCTCCTCCATCCAGATCTTCGCCGTGAGTCGCCGTAATCTGTATCCTGTGGCTGCGGTCTATTCGCAGTCCTCCGTAATGCAACCCGAACGCATCATGTCTGGTGTGGTAGTCTGTGGTCCTGGTCGTCTGCCATTCAATTTCTTGGATGCGTAACCTCTGGGGTCATGTGCTTTCCTCTTCGGGCATGCTTCTTATGTACTTGGGTCCTGGAAGAGTCCCCACAGCCGAGGACGATCTCACACCCATCCATTTGACACTGACAGGGACTGTCTCGGATGTAGGATCGATATGGCATCTGACGACACAAAGGCACGCGTTGAGCAGCTCAAGGTCGACGGAAACGCCTTCCATAGCCAGGGCGACTACGCGCAGGCTCGATCGAAGTATTCCGACGCCATCAAGCTCGATGACGAGAACGCGGTCTTGTACGCGAACCGCGCAGCCACTTCCATCGCGCTCAAGCAGTAAGTCGACATCGCTTATGCACACAGTGCGTTCTGTGGCTGATCATTGGCAGATATCTGGATGCGGCCAAGGATGCGCAGAAGGTTAGAGCTCGTTACCTTCTAATTGCAGTGTGATTCACATGGCATTCCAGGCTGTCGGAATAGATCCAAAGTATGGAAAGGCCTGGGCAAGACTCGGAAAGTCTGCCTATGTGAGTCACCTGGCTATCCCTATGAGCTCGCTTGGCTGACCCAACCGCAGGAGCTGCATCTGTACGAACTAAGCATCAAGGCATGGCAGGAAGCACTCGGGACCCTCCCCTCGGAAGAGCTCTCCGATCAGGACACGCAGCTCAGGTCACAGTATGAGGATGGCCTGAGGAAGTCCCAAGAAGGCCTGGAGGCACGCCAAAGCAGAACGATGGATGGCAACAGGCTGCAAGCAATTCCGTCGGACGTCAAACTACCCTGGGTTATAGCCCTCGAGATGGAAGATGTCCTGACGGCGAACAACGTCCTGAACAGCTGTGTGGGTACCAAGTTCCATATCCCCCGCAGCGTCTCACGCGTCGGTGTCAGGCGTGGCCCCTCATGAACGCCTACAAGGTGAAGACCTTGGTTCGTACTCGATCGTGCAGCCTTGACGATCCCCATTAGGACTTCTCCGAGGGCGTGCGATACATGAAGCAGCTCAAGAAGACGGAGACTGGCATCGAAGGAAACCTGAATGTAATGACCCGCGCATGCATGCTCATGTGGAATGCAGTCGTTCACGCTGACTTTGCAGGCTCTACAAGCGATCGTTGGCGGCCTGCTGCGGGATCAGCGTGTATTCCGCATGGACTCGGAAGACTGGATTGAGTTGCTGCAGCTTCAAGGTGCTGTCTCCTATGTATTTTTGTGTCCTACGGGTCCTGACGGACAGATGCGGGTGGTTTACGGCGTGCAGTGCAGTTCGAGCTCACTGCGTTCGGCGGATGGCCAGAAGGTGGCGCTGAGACTGTGAAGGAGAAAGCGGTCAAGCTCCTGAAGGAGAAGGGATGGAAGCCGACGCGTCTCGCACTGGCTTCGACCATCCGGTGAGTAGCGGGTCGGAGATGACTGGGCATCTGACCAACCGCTGACCGTGCATCTGCAGGGCGTGGTTCTTCCGTGCATACTTCGTGGACAGAAGCAGACAGAACAAGGCGACGGCGATGCAGTACTACAACAGCATCGTCGAGGTGCTCGAGTGGGGCGCCAGCACTTGGCACGACGTCCCGAACTCAGAGCGCGGATACATCTTCCAGAAGACTTTTGTCCGCGCCATTAAGCGCTTCCGGATGGCTGCGTATCTGAGCGTGAGTTCCCATCTTTTCTTGTGTCTTTGATTTGCGATTATTCACATCATCTGCAGGCGTTGAGGGAGTCCGAGGGCGACTCCGAATACAGCGTAGAGGAACTCATTGACATGGCGAATCAGATGGTCGATGAGACGACGAAGAACTTCCCGAAGGATGGGGACGATGAACCCATGGACAAGGGAGCCTGGTACTCCTTCCATGTCTTCCCCGTCGCGGATGCGCATGCGTATGTATTACCCTCCTTATGACCGCTGCCGCTCGGCGATATATCTCCATGTTGACATGATATCCACCATACAGTACGCTCGGAGCAGTCTTCCTGCAGCAGGGCTTGAGCGCGAAGAAGGACAATGAAGCAGAGGAGGCGGCGAGGATGCTTGCTGCGGCGGCCAAGTTCTACCAGAAGGCGGCGGAGATGTATCCGCCGGACGATGAGTTCTTCCCTTGTGCGTTCTTTTGCCCTCGCTGTTGTCTCCTTTAGGCTGGCAGCTGACGCAGGGACTGGCTGCAGATTTTTTGAAGGTTGCGCTCGAAGCATACTGGCATGGCGGCCGCCCGCTCTCCGAGACGCTCCCCCTGTGCGAGCGCATCTGGAAGGCTCTACCGGCGGTTTTCAAGATCTGGGAGGGTTACTCATCTGTGTCGTTGAAAGAACAGATGCACCAGCTGGACCAATGGGCACAGCGAGTATATACCGGATTGCTGGAGGAGAAGTACACGATGGAAACGCCTTCGGTGAGTGTCCCTATCTCCTCGTTGCGGCCGACACTCACTATGCATAAACCACAGTCAGATATCCCTTTCTTCGACTGATGATGTCCAGGCATCGGGCAACTGCAGATGTGATCCCGCAGCATAAGGTCCCGCAGCCTCTGATTTGTTCGTTTTGATCTACAATCATGATGTCCCACTGACCGTTCCTATTTTCTGTCACCGTCCATGCTCATCGCAGAGGACTAGTGGTTGTCTCACGACCGTTCCCATCGTATACGCTCGAACTCACATTGTAACTGACAGACCAAGAACATAACACGTGTACCATATGTGAGTAATCTCTCTGGCGTGCCTGTGAAGTGTGGCTGATGACCACCACGCCGCGCGCAGATATCCAACCGCAGCGTGCACGCCACGGTCATATAGTGCATCGGATATCCGGATGTCCACAAGATATCCTCCATGACTGATCAGAACGCGAACAAACTTTGATGTCGTGCGCTTCTCCGCCCCTGCTGACATGCTGGGTGCTACAGACATAGCTTCGTCGGCATAGGGCATTCCGGGTTGGACAACCCTCGCTGTTGTAATTGGATAGGTGCGACGTGCGGATGTACCTGTCTGTTGAGGCGCATACATAACCCAAGATTACAACTTTGAAAGCCATGTCGTCACCGGACGCCGTTACGGAAGCAGACTGAGGGTTCTCACCGCGGCGCGGTGAAGCTCGAGAAGTGCGGCGCGGCGCAACTGGTTCGCTTGAACGCTCATAGACCGGCTCTTGCGATCGACGGGCACTAAGCAGGTATCCTCCGGTGCTGTGGCAGAACGTACGTCCTTGCTTGAGGCAGCGCTTTCAAGCTGACTCCTAGACTGTCTGCAGACAGACCACATACAGCCATGTCGGCAGATAGCCGCCACACTGCATGGGCGAACTTACGGCGACGTGGGAGGCAAGGTCTCGTGCGGCACCAATAGGAAATGATGTTCATTCATTTCGTCATACTTGGCCGCAACATTCGGCGATAGAACCTACAGAGTGGGTGATACGTATGCAACTGCCAGCTCATGCTCACAGCAGGCAGGACTTTTTTTCCTCCGTGGACTCCGGGAGAATATCGACAACATGAGCACGAAAGTCAAGCTTCAGGAGGTATCCCGGGTTCGACTTCCGGCTCCTACATCAGCGTGTAAGTGCTGCAGTCATCTTCGTTCATTCATGCATGCGGCGGCTTCCATGAGAGCGTCGCAGCTGCTGGCAGGCTGCTTCCTACCGCGGTCCAGCGCTGATGTCCGATTAGCCATACCAGTCAGAACCAGCTTGAACGTCCGGTGGCGTGGCATGTCACCACATATATGGGCACTTCGGTCTCCAACGAGTCGACGTGCCGTGCACAGTCGACATACTGTAGGTCCCGAACTGGCCGCCATTCCGCCCGGTAAGCAGAGTTCGCCTCGAAGCCCACACACGTGTTGTTTGACTCGGATGTTTTTAGGCGCGAACGGCGAACTCTAGGAAATGGGCCGCCCAGATCCCGAAGGCAGTTGTTGTCCATCTCACTCGCAGGCGGGCGTATCATGCACGGAGACGAAGCCGGTGCTGTTATTGTACGTTCGTGTGTCATGCCAACAAGACTTCGCTCCGAGTGAGATCATTCCTGGACATCCAGGCACATCCGATTGCATGAGCCCGTCAGGGAAGGCGGAGGTGTCGGACAGCGGCTTAGTGAACATGCGATCGGCGCGTTGTCCGGATATCCCTGGGTATCCGAGCCCCAGGCATCGCGCGGCGAAGGTATCCAGGAAGCTCGGGCGATGGGAGAAACTGGGGGCGTAGACTAGTACGTGGCCATGGAGTTGGACGGCTAATAGCTTCCGCCAAGAAGAGGCGAAAAAAAGACATCCGCAGCCGAGAAGAGGCGGGGATTGCATAAGGCAGCATAACCGCAGGGCGCCCCTGCGGGCGATGTGCGGCGCCGGCGTATCACTGGGTCACTCGGAGAAGGCTGTCCCGTGCGTAGGTTCAAACTGAGCGAGCATCAATGATCGTGTTGTGTTATGGTGTGATGCAGCTGGGATAATTGGAATGAGGAGAGGTGGAGGTGCTACGGACGCTGATGGGCGCAGAAGTATGGAAGACAGGATGACGGGGTTACGACAGACGGCGACGAGGCTATTAGCGGCACTGACAGGCGTGGTGGGTCCTTACGAGTGCGGGGCGAGCGCAGTCTGGCCTGAGGAGAGGCTGATGGCTATCAACGTTCAGATGTGTTGCGAAGCGGACGATAATTGGCTTCCGGACAGGCTTGTGGTCGCACTTCCGCATCCGGCCTGACTTGGAACACTCTTGGACGCTTCTCGCTTGCGGTCTCTCACCGATCTCACAGCTTCCGTGCTCGACTCTTGTCGCGTCCCTGCGCAATGCCGCCAGAAGAAGCTTATAATCCCTCGCCCTCTCGCCCCCCGCCCCCCTCCCCATCCTCCCTCCATGTCTTTCTCTCCCCACAAACGCGTCCTCTCCCCACGCCACCCTCTCTCCCCGCCACCCGCCAAACGAGCAAAGACGGCCCATGCACGCGACCCGTCATCCTGTGGTGCCGCAGCGGGCCTCGCGCACCCTCTGACCTGCTGTGCGCCAAACGAGGGTCGCAGCCACGACCAGTCGGTGAGTCTCTTTCGCAACGACAATTGAAGCGAAACAAGCATTCGCCCTCGGATTGTCTACTGTATGCGCCGCGGTCTGCCTCATGCATCAAAACCGCGTCCTTTGTGTCCAAAAATCTATTGTCAGAACGAACTAATTTGCCGGAACGCCGGGCTGATCTGTCTCGATTTGTCCTCAGGTTACGGGGCATCTTCCGCAAAGCATCCTTTCCTGCCCTCCTCCGGGGCATCACAATGCGCGGCAACGTGCTTGCGATAGTAACGAAGACCTTGGGGATTCTCCCGTGTCGCCCACAGCCAACGCCACCCGTCGAGATGGCTATATATCCTCTCCGTTCGAGGCTGCCGCCTCTGCCTCTAACCCTTCCCCTTCGTTCCGTTCCTCGATCGCAACGCCTCCGATGGACTACCACCCTGGTTCGGAAGCAACCCAACTATCATTTCTTGACGTCTATGCAGTTCCTGGCTTCCAGGGCGCTGTTTCTCAGGGCGGAGCGCCCTCTTGCAACGGCGATGTCCCGGACCCCCTGTTCGAAGCATATGATGGTACAGGTCAGTACTCAATACGTATCAAGATGTGTGATCCTGTCTCACTTCTTGTCATCCCAGATCTTACCCATGGCATGTTTCCCTGCCTATATGCTGGAGACGGCATCGTCTCACCTGCGATGGACTACGGGATCGACACGCTGCCACCATACCCGCCCTCACCGGCTTCACGTTCCAGCTCCATGTCGCGCTCGAGTTTCGCCTCCTTCTCTCCATATTCTCCCGAGGACTACCCCACGCCTGCGTCTGACAGTGCGGTGACGACACCTGCGCCTAGCGAAGCATGTATCGGGTGGCCTTCCGAGGACCCTCAAGCTCTCTTTGGACAGCACTTCTGGTTCGGTCTGGACGGGAAGATGGAGGGCACGCATGAGCCCTCTTACGTCTCAGGATCCGCGCCCCTCTCTCCCACCGACTGCTTCACGTTCGACCTGTCACATCTACCTCACCCAATCCCCTCGGGTGCAGCAGGCAGGTTTACGGAGGCGAGGCGACATAGCGAACCCGCCACCCTCACCGCTCTCCAATCAGCACCATTTTTTGCCTCCTCGCGCGACGTGCCGTCGCAGATCCCGCCCGTTCCTGTCCCCACAGACTTCATGATGCGCCCAATCGCAGATAATCTGGCGTCGACTTCGGCTTTGAACTCCGCGCTGCCTTCATCGATCGCTCCCAATCAAACACAGCTCCCACGTCCTGTCGAGCTCAAGCATCCCAAACCGGTCCGAGGTTTCAAGCCGCCGATCCTACTGTCTGGGCATCACTATGATCCCAACGACTTTGTCAGGCGGCGGTCCGAGCCTATCCTCGCCTTGCCTCCTCTCGACATCTCGAGCCACGATCTCCCGGAAGAGGACGAGGATGTCATGGAGTTCGAGGATGGTGTGTTCGAGGAGGACGGGCTCGAGGAGACCGGGTGCGACGATTCTTTCGACCCGACCATGCTCGATGGAATGGACATGGAGTCATGGCTAGCCATGAACCAGCACGGGGCAGTCTTCGACCCGAACTGGTCCTGGTTCCAACCTGGAATGGATGCGTCGTCTTCGGCCCTTCGTACCGGGCAGGCGTTCAATGGTGGGTTCGACTGGGATCTGGCTGGTGTTGCGAGTTCCGCTTCCACCGTAGGCTCAGGCTCCGGGACGATCCCCTGGGACGCAGTTTTCGCTACTACTCACTAGCATTCCTTCTTGCTCTCTTGGAATTCCGCGCATCCTCACCCATTCGCTCCCTCGCATATTATTATCGCATGCATTGGCTCGTCGCATTGGCACGTTGTAGCACATACGTTCATCTTGCTCTGCTCGTTCGCGTACTCTATTTGGTCGCTGGTTCATCTGTAGCAATACCTCATTCGTTCTCACTTCGCACATAGACTCGGAACCCCATCTGTCGTACCCAGCATGTCATATACTGAGAAGCCCATACGAGTCATCGTCTGCCATGAGGCTGACATAATTTGCAATGTACGTACCGCCCAGCCGCAGTTCGATGCGGCCCATACTTATTTCGACTGGCTCGAGAGATCGATCTTGACGTTCTCCTCCATTGCACTCCCTTGATCATATGGCTGAAGTCTCATTCTCAATCCTTGCATGTCCTCCCGAGCTTCGCGCCATCATTTTCGCGAACGCGGTCATCTTCACGCACTCCCTCGTCCGTACTGCAGATGGCGATGACTCAGGTCGATCCATTGCGCCCCAGCTGTCGCTCCTCCTTACCAGCAGAGTCGTGTACGACGAGGCTGCAGCCCTCTTCTACGAGCTGAACACCTTCCGCTTCACACTACCCACGCTTCGCGGCACCTCCTTGGACAGCACGGAGTCGATGGAGACCAAGTGCGCGAGGGCCCTCACGGTGCCTACGCAGCACATCAATCGCCTGCGCCATGTGGTGTTCTACAAGCCTCTGGCGGGGTACTGGCCTGACGGGCCGCTCACGGACAGAGCTCTGGGGCCGGAAGGGCTGGGAGAGAGGGAGCTCGCTCTGATGCTGGACGCCATCGCGACGCACAGCGGGATCCTCACGTCCGTTTGCGTAGAGTTGCAGCGCCAGAGCCCCGTGGCGGCAGTCCAGTGGGACCCGGACCCGCTCGTGCTGCTCAGGGAGCTGGACCGCGGACAGCGGTTCAGCAGGATCGTCGAGCGGCTGCCTCAGCTGCGGCGGTTGGAGGTGTGGAAGGAACGGAAGTGTCACGCCGGGATATATGTGGCGTACCCGAATCGCTTCAGTGTCGGAACCTATGCGAAGGCGGTGGAGGAGGCGAAACTGAGGGAGGTGAGGGAGGACCACTTCAGGGGCGTGAAGAGTGCGCGGTATGAGAGACGCGCTTGGGGGAAGTGCTTGGAGACCCAGGATGGGAAAGACGAATTGTTTATGGCAGAGGGATTCGTGCTGAACTTTACTGAACGCGATTTGTGAATGTACAAGAATACGTGCACCCTGTATGAAAGAGCAAGCCCGAAGTGAGTTGCACACAGATTCCGCTTGGCAACCAGCTCTCTGGGTCTGGGGTAGCGATCGAGCGCGGGGAGGACCGCAGATTCTAATCTCAGATCCTGGAATTCAGGCGCGTCCGGCTCCGGGTGCTGGAGTCAAGCGGGCCAATGGGAAGCCAGAAATCACCGCGCGTAAGTACCTGAGCTCGTTATGCCCCGCACTCGTTCTCCTTGGGCGCGGTCCTCTTCATGTCCCTCCTGCCCTCTCTGCAGATGACTGGTCATCTTGCGTCTCTTCACAGCTGACAATCCTTGCATTGACCCCCGCATATCCCTGTGACAACACCGAGGACGTCATGCTCGCACGGTTGTCTCTGGCAGCTTCACGGACGTTCGCGTCGACCATCGAGGTGGGAGGACAGTGTTTGGCATCGGAGGACGAGAGGGAAGTACTGGTGAGTGGCATTGATTTCTGCGTGGAAGAACTCGTCTTTAATGCACGTCCCGCATCGTAGAGCTTGAACGTCGAGGAACTGTGCCAACTCGTCAGGCCGCTTCCACAACTTGCGTGGGGTACCATGTCCCATATCTGCACACGCACCATCATACCTGTGTACAATGCATTATCTACTACATTGTACGACGACGTGGAGGGTCTCGCTCAGTTGTTCGTAGACATGGAGACTGCGGCATTAGAACGGGATGTGTACTTTGAGGTGAGCACGTCTCACCATGGTCCACTCGCTACTCGCTATCGAACTCACCTCCATGTGTTAGCCTTCTGAGCGAGATGTCTTGCCAACTCGCCTAAAACCCTCTGAGAGCACAGAGAACATGGCGTCGTCACCTTCACCGCCCCATCGTGCGAGACGGAGATCCTCCTTAAGGGTATGAATTCGCGGTCACCCTACCGTCATTCACTCCGCATTGCTCACCTGTCGTGGCATTCAGGGCAACAACCCGCTGGTGATTGAGAATGACGACCCGTCAATACCCACAATCGTCATTACACCCTGCCCATCAATACCGCGGGAGGTCGCCTGTCTAGTTCCCTACCAAGACGCTGCGTTTGGCAACAGGCTTCCTGTCCCGACGCATCCAGTACTCAACGACGTCTTCCCGCCACTTCTCGCCAAGCCATTCCCTCTTGTCGAGCGCTGGCGATATGAAGACGGACACTGGCACGCGCAGCTTCCCCCGGTGCAAGAGCAGATGTCGAAAGGCATGTTCTCGCGACCGCTCTCTACCAGACGTCAACGCGCAATTGACATGGCACGGACGCGCACCTCACGCCGCCGTACTGTCTACTCGCGGAGCAGTCATAGAGAAGGTTGACTGGCTGCACCTTCGCACCTCGTGATGGCGGTACCCTTCATCCCCCATCGTATACATACACTTCCAGGATCCCTTGATTTGCTTTCGTATATATGTACTGGGTATCTAGCAATGCTACTGTGGACTCCGCATGCGTTGTGCGACGGCGGTACAGATTCGCGCAAAGTCCGAAGGCAACGTATACGGTACTTATGGGTTCGCGCCTTCGGGACAGCAAGGCGCGCACGTGTTTGACTGATGGCTGTATGCAGTGACCTCACCGCGCCTGGTGGTGACGGAGAGGCGCCATTTACCACGTATTCCATGCTCTACCCTCACCACCGGGCTCGACACAGAGCCCCTTGACCGTACAGTCTCGTCAGTTTGATTCCTACGTCGCTTGCTTCGCTCGCTGACCAGTCGGCAGGCCGTTGCGAAGACAAATGTCCCTGAAAGCGCTCTTCTACGCATATGTGCTCGGTGGTTTGACATTCCTCCCGCTCATCATCCTCGCCGCCATCTTCTACACCATCTACACATCGGTCCCGGTCGGCGACCCAGACCCCGACAAGCTAAGCAAACGTAAGCTCGCGAACCGCTCGCAGCTCGAGGAGCAGGAAGACGACCCGCCATCGACTACTTCCGCCACAACACCCACCGATGTGAATGACCTGCCGAAACCTCGGAGGGGATGGCTCACTGTGCGCCGGACGTTTGAGGAGAGCCCTAATGACTCGTCGTATGTGGACATGGTGAGAGGCTTCCTGGACTCGCGCTCGAAGGACCCGAAACGGCCCAAGGACACATGGTACGCCGCGCTCAAGGGCAAGGTGCTCTATCTCTACGAGGACGAGAGCATGACAGAGTGCGAAGCTGCGATTGAGCTGAGCGGGCACGACGTTGTCATCTTCCCCGAGGGCCTTCCGGATGGCGAGCTGTACGCGAAGCGCAACGCGATCTGCCTCAAGCCGAAGGCGTCGGGGACAGAGAAGGAGTTGCCGAGCGTCACGAAGGAGATGAAGCTTGGGGAGGAGGATATTGATGAGCTCATTGAGGAGAAGGGCGGGAACGCACGGCAGAAGCAGCGGGAGCGGGAGAGACTGGTGGAGCTGGAGAGGAAGAGGGAAGAGGCGAGGGAGCAGGCGTTGGACATCTCGACGCCGTGGTTCATCTTCGTGCGGTCGGTCGTGGAGATGGAGGACTGGTATCTTGCCCTGGTGCATGCTTCGGACAACCCCACGAACACTCCGACGCTCGACCCGCTGAAACCCGTGTTCAAGCCGGAGGACATGGCTCACCTGGTCGAAACACTGGACGAACAGCCCGACGTCATCCCCATGCGGTGGTTGAATGCGCTCATTGGTCGGATCTTCTTCAGCTACTACAGGACACAGGCACTGGAGTCGTACATCATCGGGAGGCTCATGAAGAAACTGTCCAAGATCAAGCGTCCGGGATTCCTCACAGACATCAAGGTTCGCGAGGTCAGCGTCGGGAACCGGGCACCAACGTTCAGCAAGCCCATGCTGAAGGAGCTCACGAAGGAGGGGGACGCTTCGATGGAGGTCCACCTTGCCTACAAGGGCGAGATTCGCATAACGGTAGAGGCCACAGCGACAATCAATCTCGGTGCGCGGTTCAAGACCTACGTCGTCAAGCTGGTCCTGGCACTGGTTGTGCGGGAGATCGAAGGGAACCTGCTGGTCAAGGTGAAACGACCACCCAGCAGTCGCATCTGGTACGCATTCACGCAGATGCCGAGGATAGTGCTGGACGTGGAACCCGTCGTGAGCGACCGTCAAATTACCTGGGGCATGATCCTGAGCACCATTGAGTCGAAGGTCAAGGAAGCCGTAAGTCGGATACCTCGGTCTTGTCGTAATAACCTCAGACTGACACGCTCCACATTATAGATCTACGAGTCCGTGGTCCTGCCAAATATGGACGACATCTCGTTCTTTGAGAGCGCGCCGTACCAGCATCGTGGCGGTATCTGGGCTGACGCATCGCGACACGAGCGAGCACCCACACTTGATGGAGAACAACCTTCCTCGACAGATGATGCTGCGACCGCTTCTGTGTCTCCGGCTGAAGGTCCCAAGACGGACTCTGGTGAAGCCCAGGCTGTCCCGCTACCCCGCTCGCGCTCAGCGGATGAGGTTGAGGTTGAGAAGAACAGTGCAGGGCCATCAGCGGATGCTCCTATGGTCCGAGCAATAACGGCCGACGCTGCTACACCCGCTGGCCCGGGTACGTCTCCCGGGACCAAGCGACGTACCTGGTTCTCGAGCGGTCAAGAGGAGTCCGACGTCTTCTCGGACGCCCCTTCCAATCCTGCGGTCACTGACAACGATGTTTCAAGGGGCCGCACGCTCTCACATGACGTGAAAACGGAGCGGCGGTCGAGCCTACCTGCTTCCGTCACCTCTCCTGTGACCCAGGAAGACAAGGCTGGACCTGCGGGGGATCGCGACGCGGAGGACGATGGCCAGTACCTCTTACCGACACCGCAGGGGCGCCGGTCTGTCTCACAGCATTCTCGCTCTGCCTCTTCTCGTGCCGCTTCGGTCTCGTCCTCTCGGGGCGGTGACATCTCCGACGACTCCTCCGACGCACAAATGGCCACCTATCGTTCCAAGAGTCCAGCCCCTCCTGGCAGTTCTCCCCGTCAAACGCCTACGAGTCCGCCCGGATCATCCTTTTTCCAGACCCTGAAGTCTCGAGCAGACAAGCAGGCGCTGAGCAATACTGCGAAGGAGACAATGCGGAAGTGGGGTGTGAACTGGGGCAACTTCCGGCGGGAGACCATGACGAGCTCGGGATCGACCTCAGGAGGCGCTGCGTCAGCGGACGAAAGCGTCCCTGACGCGGGACACGGAGACCAGCGGCACATCGAAAGCAGGACGTCGGTGGGCCGGCCGACTTACGCTGAGCTCCGGGCCGCGGTGGAAGAGAGGCGGGAGCGCGAACGGGCGCCTCTGCAGGAAGCTTCATCGCGAAGTAACACGCCGGCGTCCGAGCCTATCGCCCTGCCGCAGAGTGACAAGGGAAAGGAGAGGGCGGGGAGCGCTTCGCCGAGCAATGCGCTGCCTGTGACGGCCAGGCTGGATGCGGGCGCGATGCCGCGCTCTGAGTCCCCTGTCCCGCTCGAGAGGACGGTTTCGCAGGCTTCCGGCTCGTCGCACCAAAGCGCCAGCCATGCGCTGGGTGTGGCAGTTGAGGAGCCCGAACGGCCCTCCGCACCGATTCACACGCAACCTCCAGCTCCGAAGACGATGACCATTCCTGGCATACATGCTAGCCATCGTGGGGAAGTCATGTCGATGGGGTATGCGCCACCGCCTCCCGCAACGCAGGCGGAAGAGAAGAAGGCGCCGCTGCAGAGCGTGTATCGACTGTGGAAGAACCCAGCCACTTCGAATGCGAGCACGCCCCGCAGCGAACCCGCGCCTGTCTCTCAAACAGGTTTCGCCGGACGGGACCAGGACTCGGCGTCGCGACAGTCGGAGGAGGACGAGTCTGCGCCTCTGACCCCACGAGTTCGACCTCCTTCGGCACCCCCGCCGCTTCCTCCCCGGGCGAACTCGACACAAGTCTGGCATGCTAAGCCGGAGGTCGTTCGGCCGTCTGAAACGGACACGGCCTCCCTGTCCAAGGCGTCCGCAGCGCTCCAGTCGATCGCCTCGAAGGACAGGGTGAAGCGAGCCTCGCTCACACCGCCAGTGAGCGTGCCCTCGTCTCCTGGACAGGACAACAATATATCAAGTGCGTTCGCGTCGCTGGATCGCAACACGGAAGCGTTGGAGGCGACAGCTTCTCCTGCCTCTATCACGCCCACTCCATCGTCGCCACCCCGTTCTCCACCACCTGAAGGTGTGAACGGTCGAGGACCACCGCCGGCGCTCCCGCCTAGGCGGCAACGGACATCTGCATAGTCGCTCCACGCTCGTTCAGGACGTCTTGTGATCAGTCGGTGACATTGGATTGTACTGCATATATTATTCTGCTGCCGCATTGTACTAGTACCTATACGTACTGGAGTCACCACTACCCTAGCACTCGCACCCCACTTGATCCTGGTGTGCCGGCGTCGGTGCCCTTGACTGTTCGGAGGCAGTCATCTCATCATTCTGCGGGCTTCGAGTGTGACCACAGCTGGGGTTCTTTCCGCCTCGTGGTGGGCCCTATGAACGGCTCCTGACGTGATGGATATATCCGATGGACGTACAAGGACGCATGGTGGGCACCTGGCGCGGCCAGTGCTGATGGCCTGTGAGACTCGAGCAGCTCAGCTGCGAGACAGTGGCGAGTATGTTCCGCCCCCGGGACCCGACGCAGCGCGGTTGCGGGGAGCGCACGCCACAATCAGTGTTAAGCAGGCACCGAGAGCAGGGGGTGGTGGTGGTTTGATATTGAGTTAGACTTGTCTGAATTCGGATGATGACTTGTTTCCGCGCCTCGTCTCGGCGATGAGTTAATTCTCCAGCCTTGTGGCGCCGCGATTTGACAGGAGGGATCACTGTCAGACCCCGGGCGTATCGCCAGCATGCGCCCTGGCGGTGCGGCCGTCGGGGACAAGGACACGCATGAAAGGGTTGTTGTGTTCAGTGTGCGCTGCGACGGTACATACGTACATAGATGGACCGCATAGAAGGAAGGCGGACGATTAGGGTTTGGATGTATAGTACATAGGATCTGGAGATCTGTGCACGGGAGGATCGATAGACGAGATCGGACAGAAGCTGCCTCGAGGATCGCGACTGGTTGCCACGGCGACTGCGCGGGCCGTGCTGCTCGGACGCGCACTGGGCGGGCGCACAGTCACCGCGCCTCGTTCGTGAAACCGCAGGGCTCTCTCAGACGTCGACAACCTGGGCGAGGCGGCTTGTCTGCGTCTCGCTGTCACCCCGCGCTGTCAATCGTTTACAGCTCCTGCTCGTGCGCGCCTCGAGACGCGATCCGGAAAGCCGGCGGCGAAGCAAGTGCCCCAGGCGGTGCACGCAAACGAGGCTCCAGTTTAAGCTGCAGTGGGTGCCTGGCTCTCCGGGAGCCATATTCTGATTGCGAGTGCCCTCCACTCTGCGCGCACACGCCATCCTCGGCGGCCTCTTCCTCCTTCCTCCATCTGCCCTCCTCCTCCTGCCCTGGGCCTGCGCCGACTCGGTGCTTCCCTGCTGTCACGACCTCTGACGCGCCGACACGCCCACCATCATGCCCTCTGAAGAATATTCCTACCGCGGAAGCGCGCTTTCCGAAGACGTCCTGCATATTAAACCCGAGCAGCCCGGCTCGCCCACGTCACCCCCGCCCGGGAACAGGTTTATCGTCGAGCCGCAGGTGCTGAATGCCGCACTGGAAGTGGAAGGGAGGAAGCCCCCAGCTGGTGCGTCATCGTCTGCATTCCCTGGCACGCATGGAAGCTAACTTGACAGTGGCTTGTGCTGCACGATCTGCTGTTCCTGTCTTAGTCCTTCCCTCGGCATCCCGTAGTAGCACTGTCGCCGTCGGCGGCCTGCACCCTCCCCCGCGCCCGAACAGCCGGAAAGGCAAGCCGCCACGATCGACGCCCTCTTCCCCAGCGGCGACCGGCGAGCAGTCGATCGCATCGCTACCAAACTCACCTCTTTCGTCCCCGTATTCAAATTCGCCGGACACCCCAGGCAATTCCGACAGCGGATATGTCAGGCCCTCGCCGCGCCTGTCCAACATCCTCGGCCCTGAGTCGCTCCTCTTCAACACCCTCCGGCGAAGGTCCATAGTCGAGCAGGACGCGTTCTTCGATGGCGACAGTGCCAAAGACGCAGGGTCGCCAATCTTGCCTCAATGGTCGCCCCGCGAGCAGCCAGACGAGGGTGCGCTCGCCTCGCCACAGGGCTCGTTCCAGAGCTCGCTGCCGTCGTCGCCAGAGATGGTGGCCACGCCAGTCGACGGATCGCGTCCTGCACGACAGAACCGGTACCTGACGGGGCTGCAGAAGATCACGAAGCTCGGGAAGACCAAGCCGCCAATCAGCATGTTCACGGATACCGGGGTGCGCAATGCGAGGCGCATGAGCGACGCAGAGCTGGAGCCGCGGAGAACGCAGAAGAAGGTGGGCAGCGCGAGCGAGGACCTGTCGTCGCGGTACCGACGGATGCTGGACAAGGGGGTGAAGACAGCCGGCGAGCTGATTAAACCGTCGTCGTCGTCGTCGAGCGTTCCCAGCTCGCCAATCTCGCCGAGCGTGAATCAGAAAAGTAAGTGTTTCCCCGCTGCGCACATGAAGCGGAGTACCGATGGCTGGATTGCAACTTGTCGCAGACACGGTCCTGGGCGAGTCAGGCGGTTTCAGCAGGACGGGGAGCGTTGCCGGCGGGCAACCACCATCAGCGACGCGGGGGTCGGCTGTCGCCAGTTTCGGAGGCCTGTCCTCGCCACGCGTCTGGCGTTCCCACGGTCGGCAGGCCTCAGACATGTCTTCCTCGTCGTTCGCGCACTCGTCCAGCTTCTCTCCCTCCGAGTCCTCCCACGAGCCGCCCTCCTCCACCACAGAGCCCCGCATCAGCATCTCCTCTACCATATATCCAGACTCCTCTATCAGCCACTCCTTCGACATCCCCCGTCCCGCCATGAGCCCCGACCGCGAGTCCTTCATCGACCTTGCGTCCCCCACTTTTTCTCCTCGCGCCGCCGAGTTCCAGTCCATCGGTATACCCCCTACATCCCATTCTCAGTACACAGAACAGCCTATCTCGCGCAAGAGCAGCGACTCCCAGCATGGCAAGTCCGCCTCCCATTCGTCGCCCGGTTCGAGTTCTGCCTCGTCCAAGCCGCGGCTCGCACGTCTGGTGCCCCCGACCCCGGACAAACCGCCTGTTCCGACCGCACCGAAACCGGACTTCAGTTACCGTTCACGCTCCGCCAACAGATCTTCGCCCTCACAGTCAAAGAAGCACAGTCCGTTATCCAATTTCGCCGCCGAGCTTGATTCGTCCCTGCCAACCTTCTCCACATCGAACGCGTTAACACCGCGCGAGCGCGCCGACCGCATCCGCACGACGCGGAAGCTGCAGCAGGTGTTCGGGCAGCCGCCGGGGGTCTCGCCGGTCTCGCAGGACCCGCAGGAGCTGACGGTGCCCGTCGGGTGCATACCCATGCCGGGCCCGCTGGCACTGAACCTGTCTGCACGGCGCAAGCACCAGGCCGTCCACCGGCCGGCGGTGTCCATGTCGGACGACGTCGCGAACACAACCCCCGTGTACGACGCGGTCGGCGAGATGGTCTGGCCGCCGCCGGACGGGACCCGCTATGTGACGCTTGCGGCGCGCCGCCACTCGGCGCCGCTGAGCCCGGACTCGTTCGCGTTCGTGGTGCCGCGGCGGTCGACGGACTCGGCGTCGATGCTGTCCATCGGCCGCGCGCCGTCGTCGGTGATCGAGATCGGGACGGCGGAGGGCGTGCCCGAGAGCGAGGCGGGCAGTTCGCTGAGGAGCCGGCGGGGGCGGAGCGGGGCAGGGCCGGGGTCGCCGAGGTCGTTCATAGACCTGTCTGATGAGGAAGGGATGGCGGACGCGATCGCGGACCTGGTCGTCGAGACGCCGAAAGCGTCCCGGGGACGCAGCCGTCCGTTCTCGCCGTCCACAGCCTCGCTCGCTGACAGTCTCTCGTCCGACTACCACGCCGAGGAAGAGCGCCGTCGCAAGCGTGAAAAGCTCGCCAAGCTCCATCGCTTCCTGGGTTCCCGTGTCCCACCCCACCTCGTCCTCGGCCCCCTCGAGGGTGCTCCGCTTCCGCCTCCTGCGTCCTCGCCGAACTCCCGCGACCACGACGACCGCGACGACGACGGAGGAGACTCCAGCAGGCCCAAGATGAGGCGTCGCAGAAGCAGCTCCGCCGCGGAGTTCTCCCGCACATGGTCCGACGACATCGACAGGCTCAAGGAGGAGCTCAACGAGCGCGAGAAGGCGATCAATGTCCGCCGCGCTGTGAAAATGGAGAAGGTCCGTCTCTTCCCCTTCCCCTCCGCCCCGCTTCACTGCTTCACGGACTGCACTGCTTGCGCGTACTAACCACCCTCTTCCCTCCCGTCTAGATGTTTGGCGTCGCCCCTCCACAGACACTCTACCATACCCGCGCACCCGTATCTTCCTCCCCAAACATTTCTACCAATGCCTGGCAACCTTCCCCGTCTACATCCAGGGCGCCTCCTACGAGTCCCCCTCTCCCTCCTTTCCGTTTCACCACTACTGGTCCTTCGACTAAGGCGAAGAGCAAGAAACGCCCCGGTACGGGCGACTCGTCCACGCCTCTCATGGACGACCATCGTAGCGATGGCTTCCTCGCCGTCGACCAGTCTTCTGTATACATGCACTACCGCCATTCGTTAAACTCCCTCAAGGACATCATTGACAGGGTACGTCCACGTGAGACTTGTAGGCTTCATGCTGTTCTAACGGACTCGCACAGGACGACAAGGAGTCTCTTGCTGAGCTCCATGACTATATCACCGGGGACGGCTACCAGACTGGGGAGCAGTACGACTACCAGTTCGGCGGCCCCCTGCCTTCCACATCCAACGCCCCCGCTGTCTCGTCCCCACTGCCCGACGAGTTCGCAGTCACCACGCCGACGACGAAGGCGGAGCGTCGCAGGTCTCTCCCATCTCGTGTCTCAATCGCATCTTTCACGTCCGAGATCAGCATGATCATCGCTCCGACCCCCACCGAAACAGCATTTCAACAGCGGCGCCGTCGCGCGGCGAAGCTGACACACTTCTTCGGCGTCGACTATCGCGATCTCATGGGAGAGATCCTGGACAGCATCGAGCGGGGACTCGAGGAGGAGAGTGGGAAGGGCACTTTGAAGCCCGACGAGGTCAAGGTCCGTTGCACATCTTTTCTCTGCTACGGTCTATCATGCACAGCCGCTGACGATCACCCCTTCTCCCTCCTCCCACACAGGATCTCCAACAAAAGTTGGTGAGCTTGAAGACCAAGCGGAATAGTCTCTCGCGGTGAGCGTTGAGCGGCCCGCGCCCACACCACATCTTCTGCATCGCATCATGTACCCCACATCTCTACTACGACGCATCTATCACGACTCTTATGGAACCATCGCGTGTGTGTTGTGTGTGCTCCCCTGGACCGGACCCGTGAATAGAGTACAGCCTGTAATTTGTGATGTCGCGGCCAGCGCAGCGCGCCCGCACCCCGACCATGACCATGCATTCCTACGTATATTATTGTCCTGTACATTGTAATGACGACGTGTTGCCCGCGGAGAATGCAACCACAACCTTGTAATCGACGAAGGAGCGGGGACGGGGGTATCTCAGAGCACGACGAGGTCGCCCTGACAGGCGTGGCACCAGAATATATGCGACTCGTCCATGAACACGGGCCGCTTCGCTGGGTGGGCATGGGTATGTGCTGGCGGCGTGGACGGTCGCGATTCCGACGGAGGTTCGACAACGACGGGTAGGCCCGCTGGTTTCGCCACAGGAGAGGCGTGGCTCTTTGGATGTATGGACGCAGGCCGTGCTTGGTGGGCGACCTCGCTGTCGATCCGAGCCTTGAGCATGCTGAGACTGACTTTGCGCTTGTGCCGCGTCTCGGGGGACAGGCCCTCGAACGCCGACAACGTGGCCGGGGGAGAGAGCCCACTCGGTCGATGCGAGTTGAACGATGCCCGGCGCAGCTCGTCGGAGGGGTCGACAGCCCTACTCGATGTGCGCCTCGGGGCTGCCGGAGGCTGCTGTTGGTGGGTAGAGGTCCTCGAGGACGGCCGCGCGAGCGGTCGGAGCTGCGCAAGCTCGTCTTCCAGAACGGTGATTTGCCGCTGGAGCGCATGCACCTGCGCCTCGGAGTTGAAGACCGAAGTTTCGAGAGCACGCACCTGCGAGTGCGCAGCCGAGAGTTCCAGCGCGTGCTGCTGCCTGAGCGCACTGAGCATCTCCTCGTCGAGCGACTGCGACTGCGCGCCTGGTTGAAGCTGCGACGACGGGACCGAGGCTGCCTCTCGGAGCCGGTCGAGCTCCTCGTCCTTCTGCGCCTGCTCGGCACGGAGGGACTCCATCTCCGCCTGCGCCCGTTCCAAGAACTCCTGGGCCTCGCTCTGTGCTTGCGTGCGCTCGGCGAGCTCGCTGCGGAGGGAGGAGAGCTGCGACGACTGCGTTTGAAGGGAGTCCGTGAGCCGCCGGATCTCGTCGACGTTCGAGTTCGACAACTGTCGCAGCTTGATGCGTTCGTCCTCGAGGTCTGCAACAGTCTTGCGCGCGGCAGTGAGCTCCGCTTGCAGCTCGGAGTAGGCTTGCTGGAGCTCCGTGGAATCTTTCTGGAGCGCGGCGCGCTCGTTCTCCAGTGCGCTCTTGAGCTCGTCCCGCTCCCGCACGACCGCGGCTGTATCGCTCCGTACCTGCTCGACGACGGCCTCAAGCCTGGAGATCACCCCGTCACGAGCGTGGACGGTGCTCTGGAGGGTGTCCACTTTCTCGCTGAGCACGAGCTTCTCATCGGTCAGCTCGACGACCTTCGCCCTCATCTCGTCCAGCGACCGCATGAGCCCGATACCCTCCGCCTGGAGCTCCTTCTGCGTCTTCTCCGCATCCTCGGCGCGAGCGGTAGCAGCCCTTAGGTCAGCCTGGACCTGCTTAAGCTGACGCGCATTCAGTGCAAGCTCCGACGTAAGTGCTGCGAGCTTCTTCTGCAGCTCAGCGACCACGCCCTTGTTGTCCTCGATCTCAGTCTCTAGCTCAGTCCGCTCCCCGAGCAAGCCGTCCCGCTCCGCGATCACGGACGACAGCTGCTCTTGTGTGGCCGCATGCTGTTGTTCTACCTCCGCATGCCGAGCTTGCCATTCCGCCTCAGCTGCGCTCTTCTGATGGAGCTGATCTGTGAGACTATCCCGTTCCGCCTGGAGTCGGTCATGGGTCTTGTGTACGACATGAGCACAATGCAGTCGCTGACGGCGGGTAGCACGGAATGACATACCTGGCGCAGCTTGGACAGTTGAAACTCGAGCTCGTCAGCGCGGTCCTGGGTGTTCTTCAGTGTCTCCTCAAGACGCTCCGCACGGTCGTCGCTCTCGATTTGTTCCTCAAGCTCGCGTACGCGGCGCTGATGTTCCTCGGCCTGCGTCCGGAGCTCATGTACGATGCCGTTCAGGAGTTGGATCTCGCGCTCCTGCGGGCCGGTTAGTTATTCGCGTCACGCCGTACGATGGTTGAACTGACCTGATCCCGTGTCTTGTCCGTGAGCTCCTTTTCGGAGTCTGTGAGCGCAGCCAGTCTGGATGCAGACGCCTCAGTTTCGGACTCGAGCTGCGAGACCCGGGCTTGCAGTTTGGCACTTCGAGAGATCTCATCCTGTAGTCGTTGCTCGGTCTCCTGCAATGCTGCATAAGAAGTGGTGAATGAACGATCGCGCCTGAGGACAAGACAACCCATACCCTGCTCAGTGTTCTCCAGCCTCTCGACAGTTGACGACAGCGAAGCCTTCTCGGAAACCAGGAGAGAGATGGTCTGCTGCTGCTGTTCGAGGCGTTCCGCATAGTCATGCATAGACTGATCTAGATCCTGTACCTGCTCCTGAAGTCTAGTTGAGTTCTGCTGCTCATTTCGTAGCGCCTCCTCCGTCGCTCTTGAGCCTACGCGAAAGTCAGTGGTCGAGACCCTGCTTATACCGCTCACACGTACTTGCAAGTGCAGCGTCCAACTCCTGCGCCTTGGCATAATACGTGTTCCGCTCCACCTCCAAGGAAGAGATCGAGCTCTCCTGCTGTCGAACTCTTTGTGAAAGCTCCCCCTGGGCTTTCTGCAGCTGCTGAACATTCTTCTGCAATTCCTCGCTCTTCGCCCGCTCGGCCTGCAGCGCTTCTTGCGCCTGATGTGCCTCTGTGCGGAATCCATGAGCAACTGCATCGCATACAGCCATGTGATGTCCACGTACTTTGTTCCACCTGCGAAAGACGGTCCAACGACGCGCTCAGCGAGGCCTTCTCGGCTTCAAGAGCTTCGATAGCCCGCTTCTGGTCCCGGACGAGCACACGGAGGTCTTCCCGGTCCGACGGCGCTGCAGCCGGGGAAGTCGCAGCCGGGGGTGGCGGGTGTGCTGCATACCGTGGTGCGGGCGCGGCGACAGCCACAGCGACGGGGGGAGATGGCGTAGCGTCGACACGAGAGAGCCCAGATAGCCACGACACATCGTTGTGTGTCCCGTTCGTCGCAGGGCCGCTCGAGAACCTACACCACCGAGACCAGACACGCGCGGGCGTGAGCGGCGCGCTACACCTCCGCACAAAGAAGTTGGAACGGACTGCACTCACAAGTCTGCCACATTACTCTCCTGCTTCTCCGGTGGTGGTGGTGCTGCATGCGCTGGCGATGGCGCAGAGGGAGGAGGAGGGGTGGAGGTATGTGCCGCGGCCACCTCGGTGTGAGCTGGGGGCGCGGGGGAGTACGTCCTCGACGGAGATGCCGCACTGGGAGACGCAATGCGCGGGGCCGGGGATGCGACGCGCGATGTAGGGGAGCCCCCACCTGTTTCGGCAGCCTTCTGGGCCTGCCTCTTCTTGAGCTAGAGGACGGCCGAGCGGTGAGCACTGACAGCTCTGCCATGAATGCATACTGTCAGAGACAGACCATGGCCCTCGCGCGAGCTGCTTTCGCGGCGCGGTCGGCTTCGGACATGTTTGATGTCAGAGACTATGTCAAGTTGCTGCGACGGTGGAGATTCGAATATTTCGAGGGAGCTGTAGGGAGGTCCGAGGAGGTTATTGTGGTAGAGTGACACTGACAGCCACAGGATAGGCTGAAGTATAGCGCCAGCGCCTCAACTGAACGTCACCGTGCGCACTACTTAATTAAACAACCACGTATACGTAGCGCTGCAGGTGAACATATCAGTATCCACCCAAAGCCTTCCATCAAACTTCCCAGCCGTCGTACTCTGGCGCACAGCGCAAAAGCGTGGAATCACTCGGTCTCAGGATCTACACAGTGAGGGCATAGTTCTGTATTGCCAGCTAAACCAGAAGAAAAGGGTCAGGGACACAGAAAGCGCAGAGCGGAGAAGAGCAACAGAAACATAGGAAGGGGACCGCCATAAAGGATGTATAAGGATGATCACACAAGACGCAAGATGCAGGCCACCCCGGGTCGGATGGTAAAGAGTGGATGTAGGGTAACGCGTAAAGACAGACACGACGGCGACCACGAGGCGCAAGTGAGGGAAGCGAAAAGAGCTTCCGCATGAGAAGAACAGATATCGATATAGAGGATAAGGAAACCCATTCCGAGTGTACACTGGGGCGGCAGAGAAGAGGGTATGAAAGACGATCCCGGGCTTCACATAAGAATATCTCTTTACGCCCAGACCTACAAAAATCAGATCAGTGACTTGCAGCAGTCTTCTGGTAGCATGAGCACTCACCCTGAGCGTGCTGTCCCAACTGCCCGTGCAGAGAGCCATGCCGTCTGAGCTGACGCCAAGGCAGCTGACGCGGTTCTCGTGGCCAGTCAAAACACCAACCCGCTCGCCCTTGAGGGTGTCCCAAACGTTGCACGTCCAGTCGTCATAGCCGCCAAAGAGGATACGGCCGGAGATTGAGAACGCGACGGACGTGATACCGCACAGGATGTTGTCGTGCGTGAATGCATTCAGCTCACGGTCAGCGCGGATATCGAAGAGCCGGCACGACGCGTCGTCCGAGCCGGTGGCGAAAGCATCTCCGTTAGGGAAGAAGCTAATAGCGAAGTCAGCACGACAAGAAAAAAGCCGGCAGAAAATCAGCCTTACCTGACCGCGTTGATATCGGACTCATGGCCAGTGAAGGTCTGAGTGGCCTTGCCGCTACGGATATCCCAGAGCTTGGCCGTCGCGTCGCAGGCACCGGAAACGAAGACGTTCTGATTGGGCCCAAGAGACAAGCTGATAGACGTATGTCGTGAGACCGACCGGAAAGGAAACCCGACAGACGCGTTGACTTACCTCATCACATCACCAGTGTGGTCGCTGAACTCGACAACGCGGACACCGGCCTCGATATCCCACAGCATGCAGGTCATGTCACCAGAGGAGGTGACGATCTGGCGGTCATTAAGGAAGCGACAGCAGCTGAGGTAACCGGAGTGGGCGCTGAGCTCGCGGGCACCCTTGACATTGTTGCCCTCCTTCGAGTGGAGGTTGTAGATGGAGCAGATGTTGTCGAGACCGCCGCAGGCGACAAAGTTGCCGGATGGGGAGTACGCACAGGTCATGACCCAGCTGGAACGGAGGGGGATAGCGTGGACCTTGTTGGTGGTGTATGCATCCCAGACGATAAGCTTGCCGTCCTGAGAGGCGGAGACGAGATGCCTGCGGTCGGTAGCCCAGTGCATGGCGTAAATCTTGGCAAGGTGACCGCGGAGAGCACGGCGGGGGCGCATGACGACACGGGGAAGGGCGGGGACTTCGTTCGCCATTGCACGGACTAAGTCGCGTAGTCTCAGTCAGCAGTCCACAGTGTCGAGTAGAGAGGTACTGACGGGATGTATCGGCGGAGGACTCCCTCTTGGCACGGATTTTCTCCTTCAGACTCTCTGCCTCACGGCGCGCCGCGGCAATGCGCTCCTGGATGTCTCCCTGCGGTGATTGGGACATGGTGTTGGGACTTGGATAGCGACCGAGGAATGGAACGGGGCGGGTGCTCGACGGTGTGCCTGGATGAGAAGGAGCGGGCGGACGAGGTCAGACGGGGTGGGCGAAACGGGAGGGGATACGCACCGTGCGAGTGGGAGAAGGTGGAGAGAAGAACGGGTCAGGGGGAGGTTGGTAGGAAAGATTCGTGGGAACCACAACGGCGAGCGGAGGCCAGAAGGAGGCCGGCGGACGAGCAGCAGGGGACGCCGACGAGAGCTGGGCGGGAGACGGGGAGATGGCGGGGAGGAAGAGAGCGACGAGGCTTGTGCGATGGCGACTGGCAGTTGGCTCCGTTGATGCACTCGGCCCACGCCGCGGACCTCCCCATTCTCAGTGCCGCGGCCCGCGTCGGCCCCGCCGCCATCACCGAGAGCCCGGTCTAGGCGGGGCAGCGCCGGCTCTCCCCGGCAGCGATACTCAACGCCGCCGGACACTATGTATACACCTGGCCCCAACCGTGGCTGGCCCAATCCCGGATCCCGCTGCGTCCTTCTGACTTGCCTGCACAGCGGTTCTGCGGTACACCGGGCGGGCCCTCAATTGTACCGCGGTGCTGGTGCAGAACGCGGAGTGTGCTCATCAGTCTCTCGAGTCTCCTCCGCCGATCCCAGCATCTTGGTGCGCAGCGCAGCTCGACACATCCTCAGGTGCGTATACCTGTTCGCTATGCGGCGCGCCATGACTCACACTCTGTGGGATACGCGTACAGAATGGCTCCCGTACGGACCTCCGTGTCAGAGCGGGACCCAAGGACTCTGGCGCAAAGAACTCCAAGGTCGGTTCGATCTACCGATGACTCGCCCCTTCGCGCAAGTTCCGAGCTCTCGTATGCCTGTACCCCACGGCGGCGACTTCTCCGTCAGCTCAGACGCTTCCGATACGCTTCTTGCGCCTCCGGTTCCTACACGGCTGATCTTGAACCGATAGTATCACTGCTACCACTACAGCTTGCATCCTAGGCTTTGACTCGACTGTGCGCATCGGCGTCGGCATGCAGTAATAGTGTGCGGGCATCGTTGCGCGGTCGCCGTCGAGCCTATCATAGGACACGACCGCCGCTAAGGGGAGCTCCGATCTCGACATCGCACCTGCCACATTTTGTGGTAGTCATCGGGGCGTCCTCGTAGCACCGTATTCAAGTCCGTTAATATCCGCCTGTCGGAGCGCGGACCTCAGCTGCATCTGACTTTGCGTTACTCTCATGCAAACGGTGATCGCCCGCCGACCGACGCCCATCAGCATCGTCCATCTTTGGCGGGTTTGATCATGTGCGAAGCAGACGCATTGTATTGCCACTACCTCGGTGCTGGTATACACTCTACTTTGGTAGTGGTCATGTCGAACGCACGGAGACTCTATACCAGACTCGATATCCTCGGAACCCTAATATCACCAGATGAGCTCACATCCGCTAAGCGAGATCCCCATGCATTCGCGTTTCGTGTGCGAGACACCTTTTTTCCGTGGCGCGGCGCTATCGGGCGACATGTCCAGGCCTCATTAAGGAGGTACTTGTGTCTGTGGCGAGGTTACCTTACATCGAAGGCAACTAGGTCCTTCACTGCTGGCGAGGATCTCATCGCATCTCGATAGAATCAGAGCCGTGGAATGGCTTTACGGCAACCCGCTAGAAAGCCGGTGCTTAGATCCGACCAACCACACTTTGCGAACAGGTAGTGTGCGATGCTCTTCGGTGCTCGTTGTTCTTAGTGACAGCTTACCGAAAGTGGACGGTTTGATCGATCAAACGGCGGCGGTTGCAGTGTACATACGCTGCGCGAAAAACCAGTTGCTGACGTCCATCGCATACTGCAGAGTCGACGAAAAAAATGCAGTTCGGGTGCAACATTGCTGGTGGTTTGAGCTGATATGCTTGATCACTGTGCGGTTCTGGCAGAGACAGGCAGCTCTGTGGTCTGATTGTATCCAGATACCGCTGTGGGCGTCCCGATGCCCCGTAGGTGCTGCGTGGCTGAGCCTGGCTGAGCACCTTGGTCCAGGTTAACAGCGCCAGCCACCATCGCACGCTCGGATCGCCATCAGTACGACCGCAAGGTATTCCGCTCATGCATCTCAGCGTACGTCACCCAAACACTGACAAAACACAACAGCCAGTGTCAATATTTATCAAGAGTTGCCACATTTTCTCTGCTCACCTTGTTCGCGTCCGGGAGTCGTCCCGACATAGCAAATTGAAAACCACATATGTCTCACAGCCCAGGATCAAAGGTACGGCAACCAGAAATCTGCACATGTAGATCCTAGGAAACTGACCGGAGGCTCGCGAAGTGTGTGTCCAGCGTCGCTGGAAGCTCAGGTGCTAAAGATCACCCGCACATACCACATCCCACCCCGCCCGCGACGCGCTACCTGACTCATGATGCGTGGAGGTTTCTTGTTTCGCGCCCCAGCGAGTCGTCTTGACTCTTGTCAAGACACTCCGGTGCGCAGCGGGGTGTCTTTGCATTCCAATCATGCCCGCATAGGTGTCTCTGGATAGGCGTCCGACGACACCGCTTGCTTGTTCTGTCTCTCTCCTTTTGTGGTTCTCTAGGCAGCGAGCTTGACATCATGGCATTTTCGGCATCCCGTCAGCGCATTGGTCCCCAACCCAAGTATCCCACATGGATGGGTCCGCCAGTGGTCGCTCAGCCACATTCGGACTATATAACCTGGACCGGGTGCGAGGGCAAGTCCTTACAGTACACCTTCTCAAGTCTTCAGCTTCCCTTGGCTCCGCTTCTCAGTTCGTCGTTTCAATTTGTATCCATACACACAATGTCTGAGCGTGAGTGGACCGCTTCTTGACCCCTTTCGCTCCATACTCATATCTTTCTATCCGGATGAATCGCAACAGACTGGCGCATGCAGTTCAACAACTACGTTCAACGTAATGGTCTCGTTCCCTACGTCGCCTGGCCTCAACCAGCACAGACGGGCCCTCAGAACGCCCCGACGTGGACTGCCTCCGTGTACAGTGAGTCCGCTCGAATATTGCGTACTAGGTTTCCCGAATACTAATCTTGAAACGATTTATTAGTCAATGGCGTTGAGTATGGCCGCGGCTCCGCTATTAGCCTTGGTGGAGCACGCGAAGTCGCCGCGGAAATGGCCCTCAGGGCTTTGTGGAGTACCCGTGGCTACTCATAGCGGTTGTAAGTACCATGCGTCTGGCGTGTGACGCGCACGACGCTGACTCCGTTTCTTTAGGAATTGTCCGGCCCGCCTTCCAAGTATCCGGCCTTGCTCTATCTTACGATCTCGGACTCGTGCACTATCACTATAATGCTTGCTTGCGGCCTCACAATCTGTATCAACAGCGCCGACTGGATCTGTGGTCTTAGTCTTCACGTCACTCACACACTGCTTGTCTCTACTTCTCCGTACCGCTCCTCTATGTAGCCTGCAGATGCTATCGCGCTGTGCCTAATGCAATACTAGAACTCCGCTTGTGAACTATGCTGTGTGCTCTGATCAACGCTAGCTCTTCCACGCAGGACACGAAGCTTAGGGCTAGCAGCTATACGAAGCATTAGAGAGCGCACTGTGACTTCACACTCTCCGCGCCTTCACCCAGGAGGCGCCAATCTCCGAACCGCATTGCCGTCATTTTTCCAGCAGCGGGCAGCGTCACACACATCTTGCACCACGGCACACTTCTCTGGTAGTAGTACTCGACATCTTTGGTCTTTTTACCCTGCAAATACTCCGATATAGGGCCCCGCGGCGGGATCGTTCAGGACATGCGAAGACATCATGGCGAAGCATGCAGGCCTTAGCAGTGATACTCACTATGTCCGGAACCACCCACCGAGGGCACGCGTCGTTCAAGCCTGGACCCCTCGGACGCCACGAGGAGAGACGGACACACGGCAACGGCCAGATCGAAGCACACACAGAAAGTGCGGAAGACTCGCTCGCGCTCCGCAATGCCGCGAACCCTTGCACTCTGCACTTCCGTCATCTCCGACAAGATCCTCCCCGGAGCCGCAGCCACTCTCGAGGTGGCCGTCGTGCCGCTCCCCGCTTCAAAGGGCGCTGGAGTCCTTCTTTGTCCTGTTACGCTGGCTCCGTTGCACCAGGCGTGTACTATCAGCGCACTCCTTTCGGAAATTCGACCGCCTCGTCGAGCCATCTCTCCCGCACCAGCTGTTTGTCCAATGGAGCGGTACACCTTCGTGAGTGGCTAGTGATCCCCTCCCCTAATTCCCATCTCTTTGGGCGATCGAAAGGCCTGTGATGCGCAAGGCCCTCAATACTCGGTATGAAGCTAGAATCCCTCACGCCCTAGTGTTCTGTGCTCCTCTCCTCGTCACCGCAACACAGAGTCGTAAACGGTAGGCGGGCAGCCAAGGGCCCGAGGGCAGCAAGGCGAAGGTGTATATAGCGACGATGGTTGAGACGGAGTCCAGTCAGAACATAGAACATAGACTAGATGGCGAACAACCTCGGTATGTGCTCTCCCGACAGTTCCTCGCCGCTGTACTCCACTCACCCAGTCCTTGCAGACGGAACTGTAGCTCTGAACAACTGTGCGGCCACCCCCCTCGTCCGTATGCACCCTTCGGCTAACATCGGAACACAGACCTCCAGAACATAGGCAAGGCGACCTCTCTCAGCTGGGAGGACAAGCCCACCGGTCCGCGCCATGCGGTAGAGTGGACCTCAGTCTGCAAGAGTGAGTCTCTCCCCATGTCCTTGCGAGCGATGCCGCTGACAAGACGTGCCTGCAGTCGATGGCAAGAATGTCGCCTCCGGCAACGGCCCCCAGAAGAACATCGCCCGAGATGCGGCCGCCAGAGCGGCATTGGCTATCTTGAATGCTGAGGAGGCAGCGGGTGCCGCTAATTGATCTTGCGGTGTCCGATGCCATGACCCCGGATCGTCCCCTGCTTCGTCTCAATTGTTTCGCCCGTGTTTTCTGGTCGTGTGCGTCGTGCCATACATCGTGCCCCATATTCCATGCTCCGATGTTGTTCTGGGTTTTGCGTCATCCTTGTTGCCTCGTCTTCCCCGGTCGTTGCTTCGCTCCGGTAGCACCTGAGTTCCTAGATTCGGTGTACGTCTATTTAATCTCATCGTGCCCGTTCGATCTTGTGTGCCTCAGTGGAGAATGCCCGGTTAGACGCTGTGCTCGGGAGTATGTTCCTGGGCGGTAACCGACGAAGTGACAGACTCGCCTCAGGCGCGCTCCTGAACTTTCGTCCGTTCCTTGACTATGCAGTATGACATGGGAGAGTGAGTTAAGCATCGACTACTGCCAACCTTCGGCCATGCTTGCAGCGGCTGCCGCATGTGTGCAACGCGCCTTCATAATGACTCGGTTCACCGATCAGATCCGCGCCTCACACTGAATATTCCATTGTCAGGGTCGTACCACGTCGCCGTATCCCCCGGACGCCACGGTTCAACCACCCACCGCTGTGCCACAAAGCTGGGTACATTCAAGGCCGCTCAGCCAGCTGTTAATCATCTGCAGATAGGATCATACATGCATCTCAATCGTGATGTCCGGATACAGCAAGACATTGGGCAATCACTACAGCTCGTCGTGTCCTTCAATCCACCCTGTCGTGCTGTCACGGCAAGCCGGTACGTTTCAGAACGATGCAGCGGCAATTATCGCACGGTGAAACTCATTGGCTGCCCGTCAGATGCACTTCAATCTGTCCGGGAGCCTGATAAACAATGCGGTCATATTCCCAGAGTCTGCGCTCGACAGTGACTGACAAACAATCATCCGCCGGTCGAATCGCAGACAAGGCTTTGGCATGGCCCGAGTCGCACCGTGGGTCGTGGCGAAGAGGTGTCTGTCATGGACGGCATGCTAGAGTCATTCCACAGCTCTGGGCTCTTGCTGCCGTCCAGTGCCGATGTGCGTTGCGCAGGCTAGGATGCAATGGGGCCTCGACAGGGGAGTACCGGTCCATCTTGATATCATATAGATGCCATCTGCTCTCCGCATTATTGGATACGTTGCCAGTGCTACATACACGCCGACGCGGTGCGGTTTCCGAAGATAATGTTTCACCTCTTTTGGCGCACTGACCCTGGCGGTGCGCATGCAAGACCGTAACGCTTCAGGCGTCTGGACGATACACTGCGCTCCAGGCCTCATGAAGTCCTGAGGGACTGTGCTGACGTCGTCTCGCCGGGAACACGCGGGTCAGTGTGCGGACTTCCAACTCGACACCGTTGTCATCTGACATGCCGTTCGCTCTCAGCTCGCCGCCGTGGAAGTGCACCATAACGAGGCACGTCGAGGACCCTACCGCTTGTGAGTATGACGCAAAATGCTGTGCATGCGATGTCAACGGGTTAGTGGTTCAGCACACCAGTGGGGTAATATCCGTCGTCGGGCATTTCTGGACGCACTCCTGGAAATGTCACCTTCTGGGTCCTGGTTTGGAAACGGTACGTTGGCGCGACTTAGCGTTGTCAACGGATGCCGAGCCACTGATGTTGAGGTCCAGAGTCCGTCGAGCCACTATGGGGACTGTATCCCGTGTTTCCGGCCGAAAGTAAACATACGAAAGACCTAGAAGATCGGGAGCTTGGACCTGGATATGCTCCGGATGTCCTATCGGGGTTCTCCAGCAATGCTGCCGTGGGAGGTTGCTGTTCAACCTCTCGTCCGGAGGTTCACCCCGATGACGGCATATCCGACTCAGTCCGTCAACCACAAGGACTCTGTTCGCCTTGCGTGAGATAGGGATGAACGTACTGACGACAGGACGCGTCTCACCTGTCCAAATGGCGTCTGTGGTATGCCCAGGACACGTCCACTCGAGCGCACTGCATAGTATAAAGGGTTGGTGAGTGTAGACGACTCCAACATCCAAGCCTCTCGAGTTCACACTACATAACCAGCTCAACGAAGAATCAACCATCATGGCCGACCGTGAGTCACCGATGTCGACGAAATTGCCCTTCAGCTAATATCACATTCGCCGTCAGGCTGGAGCGTCCAACTGAACAATTGCGAGTGTACTGTGCTGCTTGGCCACGCCTGACGCTGAGTCTAGAGTCTACCAATAGACCTTCAGGAGAGACAAGCTCTCCACGTTCTTTCCTGGAACGAGCAGCTCGTTGGTCCGCCTGGTAACAGGGAGTGGCAAATGACTTGCGTCAGTGAGTGCTGCGGAGCTCTGATCGCTGCACGCACGGTTACTAATGATCCGAATTGCCAGTCAGCGGCGAATCAAAGGGTGTCGGGGTTGCCCCGACAAAGGGTGCTGCCAAAAACAAGGCGGCGAAGGAAGCCTTGGTTGCACTCGGTCAACCGGTGTGAATCTGTCGGATAAGCGGGAGATCCTGATCGGAAGTTGAAGATAATCAGGCCCTTCGTACTTGACTTGCCTGAGAATCTGACATACCTGCACATAGAGCAGACCGTCTCGAATGAAGTCATCTTTCTTGAAGGGTGGTTCGCGCGATGAGCGTTTGGCATCACCATAACGGGATGAATTACGTAACGTACCAATGTGCTGGCGACTGACGCGCATAGAGATTGACTACCACCACTCACTACATTCAAGTCTCTGACAATACCTATGTCACGGAGTCGCGCTCTGCCGCTACTTGTGGCAGGTGTCACAGGTAGAATGATACCGCTCGCTGCGATGACCATAGATCTCCGAAGCTGATCTGAACTTCGTGCCGCGCAGGTGTCTTATCCGGCGTTTACATATTCAAACCCTTGTTCGACCAGAGCAGCGGCAGGTGAGAACTAGTCCCGCCTTTCCGTTATCCGACGGGGCGCAGAAAATCACTGTTCGATGGCTGAAGCTCACACACGGCGACAGGGCGACAGCACGCAGCATTGGCACTGGCAACGACGTGTCTGCAGGGTCTGTTCAACCACCTGCAGCCGCGGAGCGCTCCTCGGCGGCTGCCGTGGCTCAAAGCAATACAAACCCTGACACCGTGAACACGAGCGGTGTTGCAGAAGGAGGCACGAGCAATCGAGAGACTCGAAAGCATTGATACATGTGAGACTCGTGGCGGGACAAGGCCAGGCACATGTCCGTCGACCGTCCAGATACATACGACAGTGAATTTACGTATACCAGTAAAGGCAACGAGCATCACTCGAGGCACTCGCGGCGAGATACTATTTGTCGACCTCCATACTATTGGTCGGTGAACCGTCTGGTCTCCGTTCCCATATCTATGCAGCAATCTCAGATACGCAGTGTAACACACGGCGGGAGAGCGTACCTGTAACACGGTCTCTCCCAGGACAATCATCTCTTTCCGGATCTCTTCGACGATGAGGTCCTGGATTTGGAACCACTTCTCATGTTCCCCGCCGCCTGCTCCGGCTCGGAGGTGCACCTTCCATACTGTACTCTCCTTGTCGCGGGTGGTGCCTGCAGCCGACTCGTGGGTGACGTTGGCGATCAAGTCATAGACAGTGGGAGGATGGGAAGGCGGCGCATCAAGGTCTGCGGACATTCGATGTGAGCAACCGCACAGCGCAGCGCTGGTCAGGACATACACTCTTTGAAATCGAGGCCTCGCAATGGGAAATTCACGATAGTCGGGTTTTTTTCCTCAACGAACATGTTCTTGGTGAACCGTTTGAAGTGCAAAATGATATACCGGGGCAATCGCTGGCATTTGTAGCGTCGCAAGTGACCCATGGACTCCTAATCAGAAATTCGTCAGTCTCAGTGTGTCAAAGTAGTCATCCTCAGTCGAACCTGTGTCGTCTGACCATCATATTTCGCAAGAACCGACTGAATGCTGACTTGCGGGATGATATTCTTCTCAACGGCGTCCTGGAACAAGGGTGGAGGGGGCAAATCGGCAGCCAAGAATAGAAATGGCGACACCGTCGACTTGATCTCTGACGAGCGACATGAGTGCGCAGCTCTATAGGATAGATATCTGCTGCTGACCTCGATCAATGTCAAAACGCGGCTTCTCGCTACCTCCGGCATCGGGTCGCACAAGAACTTGCTGGGTCTCCGTACGGACCTCGCCTTGGAAGGTGGAGAAGATGACGCCTAATGAGAGTAAGCTCCTTCGCGCCTAGTCCGGTCGCCTAATAAGTGGCGTACTGGAGTTCCTCTTTTTCGTTCCTCCCATGTCTTTGTGCAGGTGGTTGAGCAGCCACCCTAGGAATTCTACCGGGTCCCCCTGCTTCTCGAGACTGAACTTTCCAGCACTTGCCCGGTGTACTTCTTGAAGGAATTCGTGCGGGCTGACTTGGCTCTTGAAGAGCCGGGGATTCCAGAGCTTTTTGGCGAGACCGGCGAAGCGCTTCAAGAGCTCGGATTCCTTTCCGCGAAAATTGGAAAGCAGAAGATGGTCTCTAAGGGGCGGCACATGTAGTAGGGAATGGATGATGACGTTCATGTAGTCATTCCGTTTGATATTGTTCAGACCGATGTACCCGGGGAGGTAGGGCTTGTTAGAGAGGTCGTATGATGGCTTCTGGAGATGCGCAGGTGTGGAGAGCGTAGACACGGCGGCGGGCGTAAAAGAAGGCACAAGAACGAAGGAGATGTCCTCCAGTGACGGGTCTGAAACAGGGTAACCGTCGGGAAGGACGTACACCTAGTAAGAAGAGTTACCTTAGGCGTCGACATTGCACGCAGTGCCGGCTCACCTTGGTAGTCTCGAGGTTGATGAATACGTGATGATCATCGTGTATAGAGTGTGCGAACGCGTACGAATTCCGTCCTCTTCCTTGGAAATACTTGCCGCAGACCAGGCAACCATAGATGTTGATGTTGGACGACGAAACGGAGCATACTTTTTCGAAGTCGAAATCCAGTACAGCTCTGTTAATCTAGGAGGACGATGAGATGTCATTTGCCAGCGTGATGCGGACACGACACACGCACCGTGTCAAGGTAGAGATCAGAAGCTTTCTGGGGCTCCGCCTTTGCCCTCGAGGAGGGCGCCTCCTCCTCCTCGTCGTTCGCATCATCCTCTAGTCGCACCTTCTTGGCCGGTCGTTCAGATCCATCCTGTCCGTTGGCGTGTTTGGCGACAGTAGACATGATTACGCTGTGAAGAGAGACCGCAGAGCACAATGAACGGAAGAAGAGATGTCGCGCCGGTGGCTGCCAGAAGCATTCAAGTCCTCTGGCGCCCATAATTTGGTGGCTGAGCGCTGAGTAACCGAGACCTTCTTCCTCTTCCTTCAACTTCGTTGGCTCAGGCTTACCACTACTCTCCCAACCCCCACGTAAACCGTGGTGCTTTCTCCCCGGTTGAAGAACTCTGCTCTCTCAGTATGCTTCGCCTTGGCTCGCGTCGGACCCTTGGAGTCGTTCTACGTCGCAAAACACACATAGTACGCTGCTCCTCGACTTCGGCATCTTCGTCGCATCATCCCAATGCCCCTCTCGAACTCGATCCAGCCTTCCAGGCCTTGCTACGTGATATCGAAATGTCTCTTCGAAACAAGGATGCCTCCAGTTCGCGCGGGCCTCGGGAATTGGAAGTCTTCCCTCATGATCCAGAAACGGAGCTCGATTATCTAACTTCTGCGGAGCTCGACGCTCGGGACGACGACATGTTCTATGAAAGGGAAGGGAGGAAATCGCCAGCTGCGGCGTTTGGAAGTCAGCGCATAGGGGCAGTGGTACTTCCGTTCGAGTTGCAGTCGAGTATTGGCCGGATGGTCGGAGGTGAGCACGGTGTGTTGTTCATCGCGTGTCGCTGCTCACTCCCCATATCAGACTCTGATAAGCATGAACTGCATCGTGATGCAAAGAGGCTTTTCATGGACGAGTCCACCTCCAAGATGGAGTGGAATTCCTCATACGACGCCCAATACAAGTCGGGCAAAGAAGCGGGACGACATGCACTGAAGGACGCGACGGCGTTCGCAACCGTAGCGCTTCCTGCGCACTATTCCGCCATATACTCGGTTCTAGACCACGTGAAGCAACGATTGGGCCCTGAGTGGGAGGTGGAGCGTGTCATAGACTGGGGCGCCGCCACGGGCAGTGGTTTATGGTTTGTGCAAGGTAGTTGCTTGAACCCTTGTGTTTTGCTGACATCTGCCCGTATAGGGCGTCTGGACATGCGTTTCACCAGTCTATCGACGGGGCTCCGTCAGACATGGAGGATTTGCAAATATCTCGTTCTAGCCTTAGTAGCTACCTCGGTATTGACAAACGGGAAGGCCTTGTGCGGATTGGGAAGCGTCTGATCCGAGGTATGTCTCCGCGGTTGCTTGACAGAGTTGGAATTGACAGGGCATCCACAGATGTGGATACTGGCACACTCGGCGTATCTTGGCAGAAGTCATTCCACGACGACGATGTCATGGGCCGAGAGGATGGTTCTAAAGCCATGGCGCTATCGGCCTTCCTGCTATCATCACTGCCCACACACGTTGACAGGAAGTTACTTGTCAAAGAGATGTGGGACAGTGGCGCCGAAGTCATGGTACGTAGTGATGGTATTGATGTTTGCGCGGGTGGTTGAGAGCGTCCTGTCCAGGTTCTCATTGACCACAATTTCGAACTCATCGCCGAGGCCAGAGAGCAGCTCTTGAAATTCGGCAGGAAGGAGCTTGAGGACCCTGCAATGGTAGAGGAACCTGTCAGAGGTGCTCACGTCGTTGCTCCGGTTTGTCGACATCTTAAATGCTATCGTACTAGTCTAACGCATCCGACAGTGTCCTCATGATGGTGCATGTCCGTTGTACCACCCTGGTAACGGTAAGCTGGAGTGCAGCTTCACGCAGCGATTGCAACGTCCGGAGTTCGTGCGCAAGACGAAGCATTCAGGAACAGGTCACGAGAATATGGACTACTCCTACGTTGTGATTCGCCGAGGTCCGCGCCCGACTCCGACTCCGACGAAGGTTGGTCGGGTCGGCGATGTGGGAAGGCGCGAACTTGTTAAGGACCTTGAGGCTTCCATACCCATGGCGCAGCTCTCGCTAGCTGGTGACCGTTCGGGCGAACGGGCGAACGACCATGCGGAGGAGTTCATTGACATGGAAGCGCGAAACGGCGAAATTGCTCTCAGCCCGGACGAGCTTACTGCGGCGTTGAGGCAAGAGGCATATAGCTGGCCGCGCCTTGTTTTCCCACCGCTCAAACGGAGTGGACACATCATCCTTGACAGTTGTACGGCCGAGGGTAAGCCCAATTCTTTGGTTCTGAGAAGCTCGGTTTCTCACAAATTTCCACTGTCAGGTCAAATAATGCGGATGACGATACCAAAGTCGCAAGGGAAACAACCCTTCTACGATGCCCGGAAGTCGAATTGGGGTGACTTATTCCCTCATGAACCTAAGAACCCGCCTCAGGTGCGGCGTCAGCCCTCCCGGCCGGGACATACGCCCTCGGAAGGACAGGACATAGGCAAGCGCAAACAGCCACGTACAATTGGTAAGAAGACCAGCTATGGCAAGCTCGCTGCAGACATCAAGGAGCGCCGGAGGGATCAGAGACGAGCGCGTCGACTAGCAGAAGCTTATGAGAGTTAGATCATCTGTATCGGTTACAAATTGGTCATACACATATAGCACTACAACGAACCCCCTCTCCCGTAGGACTAATTATTTGCACATCCCCTACTCCTGTCACCGCTCATGTAATGATACCTGAAGTTTGTCGGGAGTGCTTTCACGATGATCACGAGACAAATAAACAGCTGGTCCACTTACAGAACTCCGCGCGCGATTCTAGATTCGACATAGAGGGTGAATGACGGGGGGCCGCAGAGAGCAATATCATCATATGATTAGATTATATAACGTGCCGGAGGACACTATGAGAGCCGCAATGCTACGCGTCCGAGATCTGTATGCTCGGTCCCTGCTGAGTGCTGAGGAGAACACGGGAGATGGCATTCACTTCAGGGAATGTGAGTCAAGCGTGGCGGGTACAAACGATATGTGCGCAACTCACCGGGCTTCTGACCGGCCTCTTTCTTGTTGGTGTCGGCGAGAGGATCACGGATATTGCCCGTTGCCCGTTTCACGACCGTGAGGAAATAACGCACATTCTTCACCACGTCGGACACAGGGAAGTGCATCTGTAAAGAAGTTTGCACAAGCATCACAAAACACGGGTCATACGCACTCACCTTTGCGATTGGCTGACGGATCGTGCCCTCCTTGTCGCCTTTCCATTCACTCGTTCCCTTCAGACGCCGAATGTAACCTGCAAGGTCGTCCGTGACCGTACCCCTACGCTCCGACGGCATCAAACCCCTCGGACCAAGCACTCGACCGAGTCGAGGAGTAATCGGGCGGATGAGGGAACGACTGCACAGAAACATCGTGGCTTGATAGCGGCCGCTGATGATCTGTCCAGCCAGGTAAGCTCCACAGAACGATCGAATAAATGTATAATACATACACCTTCCACCAGTTCCAGACCTCCGACAATGTCTGCGCCCGCCTTCTTCGCTTCTTCGGCTTGTCTCCCCTCTGCGAGAACCAGTATGCGATCCTTGCCCTGAGACTTTGTCTCGCGCGGCAGATTGAAACGACCTTTGGGAATCGTAGATCCCTTGCCCATCTCCGTCTTCACAACCAGCTCATATGTCGCATTTGGAGAAGCAACTTCCACCGCCTTTGCATCCCGACAGTCAACGCATGTACCGTGCTGCTCATGCGGAGAGAACGTACCCGCAACACCTCAACCGCGTCCGAGAGCGTCATCTTCTCGCTGTCATAAATGCTCCTGGGAGCCTTCTTCGCCCTTTTCCTCTCCTTGGCTGCGAGTTGCTTCTTAGACAGGGTCGGGAGTTTCTTCTCGCGTCGCGCCAGGACAGTAGGACTATAGTGGAACTGTCGATGAGGTGTCTGCCTCTGCGGGTGCATCTCAGATATGTGATATACGCAGGTTGCAACGCAGAGCAACGCACCAGCAACTGCAGTGTACCACTACATTGTCGACAACGGACAGCGAGTTGCAGAGCAGCCAGAGACATCGAGGTAACGGTAAGGGAGGGCAAGTGCTAGCGCCCAAACGGAGCGCCCTGTGCAAACTCGCTTGCAATGTTTTACAGGAAAGGCAACTTCGAGCCACCAGGTTAAACCTTGGCTAACTCCAATTCTCCGGTATCCCCAAGTTTCCCGCAAAAACAGTCGCCGCGAGAACGCATGTATGACGGTCAGCTATCCCGGTCTATGCAACTGCTTACTACATCGAGTAGGTCGCACGCCGTGCCAATGGACCACCGTACTGCGTCCGAAACTCACAAATGTGACCCTAGGCGGGAATCCGGATCAAACAGCGGTGCAACAGGCTCAGCTCCCGGTGAGGACGGACATAGGATGCGAGGAAGAAGGGTAAGGGAGCTTCCCTCGGGAAGAATGCCATTAAGCATTGAGTGAAATACTTACACCATCACATGCGACGGGCAGCCTACCTGCCAGTGGCTGTCTACGACGCTGAACTGCAAATTAGACACCATGAGATGTCTCAGACGTGCGAGGGCAGGTCAATGGAACCCAACTCGTCAGCCACATTGAATGATTTCAAGTTCTGTTGGTATTGTGTCCTCCACCGCAGACAATGGCACCCTGGCGGCCCGCTCGCTCGTCGCAGAGCCTTAAAACGAGGCGTTTAGCTCCATGCACGGTACACCCACGATATTGTGTGTCATTACGGTCCAGTGGGAGAAGCCAATCAGGGACATTAAAGTAAAGTGGTCAAAGTTGAAAGACGCGCGGCATGGCATGCAGGTCAATGTCCGGATAGATGGGAAACATTTAATCAGGACAGTCCTGGATCCAATGAAGATGGGCGGGTGGTCTTCGAGACCAGTAGTTAGAGCCGGACATACCACACCGGTGGACTCTATGACCGCAAAAGCCGCCGAAGGCGCGTATCGAAGCCGGCGAGCAGACAACTCGTACACAACTCTGGGTATCAGATGAAAGTTACCACTCCGACATGGCCATGCGTGTGTATATCAAGGGTTCATGCCCCTATCGCGGGTGTTTGAAGGGGTCGTCCATTCCAGACAAGTCGGCGGAGGTCACCAGGAGGCACTCGTCCGCCGATAGGTCGACGACGCTCTTGATGACTTCGCCATGGGTCGGAGGTTACATAATCCCTTCACAACTTCGTAGACAGATGCAGGCATTCGCAGCAGGTGGTGAAGCCTGTAGCCTGTCCGATCCCAGGACGCCGTGCGTACCCACACGGCTACTTCTCGCGGACCTGGCGGGGACTCTATTGTAAGCTTCGTTGAGATACTGCAATTAAATTCAGGAATACTCGCCCAAACAGCGTGTACGAGAGCCAACCGGAGTCCTGGCTTGGAATGACCGTATGCGCCAGAGTTCGCCCAGGCGCTAGGTTTTTCTAGATTTTCGAGCAAATTAACGGCCAGATCGCTCAGAAAATAGCGTATTGAGCATCCAGATAGTACATAGTACTCCCAGGCTTGTCTCAAGGCTGCAGGACGTCGCAGCAAATGACGGGACTACCACATGTACTCAATTGAAACTTGTCTCCACGTAGCGCGTGACAAGCTCTGGGCAGACGCAGGCTGAGCTGACAGCACAGCGTAATATACGACATACAAAGGAGCGAAATTGCACGGATATTTGGCCGGTGTTCTCGTTCATTGTTTCCTTTGTGCGCCCCGCGTACTGTGTGTTTCCTTGCATAAGTACGCCGTGCGCGAATGGAGGGAAACATGGGGATAGACCAACAGAAAAAGGCAGAGGCAGGAGGGTAGCGCAAGAGATCACAGTGACCGCCGGTGACGCAGCGCAAGGGACGGGAGTATCGAGACGGATGTATCTGTGCGCGTTGCATGCGGTGTCGTTCTCGGTGTGGACGGCCTAGCGCCCGAATGTCGGGACGCGCCAGCGGAGTCCCAAAACTTGCCCTCGACTTCGACGTCCAGTACTTGCCACCGCTGTATACCGCGTCCGCCCCCTCCTCCTACCCGCACCATGTCGTCCTCACTCCTCGCCGGTCTCAGCAAGCACAAGCTCTCTCTGCGTGTCTCGCAAACGTCGGTGCGGTACGCTGGCCGGCAAGAGTCTGGGGTGGACCCAAAGAACGACATCATCCGTCGCGCCCTCTACCCGTCCAACATCCGCAACAGGCCCTCACCCGTTGGAACCTGGCGGCCAGACGTCGGACGTCGGCTGCAGCGCGCAATTCCGTCCGTGCAGGCCCACGAGACGATCGAACGCGCGTGGTTCCTCCACCAACGGCATGTGCGCCGTGCGCGCAACGCGGAGCTCCAACGCAAGTTTGAGAGCATGCGCGGTGCCATGGAGACCCTGCGACAGGTCGCTCCTGCCTTGTATGCGGAGGCAAACAAGGAGGAGGACCCACGAGCAAGGAGTTCGGGTGAGACGGAGTTGTTGAAGAAGCTGAAGGGCCCGGAGAAGAAGGCGGTAGAGGCGAGAATACGGGGCTTGTTCCCCAGGGAGCTGCGCATGCCCACGGATACACCCCCCAAGAATGGTTGGATATACGACTTCACACCGGTCGTGCGGCCCTCGTCATAGCTGCGGTGTGTGCACACCGTTCATTACCCGGCTTCTGCGAAACTAACGCGCAGCATCTGAAGACACCGTACACGCGAACTCTGCTCACTCGCGGTCGCCTCGCTGTGTGCCATTAATAGTATACGACCCTCGCGTAATTCATTGCACCCCGCACCCGGAAGGCACACATGAACCATTGCGGTGTCACAAACGCTTCGAATAGCCAGGAGGATACTGTACCTGACATGTCCAAACACGACTGGGGCGCTGCGGCGGTGCAAGATACACATGGTACACGGTGTGATAGTCTGAAGATGATGGTACAATGACATGCAATCGAAAGCACGAAGCGCTGCGACATACTACGAACGTCGTCGGAACGATCTCACCACCTGTCCGGGCCTGCACCGAAGCTATCTGACATGCCAAAATTGCTGTAGTCTCCTCGCGAGCCGCTGTGGTTCTTCCCAATAACCGTCGAATGGATCGAATCCAGTGCGGTACTCCATTTGTCCAGGGCGCCGTAGCGCTTCTTCTGGAGGCTATGCCTGGAGGAACGGTATGGATTAACCATCGACCAGCGTATGTTCGCCGTGAAACGTACTTCGACTCTAGTTCGAGACGCATGGCAACCTGGTCGATCCGACCTTCTATCCTGCCTTCTAGGATGAGGCCGATCAGGAGTTCCTCCACCTCGTCAGTGTCGACGTTCAATTGCTACACTAGTGTCAGATTCGCGCGCTGAGATGGCGCAAGGAACGGTCCCACCTTGGCCAAGAATGTGAGTTCTAGGCGCGTGTATGGCTTGATCAAGTCGATGAGATATTGCGTCCGCAGACTGCGCAAGAGCTCGCCGATGTAAGACCTGATGAAAGGGTCGTCCATGATGGTAGCCTTATTGTCTGCACATGGCGTCAGCGTGATATTCAGCCAAGATGAATGATCTTATCCTACCTCGCAAGATTTTCTCCGCAGCATGCACTTCGCGACGTTGGTACGCGTCTACCAAGTCAGTCATTGCCTTTATCTGAGGATCGTTCTTGTACCTGAGGCCGCCATCAGTATGAGGATGACGAGCCGTAGCGTGGTCAACGACTTACGGCTTGGTCTCTTGACTGTCGAACGGATTGACCTCGCTGCCCGTCAGCATGTTAGCAAGCACAAGATACTTGAGCACTTGTATCCGCTGAGGAGAACCGGCTTCGTCGTAATTCTTGAAGGAGTCGAAGAAGTCTTCGCTCGCACGATTCCACTGGCCTATAACACAAACGAGATCAGGACACACGATAAACAGCGCAGATCAACGGCCTCACGTTCGCCCATCCACATCTTACCACCACATTCTTTGATGACGCCGAGGATGCGTGGGTGAGGGATAGCAGAGCGCACAGCGTTGGATGCGTTGTATATCTCCTGTGGAACGGTTTGGTTACAACAGAGCTGCCAATAGACAAAACGGAAGGTAGCGACCTTGAGCTTCTTGTAGTTCTTCCTCTCATTATGCATCTGGATTTCAAGGGCGTAGATCTCCAACAACTGGGTGCCTTTCTGAGCCTGATCCTCGCCGCTCTCACCGACCGTCGATTGGTACAGCTCGCTTAGTATCTGGTGCCGACGCAGATGAGGAAGTGACCCATATCGTCTCTATCACGCGTAAGCAAACCTTCTGCAAACGACCGTACTCCTGACGATCAAGCCAGAGCTTCGCGAGCTTGAGATTGGTCTTGGCCGATAACCGCTGCAGCACTTCGATTCAGCACACAATACCGAGTACAACATAGGTCAAACTTGCGAACATCATTCTTGGCTTCAGCAAGAGCAGCCTTGGTGGCCTCGTAGAACTGCTCAAGGATGTTGACTTCTACCGGTCCGCTCTTACCACCGCCGACATAGTCCAGGATGCTGTTGATGGTCTTCTCGGCATAGTTGCGGGTGACAGCAGACTTGGTGTATGTGAGCAGCTCTTTGTACGTCTTCAGAGCATCCGCTGGTCTGCGTAGTACGAGGAACAGTAGTTTGGTAGACTGTTTCAACGCCTTGAATCCCCTGAGACGCAAGCTGAGGATCCAGTGAACGCATTGACAATATAGGAGACGCACCAGTCGCCCTTCTCCTCCTCCTTGTCCACGATTGCACGGAACTCCTTCAGTGCCTGTTCTGGATTGTCCTCTTTCTTGGCTGTAGCGAGCTCAGCTCACGCCACAGCCTCGACTTGTGATGAGATACTCACATTTCGCGCTATAGTACATGTTCTCAACATCGGCACTTCCTGTCTCGTCGCCTGATTCATCGCCCGAGTATTCGAAACCGTAGTCCTGTATATTGTCTCGTGAGCATGCTGATCGAGGTGTCAGGGACATGTGCTGACGTCGTCGCTTCCTTGCATGTAATCGGCGTCATCGTCATCCATGGTGGGTGTTGTATGCTACAAAGGAGAAGGGAAACGAGATGGGAGAAAGACAGAACAGACAACGAACAGGACAATGGGTGGTTGTGGCACAGGAGAGAGCGCGCAGACAAGTACTTGCGCAAGCTGTTCGCGTCGCGTGATTGACGCGTCGCCGGATATGGCAGCTACGATGACATGGCTGAGAGCTGAGATCGGCTAGCTTGCCCTCCTCCACCTCGCCAACTGCTTTCATGACCGCACGACTTTCATGATTCCCCTCGCTATCTGACTGCCATGGACTCGTCCGTAGACTCCCTCACCAACTCCGCACAAAGCGCACCCTCCTCCAGGTCTCGCAGCACCAAGATCGTAGACGATGTCACCAGCCTCACCTCATTCAATCCCTTCTCGGAGGAGGACGAACATGATCAGTCCTCGTATGCCCTCGTAACTTCTCTTTTCTCCAAGGTCAAGAATACCCTCTCTGCACCTCTCTCCTCCGCCGGTCCCGCTGCAACACCACATCCAAGCACTGCGCCGGACAGGGCTGCGCCCGAGCAACGCCGGCCGTCTCTGCAATACTCCAATTCTAGTCAGTCCAACAAGTCCGGGCCAGAGAAACTTGCGCCGTACAACATCGTAGCCTCGAATCCCGCGCCTCCCCTCGTTTCTCTCACCCCGGTCGTCTCAGAAACTCCCTCCTATGCTGGAGATGAGCGCCCGCCATCTCGCGGAGGCTTTTATGGAGCAGACACCACAGACGGAGGAGGTTACGCTATCCCTGGCTTCCCTATACAGGACAGCGATGCGCGCAGTATCCGGACCAACGTCAGCTTGCGGAGGTCCGCATCGGTTTCCAAGGTTATCCGTAGAATCCGCGGCGAAGGTGCGTATTTGATCAGATCACTGCAAACACTTGCCTCAACAGATTCCACAGGTCTCTCTCGTGACTACTGGATGGATGACGAGCTCTGCAAGGAGTGCTATGACTGCAAGAGCGTCTTTACGACTTGGAGACGCAAGCACCATTGCCGGATATGCGGTCAGCATCGCTCCTTCCTAATGCCTTTCTCCTTCTGACGTACTGTTGCAGGTCAAATATTCTGCTCTCGCTGCGCCTCTAATATCATCAAAGGGGCTCGGTTCGGTCAGGAAGGCATGGTCCGAGTTTGCAACCTTTGCTTAGATAAGTTGGCCAAGGTAGATGACGACGAGGACGAGGACGACCGCCGATCCATCATGACATCCACGACCTCGCCGTTCGCGGCCCACCAGTTGGGCTCAGAGTCGCGCTCATTCGGTCTCTCCGCTCACCCCCAGTCTCCATTCGCTGCCTCTCAGCTCTTCGGTCGCACTGACGAACCCTTCAATCTATTCTCTATAGCTGAGACGAAGCGAGCATACTCGGGTTCTGAAGATAGCGGCTTTGGTTCCCGTCCTATGACGCCGCTGAATGGCTTCGCCTCGGCTAGGTTTCTTCGTGAAAACCCAGTGCCATTCCGGAGAGCACTGACTGAAGAAGATAAAGATCCCATGTCCATGGCTGATAAGTTCCAGCGCGACAACTCTCCCACTGCCGCGGGCTCTAATACGCCTGTCGATTTTCCTGTGACTTTTCCGGTAATGGTTGAGGGTGCTACGAGCTCTGTCCAGTTCCCCGTAAGCTCTCCAGAGCAATTTCAATCTATGGAGAGTCCGGGGGTGCTACGGTCGCGGTTCAACTCGTACGGCGACTTCGATGCTTCCCCGCCGTTCATCCGTAGCCGTGTGCAGAGCCGTCTCGGTGAGACCTTCAGCGCTACCGCATTCGGTGAGCCGGGATGGAGAACCAGAAGAGAAAGCACAGCGTACGTGATTCTCCCTATATGATGTTAGACCTGAGAACTCAACCGACGACTTCAGTTATGCACAGGAACTCAATCTCATCTCTATGTTCCACCTCCGTACCATGCTCCGCCAGATGCTCACCGCTGAGGAGATACCCAACATACGCGAGTGGGAGGAGACGCTGCTCAATCTGGCTTTGAGGATAGCCCGGGAGCTTACCTTCACCGCTCATCCTCACAGACAAGGTGCTGATATGGATGTTCGTCGTTATGTGAAGATTAAGAAGATCCCTGGCGGGGCACCCAAGGACTCTGAATACGTCGACGGCGCAGTCATCACGAAGAATGTTGCGCACAAGCAGATGTCTCGGAATCTGCGCAACCCACGTGTCATGCTTGTTACTTTCCCCCTCGAGTTCCACCGTGTGGAGGGCCAGTATATGCACTTCGGGCAGATCTTCCGACAGGAGAAGGAGTACCTTGGGAACTTGGCAAGCCGAATCGCGGCTTTGCGGCCACACGTGGTCCTTGCGGAGAAGTCTGTTTCTAGGCTAGCCTTGGATGCTCTTGCGAAGCGTCAAATAGCTGTTGCGCGGGCGGTCAAGCCATCTGCCGTGCAGTTTGTCGCGCGGATGACGCAGGGCGACGTCTTCTCGTCGATGGACAAGCTCGCGCTAGAGCCTCACCTGGGGCACTGCGCCCGCTTCCGTTTGCAAACTTTCGATCACCATCTCATTCCGGGCCGACGCAAGACTTACATGCGGTTCGAAGGATGCAATAGCGAGATGGGGTGCACGATACTGCTCCGTGGTGGCGATATCGAGGTTCTCCGACGCGTCAAGAAAGTCACTCGATTCCTCGCCTTCATCGTCCGGAACTTGAAGTTGGAGACTCACTTATGGAAAGACTCCGTCATCACCCTGCCTCAGTTGTCCACCGAAGCCACGCCTCCTACATCGCCTTCCAACGCCACCACGCCTATTGCAGGGTCTGGCTTCTCTGCAGCACACTCTTCGGCCTTTATTGAGGAGGTTTCAGAGCACCGACAGGAGCATCCATTCGAGGATCTTCCCGATGAAGACGCAGAACAAATCCGACTCTCGCGACGGATACAGGAGTCCGTGGAGCCATACAGGAAGACCTTCATATCCGTCTCGGCGACCTTGCGGTTCCCGCCGCCGTACCCTATCCGCCGAATGAAGGAGTTGGACGATGAGCTCATGCGTGTGAAGCGAGAATGGGAGGATGAGGTTATCCGGCGAGAGGAACGGGGCACTTCCATGCATAAGCCTGAGGATTCTGCGGCCACGATCCAGGTCACGGCCTCCACGCCGGACCCGGACGACGTAGCTGCCCAAATCGAGTTTCTTCCAATACCGGACATACCGGGGACACCCACTCCTGCTGACAACGTTTCTAGGCTTGACGAGAGGCCGGGCTACTTCGACCTTCCCCCCACGGCCTCCCCTAGTTTCTTCGCTCAGGGCGTCACATCCTCCCCTTTACCTCGCACTCCGCTGGAACGGGCCGCTCTGCAACTGAAGACCGTGCAGGACATCGCTCTCGAGAGCCGCTATCAACATGTGAAGTGGCAGCACTCTGAGCAACGCCGCATATGGGAGTGGTACCTGCGGAAGAACAGAGATGACTTCCAGGTGGAGAAGTACCAGTGCATCAGTCTTTGGGAACTCACTCTCCCGATGGACGAGCTGGGTATGCACCGTGCGTGTTTTCCGCCAAAGCTGGAGTACATCACCTTCTACGGCGAGAATGACTGCACCCTCGGCCAGTTCATCGAGAACGCGGTCATGGACACTCTCCGGCAGTTCTTGGATCCCAGGGCGATCTGCGAGAACAAGAGCTGCAACCAACCACTTGCGCGGCACTGCAAGTTCTATGTGCACAACGAGACACGCCTTTGCGTCGCGGTCGAGCAGTGGGACGGACAGATCATTAACCATGCAAACTGGCTCCCTTCCCCCGAAACCATCATCACCTGGAGCGCATGTCGTGTCTGCGGTTCTGCGACGCCGTTCATACCCGTGTCTCCGGAGATGCAACGGTACTCGTTCGCGAAGTTTCTCGAACTACACTTCTATCCCGCAGACGTCCAGCTTGTGCAGGGCGCAGGGTGTCAGCACAACATCTACCAGCACCATGTCCGCTACTTCGCAATCAAAGGCATGACGGTGCGCTTTGTGGCGGATCCCATCGTTCTCCACGAGATCGTCTACCCACCCATGCAGGTCCGCATTCGTCCGGAGACGCAGCTCCAGATCAAGAACGCGGACTATCAGAGGCTTCACCGGCGGAACTACAACTGGTATCGGGACCTGATTGGTGATCTGCAGATGCTCCAAAAGGAGGCGCAAGAAGCGTCAATGGGGGACGAGGAAGCGGTGGAGGAGCACTTTAACACGTACATCGCCGCGTTGATCAACAGGGCTGAATCGGAAAGGGAGGAAATTGCACGACTCATCGACCAGATCTACAAGGACACGCCCCCGACTGACACCCTCGTCCTCAACCAGGTCCGCGCATACCGCCAGGACCGTATCGTCGCCTGGCAGCAGGACTTCGACCGACTCCCGAAGATGCGCCTCTCTACATCGTCTGACAAGGTTACAATGGCCGGACGTCGCACGGCGTTCAACTCGGTCAGAGCGATATTTCCCAAGCGCGGTGACTTCTACATTCCGGACTTCGATCGTCCGGCACCTGCTAGCGTGTCGGAGGTCGAAGAGACGATGCCCTCTATGCCCACTATGCGCCGTGTCACAGGAGACTCGTTCGTGTCAATGACCTCTGCTTCAGAGGCTTCGGAGCCTGAGTCGTTGTCTGGGCCGCCTGACGAACTTGTCGAAGAGCACGCCAAGGAGGACACGCCACCGTCGGAGGCTGAGAAACCGAACGCGACGGATGCGACGGTGACGCCTGCACGCGAGCCTGTGTTGCTTCCTCCCGCTGAGATCGGTGCCGAGAGATATGACCCCGTGAAGTCTGATCCCGACAGCGACTCGACGATTGGTGCTGGACGGGGTGAAGGTTTGCTGTCGGACGATGGAGTCTCTCCTCCTCAGGTCCGTCATCCCCGCTTCATTCACTCTGGGGTTGAATCTGATTGGCTTCATCAGGCGGAACTCGAACCCACCGAATCATCCCAAGATGGTCGGAGGCCTAGGCCCGCGACGTCTCGTTTGCCTCGCCGGGTCTCAGTCTATCCAAGTGTCGCTGAGCTTGTGAAGAAGTATCAGGACTACCTACCGCCTCAGGGCGTGGAGGATCTCACCAAGACTGCGTTAGCCCCCGGAGTCCCAGTTTCTGAGAGTGATCAAGAGGGATCTCCGTTGGTTCGTCCCCGTCCTCGTCACAAGGCTCGTCAGCACCAGCAGACGTTCTTGAGCAAGCGATCCTCTGTGTCCGACTTTGAGTCGAGCTATGCGGCCAACATCGCTCCCAAGTACCTTGCCAAGCGTAATCTGGGGCAATCGGGTGCGGGCAGTCGCATCACAGTCGGAAACTACCCTGACTCCCGCACCACCTCCCGACGTACGTCCCCGGACAAACGACCCTCCTTCTCACGCATGAACACCGACGTTACTATTCGTCCCGCAAGAGCCTCTCCACCTCCCGGCAAGTCGACCACGCCCGCACCCGCCGCCAAGCCTCGGTCAAAGCCTGCCCTGCGGCTTGGCTCCAAGGACAAGCTTCCAGCCCGCCCGTCCAGTGTCGTCAACCCGAAGTCGACGTTCAGACGCGCGCCTACACCCGGCTCGAAGGTGTCGAACATAGCCAAACATTTCGAGCGCATGAACAGGGATAACGATCGAGCAAGTCGCCGATATGCTGTCATTCGCGGGAAACGGGCGCGTCCTGTTGCGTCAGCTCGTGCGAAGGTCGAGATCCTGGAGAGTATCAAAGACGCTATCAAAGACGAAGAGTCGGAAAGCTCGGACTCGAGCGAGGCCGATGACGAGGGCGGCGGGGAAGACGATGACAATGTCGACCAGAAGAGCCCACAGAAGAGTCCGCAGGAAAATTTTGGATCCTCTCCGCCAGCACCCGTCGTCGTTCTTGAGCCCGCGGAAGATCAGGCCTCAGTCGCCTCTGTAGGGACAAGCGGTGCTCCCAAAGAGCCTGTTGACGCTGCAACGTCAATGCCTGCTTCATCTCCCCAAGAAATTGAAGTCTCCCCTTCCATAATGAGCTCTCCGATGCTTTCTCCTATCGCAGCTAACGGGATGGTGCCTATGACCCCCCCTCCAACTGATACCGACATCGGCCCCTCCAGCCGGGCTTCAATCCTGAAGGCCTTGTCGGGTCTCTGGCCCCAACAAGCACCACCCCGCGGCCGCTCTGAGGTGGACCCAGATGATCCTATGGCTGATCCCGAACATATTTTTCGTGACTCGTCGATGGTCGTTCGAACTGACGAGCCGACCTCTATCATCGCACTTGCGCTGAAGTAAGGTGGACACCCTCTACGACGGAAGCTATAGCTGACTATCATTCCACAGCTCACCCCAGTATAGGGAGATGTTGGCAAAGTCCCGCGCGGAGAAGCGGTTGGCGCGCGAAGCAGGCGGTGAAGCATTCATGCCCGATGACTGGTCCGTGGCAGAGTCCACATCAACATGGGGCGTGGTCAACGTTGACAGCACCGAGGGTGCCGACCCCACGGAGGAACTGCGTGTTCCCTCGTCGAAGCTTCCTTGGGCGATATGTAAGTCACAGACCACTCGCAAAATCGAAAGACTGACATCATGTCCTCAGCCTTCGAGAGTGGTGGTTTAACCATCAGCTGTACTCTGCTGTACCCAGAGCAGTTCGACGCGTTGCGTCGAACATATGATTGCGAACGGAGCATCATCGAGTCGCTTGCACGGTGTGTCAAATTTGATGCTAGCGGGGGCAAGTCGGGGTCGGCGTTCCTGAAGACACTTGGTTTGTGGAGTCTCTTGAGTTATCGCACACAATCTAATAAGACCTCCAGACGATCGGTTCATTGCCAAGGAGCTCTCTCGGGCTGAGCTTCAAGCTATGGAGACATTTGCGCCAGCATACTTCGACTACATGTCATCTGCCGTCGTTGCGAAAGTAAGTGGTTAGTCTGTTCTCGGTTGCTAGCTCGGCTAACGGCGCGTGCAGCGACCTACTTTGCTTGCGAAGATCTTCGGCTGTTACAAGATCACGTTCCGGAAGTCACAGAAGCACCAGGGCACTAGCAAGTCTAAGGTCACACAGATGAATCTGCTGGTCATGGAGAACCTGTTCTATGACCGGCACTTCTCCAAGGTTCGCATGCTCCACACGATAGTCAGAATTGGCCGTCTCAGAATTGTTCTAGATCTACGATCTCAAAGGCTCTACTCGCAATAGGCACGTCCATGCCACCGGTCGAGAGAATGAGGTGTTGTTGGACGAGAACCTCGTACAAAGTAAGCTACTGACTTACACATGACGGAGTGCACGTACTCAGACGTCCTGTTCAGCGGCTCACATGACGCCTTTCTACCTCCGCGAGCACTCCAAGCGAATATTGCGAGGCGCCTTATTCAACGACAGCAAGTTCTTGGCGGATATCAACGTCATGGACTATTCATTGGTGGTGGGAGTCGACAGCGCGAAGAATGAACTGGTGGTCGGCATCGTCGGTGGGTATCCGCTTTGCTATCGATTACCGAATGCTCACATGTGCTGGTGCGGCGTGACAGATTATATCAGGACCTATACATGGGACAAGAAGCTCGAGAGCTGGGTGAAGGACTCGACTTTCCTAGGCGGTGCGAACAAGGGCGAACCGACCATCATCGGTCCCAAGCAATACAGGCATCGTTTCCTCTCTGCGATGGAGCGCTACTTCCCGTTGGTGAGCTTCTGTGTCTCGTCCAGCTCAACAGGATGGGAGTTGACTTGCGCTTACAGGTACCCGACCGGTGGATGAAGCAACACGACGCACCAGAGGAGGAAGGCAATAGTCTCCTCGACCTCTGGCCTGACTGGTAATGATTACTCTATGACCTTGTAGTATTAGCTGTACGTCATATTGCCGCCGTGTGTGTACAATACTGTGCGGGTTTTGGACCCTTTTTTCTCGGCCATGGTCTCACACAACTCCCATACCAGCTTCACTGTTCATATCATGTACTATGATACCCTGCATCTATACATCGCCCCGCAGAATGATACAACCTGTGATTGAAGGACCTCAAACGATGGGCAGTCTCTTTGACTACAACATGTAGGAAGCATCTGGTATACAACACGAATATGACTGGCATACAATACGGCACCGCTCACAGCTTCCGCAACTTCGACTTTTCTCGCTGAGTTAACGACTGAGCTTGTTGTCGTGTCGCCTTCGAGAATTGCTCCTTCGTGGTCTTCTTCTCTGACCGACGGGCTTGACGCTCCGCCTTCACAGCCTGCTTGCGGGCCTTCTTCTCCTCCGGGGTCTCGTCCTTCGAGCGAGCGATGGTGATGTGAGCAGCTGGTGGAACATTAGCCAACAGAGGCATGATGCATGTGAGAACAACGTACGCCGACTATCGTCTTCGTCCTCGTCGCTCGTGGACGAATCCGCTGGCAGTTGCTTCTTCGAGGGTTGCTCCTCGACAACAGAGGGAAGACCAGTCTTGGGGTCCAGTCGGATTTTCGGGACTGGCTTGTCGTTCCGCGCTCGGATGAGCCGTGGGTGATTCTCCAAATTGCTATACGTCGCTGGTAGCAGTCGCGGGCCATCAGTGGCTGCTATGCATCGCGGCACCGAAACAGGTAATACTCACTCAGAATAGTCTCGCAGTCCCACCTATCCTTCTTGTCATCGACGTCAAGCGGCATGAGGATGTCGCCATCATCGGAGTCGCTCTCTTCCGCGTCACGGATCTTCGCCTCTCCGAGAGCCTTTCGGACAGTGTCGAGCTTCTCCGTCGCGGTGCCGGGGAGCGTGGGACGCATCTTACCGGCGATGACTTCATACTTCTCGAGAAACTCGTCCATCATGTCCTCGAAGTCGGCGCGGGACGCGATGAGGTCAGGAGCCTCGTCCAGATCGTCAAAGGAAGGCTCCTCGTCTTCCTCGTCAGAAGAGTCGTACTCGTGTTGGATCTGTCGGCAGGGTCAGCTGCGGCTCTCGATACTGACGAGACACCTCGCGGACAAACCTGATCAAACCGCTCGTCCAGGATGGTGAGGTTCTCGTTTCGCCACATCGAGGAGCTGCTCATACTGTACCCAGAGGCGTCCGACGCGCCTTTTCGCCGCCGCTTCTTCCCTCCAATGACGGACAGCTGGGGCAAGGTCCCAATAGTGTCTCCACCTTCTGAATATGCGTCAAGATCGGATGTATCCTCGTCCTGCGGTGCGGCCTTCTGCTCCCGCTTGAAGCGGGCGAACCTGGCTTCCCAAGACTCGTCTTCATCCTCCCCAGGTGTCACCTCTCCCTCGACAGCAGCGTCTCCGCCATCCGGTACACCCTGCTCTCTAAACTCGAATCCGAGATCTTCGTCCGGTGCGCGCTCTCCATGTGCGACAAGCTCTCCAAAGAAGTCGTCCTCTAACCCCTCGTCTACGAATGCATCGTCCTCCAGGGCCTCGAGTACTTGGCGCAGATGCGGATCCATGTCCGGCTGGAAGCCTGCAATGGAGGAAGGAATGTCCTGCTGCGCCTCATAATTTCTGGGAAGCTCGGACTTGGAGGGGAGAGTCCCCTCTGGAAGGTCGAGGAGTTCGATGGGATCTTTGGCTCTGCCTTTGCCTTTCGACTTCGCTGACGGGGCCTCGAGCCAGATACTATCAACTCCGTCTTCATGCATGCCGACGGGCTTCAAGTGCTGCATGTAGTCATATTGTGTATCGTCGAAGTAGATGCCATAGGCGGCGGCTTCGCCAATGTTCGCCCTCTCCTTGTCATGCGCGAGATCGGAGGGTGCAAGAAGCTTCTCAAGCTCTGCCCTGGACTTGCCCTTCGGACGCTTCTTGTGAGCCATGATTGCACACGGCGAGATGTCGAGGACATACCTTGACCAGGTTTCCGCGCACAACTGGCTTGAGGACATGCTTGCTGGCCTCGGGGTCGTGGATGAGGGGGTCGCGCTGGGAGCGGTGGACAACCTGGAAGTGCTGTGCGCCGGGCTGGCGGAAGACGGACTTTGGAGGCATTTCAGAGAGTAGCGAAGGCAAGCAGGCAGAGAGAGACAAGCGCAGAGATTTTTCGACAGTGCTGTAGATCGAGAGGCGATCTCTAACCCTAGATGGATCGTAACCCTAGCCTCGATGCGCTCGGTCACTCCATTACGTAATCCGCGTCCTCTCTGAGTTGGACGAGTCGATGGCTGCTCCTCGTCGTCGTCTCCGCTGACCCCGGCCTCTCTCCCTGCTTTCCCCCCTCGCTGTCTGTCGCTGCCTGCTGCATACCACGCTCTGTCTCTCTGCTCTCTGCTGGTGCCCTTTCTGCTCTGGGAAACGCGCTCTCGCGACAGATTCGCCCGTCAGGAGTTCTAGACCATGCAGAGGGAGCATCTCCGACGAGGCTTCAACATATACGTGTCTCTTCTCCCGAGTGCTCATCCAGGCGACAGTGCTGACACCCATTGACGTCTCTACTAGCCACCAAAAGGTTGTCCTCGAGGTTGACTTCTCCGGGAGCCTATGGGTATGTACCACATCCCGACTCCTGCTTTCCTTGTAACCGACCGCGGCCCCAGGGTCACACCGAGATCACTGTTGTCCCAACCAGCAAGGACCTCAAGACCATACACTTGCACGCCCGCCAGTGTGGTTAGTATCGCGACTTGACCTGTTATCGCGTTCCATACGACGTGTGTCTCATCCGCGTACAGTCATCCACAGCGTGTCTGTCGCTTCGCACTCTGCAGATTTCGTCCACTCGGATCCTCTCGCAAGTCTTAGCATCTCCAACGTCGACATCCACAACCACCCAGAGCTCCGGCGGAAGGTGTACTCGGCGCTTCAGGAAGGGGAAGAGGGAGAGTTGTCCATCGCAATCCCAAAGGAGGTGTCTTTGAGACAAGCTGGTCATCGGTCGAATGCTGGCATTATCAGTGAAGGTGCGTGGTTTGTGCCCCTCCTCTCTCGACTCGTGAATGACCGTCGTGTGCAGCCGCCACACCTGAACCACAGACACCTGGCCAACAAGGGAATCACGCCCTCCCGGTCCCAGAGTTCACTCCCATACAGGTCAAGATATACTACAGCCTGAAGAACCCTGCGGATGGTATTCAGTTTGTGCAACCGTCGGAGTCATACCAGACAGTCAGTACGCTGGTACCATACCGACGCTAATATCTGACGTGCCCTTAGCGAGTACCCCACGTCTATACGACCCCTTCCTCTCCGGATGCCGCACGATGTTGGGTGCCCTGTGTGGACAACCTGTGGGAGAAGTGCACATGGGACTTCGAGTTCGTAGTTCCGCGGTCACTGGAGCAGCACGACGCACTTTCCGACGAGGAAGAGGAGGAGGATTCGACGGAGGAATACCCAACTGTGGTGATCTGTAGTGGGGAATTGGTGGAACAGGTGCGTCTGCTTCGCACCAGAATCATGAACACTACCTCAACCACGAGCCCCTTCCGTTCAGATCGCGCATCCGAACAACTCTAGCAAGACCATTTTCATCTTTTCCCAACCCATTCAGACGTCTGCTCAGCAGATAGCATGGGCTGCGGGGCCCTTCCATACTCACCCCATCCTTCCAGACCTCAGCGCCGCCGAGGATGCCTCGGGTACGACGCAGCCTCTCATGCACGCCTTCTGCCTGCCTGGACACGAGTCTCTCCTGGCCAACTCAGTGTCTTTCATGCGCTCTGCCATGAGCTTCTACGTCAACGAGTTTGGATCATACCCGTTCGGCTCTCATAAGCTCGTGTTCGTGGAGGAGCTGCCCACGCAGCGATTCGACGCGGCCACGGTATCTCTGGTCACAGTGGACATGCTCCATGGCGAAGATATTATCGACCAAGTGTACGAGACTCGACATAGTCTCAGTCACGCGCTCGCCTGCCAGTGGATAGGCATCAACATCCACCCGAAGTTCTATTCGGACACTTGGCTCGTTAACGGTCTCGGTCTCTACATCACTGGGCTCTTCATGCGGAAGCTTTTCGGTACCAACGAATACAGGTTCCGCTTGAAGAAGGACATGGAGAGGGTCATTGAGCAAGATACTGGCTCGATGCCCCCAATATGTCAGCCAACGTCGTATGACCCCCCAGACCCCGTCTACGTTGCTTTCATCAACCTGAAGTCCCCTCTCGTACTCCACATTCTTGATCGTCGCCTAGGAAAGTCGGGCACTTCTCTCGGCCTTTCCCGCGTTCTCCCCAAGCTCTTCCTATCCGCGCTGGCTGGGGAGATGACCAACAACCAAATCTCAACCCACCACTTCCTGCGAATGTGCAGGAAGGTCAGTGGGATCGATCCACGGTCGTTCTCGGAACAATGGATCTACGGGAGCGGTTGCCCGACATTTGGCTTCTCTGCATCGTTCAATCGCAAGAAGATGGCTGTCGAGATCACCATGCGTCAGGAAGCCCCCGCATTCAAGGCGAACGAGGATAGCGAATTGAACAAGACGCTGTTTAAGCCGGTAGAGTTTTTCGAGGTACGCGTAGGCATTGTCCGGTCCGAGTGATCTCATAGCTTATGCGCATGTTTTCAGGGCCAGATGACCATCCGGATACACGAAGCGGATGGGACGCCGTATGAGCACGTCCTAGACATTCGTAACCCGTTCAAACGGTACGAGGTGCCATTCAACACGAAGTACAAGCGTGTTCGGCGGAATACGAAGCGTTACCTCGCACGCCAAGCAGCCGCACAGGCGGCCGCTGAGGGCGACGCGGATGCCGCCGCGGCAATGGACATGGTGGACATGGGGTTCGGTCTCGAGATCTGGGAGAAGGAGCAGGAACGTGAGAACTGGAAGGTCGCGGACTGGACAGAGGAGGACGAGCAGACCATGGCAGGGCAGACGTACGAGTGGATCCGCATCGACGCGGACTTCGAGTGGATTGCGGCCATCGCGTTCGACCAGAAGGACTACATGTGGGTGTCACAGCTGCAGCGCGACCGAGACGTCGTCGCGCAGTATGAGGTGCGTGTTCTGTAATTTGTGGGGTATGAGCGGTATATTGATTGTTGCGAAGGCCATCATGGTTCTGTCGAAGACCCCAAATCCTATCATTTCTAGCACCTTCACGAAGACGGTTCTCGTGACGAACTACTTCTACAGAATCCGCTGCGAGGCCGCCGCCGGTCTTGTGTCTGTAAGTGAACGTTGCTTGACTGTCTGTCCTATTCCTAACATATCCATTTGGATGCAGTGCGCGAACCAGAGGCTAGATTGGATAGGCCTCTTCCACCTCTTCAAGCTGTTTCTGCGGTATTGTTACGAGCCTGACGATCCAAAGGCGGACCTGTTCAGTCACACTTACGTGCCACGGCCAAACGACTTCAGCGACATTGCGGAGTACTTTGTGCGCAAAGTAAGCCGTTCCTTTTTGCCGTGGGCACCCAGCTGAACATGGTCATATAGGCTATACTCACCGCTATTTCGAGAGTACGATTTGAGAATGGCAAGACCCCTCCCGTTATACGACGGTTCCTTATCGACCAGCTGCGCTTCAACGATAATACCCAAAACCCAGTGAGTCCATTTGGTTGGAATACGCGATCTGTGCTCACCCGTTCGATAGTATGCCGATGCCTTCTACATCTGCAACATCATCTCGTCGCTGGGGTCCGCCACAGTGTCTTCTCGTCCACCGGAGCGTGGAGAGTTCACCTCGAACGATGCGGGTCCTGTTCAAGAGCAGGAGGATGTCGACTTGTTGAACAGAGCACTCGCTGAAGTCGATCGGTATCGCAGCATGGATCGTCTCATCCCCACCTACCACAACGTGGTCACTGTGGCGGTTATCGAGGTGACTTTCTCTTCTATCTGTCTCAAGCGATTCTGGCTGACCGTACACAGTTTCATCTACTGTTGAGCTTAGCTAGTCTTGTCACTCACGACCCTCGACCGTTCTTCCCGTTGACTCGGTGAGTAGTTGCGCTCGTCATGGTGACGCTTTGCTCATCGCCGTGTAGCGAGGGCAACTACGTCGCTGTCCGTCTGGCGGCATTCGACTACGTCTTCCTTGGCAAGTGGTACACCCCCAAGCTTATGCGGTACATCTTGTCTGTCATGGCGTCCGACTCGTCTCGAGTGGTGCGGCGGCATGTCGCGAGGAGCGCCTGCCAGAGTCTTGCGCTGCTCGTCAGCATGGGCGAGATGAAGACGCCGAAGGAGGCGGACTCCCTGATGATCGAGGAGGACGGCAACGGCGGTGAGAAGATCAAAGAGTCCAAGAAGACCGAGCTCGACCTTGTCATCAAGGCATTGCGCAAAGACCGCGAGGTCGGGAAGAACGAGGTGATCCGGGAGTCACTCATGCCTATCGCTCTGTGAGTACGCCTGTCTGTAGTCTAAGATTTGTCTGACGACGGCGTGTGACTCGTTTAGTTCACCGGGAACCGATCATGAAGTCAGATGGTGTCTCATCAAGCTTGCAGACCTCCTTATTCGGGGCTCAGAAGAACAACCTCCAAAGGTCACCATACATTTGCCTCCGACACCTGTTGTCGAAGCACCCCCGCCGATCCTCCCCACCGTCAAGATCTCCACCAAGCCGCCGCCGCGTGCCATCCAAGCCGGCGGTCCCCCTACACCGAGCGTTCGCACTTCGTTCACGCTCCCTCCCAAGCTCAAGCTCGTGCCCAGCGGCGCACAGGTCGATGAATCTGCAGTGCCAACGCCTTCTGCAGCTACTTCGCAGACTCACAAGCGTGGCGGAGACTTGCCGAAGGTTGCGAAGGCCGCGCCTGCGCACAAGGAGAAGGGTCCAGGCAAAGTCGCTCCGAGGGGACAAGCGGGCGGCATGAGTGCTCAGGATCTGATGGCTTGCAAGAATGTACTCAAGAAGTTGCAAGAGCACAAGAGGGCGCTGATCTTCCGGCAGCCCGTCGACCCTGTGCGAGACAAGGCGCCTCAGTGCGTATTAACGCTTCCCGTCTGCAGGGGCGTTCTGCTGATATGCTCGTAGCTACTTCGACATCATCAAGTCGCCTATGGACCTGGCCACGATGGGTGCGAAGCTGAAGCAGGGGCAGTACAAGGACCGTTTCGAGTTTGAGTCGGACTTCAAGCATATGATCAACAACGCGAAGACGTACAACATGCAGGGGAGCCTCGCGCACAACGACACTCTTGCCTTGGATTCGTACTTTGACAAGAGTGAGTGCTCGCTTTGGTTGATCGTGACTGTGACTCACGTCGTCTGTAGTATGGGTCGTGGCTAACAACACTTTGGATAACTCGGCCAAAAAGGCTGCTGCTCAGGCTCAGGCTGCGCCGCCTCCTCCTCCTCCTCCATCCATTCAGGTCCCCGTGTCATCCAAGAGCTCGAAGGCGGGCACACCTGCTGCCCCGCCGCCTACCATCAAGCTCAAGATTGGCGGGGGTGGCGGTTCCACTCCCAACGGTGCCGCTCCATCCCCATCTACCTCGAAACCCGCACCGAAGCCGAAGGGCAGGAAGCCTAAGGAGCCCAAGTTGTCTGAGGTACCCCCTCCTACACCATTAGCCGCTCCTGTCCGACCTCCTCCTGTTGACGAGTTCGACGATGGTTCTGCTGATCTTCTGGCCGAGGTCATTGCTATCGAGGAGCAGAGCAAGAAGGAGAAAGGTCATGACCGACGGCCTGCGCCCCAGGCGCCCACTCCTCATAGGGACAATGAGCGCGAGAAGCCTCCAGCGCCGCCTTCGACTCAGAAGGGCAAGGAGCGTTCTGTACCGAAGCTCATTATCGGCAAACGCAAGAAGGAGGCGGACCAGGCGGAGGACGAGATTCTTGCGTTGGCCACTCCCGCGAAGAAGGAACGATCTGGTGGGCCCACCCCCGGCCCTTCGACTGCTCCTCCTGCGGTTCCAAGCCGCACGGCTACCCCTCGGCATACGGAGTCTCCCGTCCCAGTGAGGAATGGTGTCACGATTCCGAAGCCGAAGGATCGGACGCCGAAGGTGTCGCCCCCTACGTCCGAGAGTAAGAGCGCCCCTCCGCGTTATTCGATCAAGGGCAAGGAGAAGGAGCCTTCGCGACCAGGGACACCAAACGGGAAGCCTAAGAAGGCATCTGCTCAGGCGACTCCATTGAACGAGAAGAAGTGTCGTGAGATCCTGCGCAACCTTGCGAAACTTAGGGAGTTTCTTATCTTCGCAAAGCCGGTCGATCCTATCCTGGATGGTTGTCCAACGTACGTCTCTTTGACCGGCTGATGGTACGCAAGCGCTAATCGTACTTGGCTATAGGTATTATGAGGAGATCAAGAATCCAATGGACTTCAGTACGATCTCCTCAAAACTGACCGAGGGCCAGTACTCCACGATGGAGGACTTCGCGAAGGATGTCGAGTTGGTGTTTCACAACTGCCGCACTTTCAACCCTCCGGGGACGTACCCCACCGATTGCGCGGACGTCGTCGAGAGGGCCTTCAAGAAGGAGTGGACGAAGGTGGCCGAGAAGAAGCTCTCGAACAGCGAGAAGAATGCTCTCAAGAAGATGTTGAATCAGCTCATCTCGGAGCCACTGTTCGTACCGTCTTTCCCTGCTTGCTCGCGGACATCGTCTGAAGTTTCTCACTTTTAGATCTTGGGTGTTCCGCGAACCTGTCGACCCGGTCATCCTAGGTATCCCCACCTACTTCGATATCATCCCTCGAAAGGATGCTCGGGATCTGAAGACGATCATGCAAAAGCTGAACCAGGACAAGTACGACTCCATCGACGCGTTCGAAGCAGACTTGGATCTTATGATTCATAATGCGATCACGTTCAACGGGGCGGCCTCGGAGGTCGGCGAGTTTGCTGTAAAGTTGCAGAACAGGTACCGGGAACTCCTTGCGCCGATCAAGGCCCCAGGCAGCAATGTGAAGCGGAAAGGGAGCGAGATGGGGAAGCCGCAGCCGGCGAAGAAGGTGAAGTTGAGCTGAAGGAAGATGTTGCGCATCTGCTATGATCATATGTGGACTATCGCTCGGAGTGTTTTGTTGTGTTCGATCGCACCTGCTTGTCGTCTTTGCACATGGCTGTACAACGTATAATACATACCATGCTCTAGTTTCTGTACCCTATACAGTCCATCGCTCCGGCGAGTACTTAATAGTCTGTGAGTAGAGCGATACGTAGAGCGCTTGGCAACCAGCCTGCGCAGATGATGTCATATCGAATCCAATCAAGATCGAGTGGTCTTGGCATTGCAACAACGCCCCTGCGATACAGTATCGCGCCCGGGGTCGCTGCATCTCTCTCTCAACGACCACATCGATGCATTCACTCACGACAACCCTACTAGTCCTCACTGTTCTCCTCGTCCTCCTTCCCTCGGAGACGTACGCGTTCGGCGCGGGCGATATCCCGGACTTTGCGTACCTCAACGGTGAGCGCTGCTGCGATGCCCTGATCGTCCGGCTATAATTGGGCTCACCACTAACCACCGACCAGGCAAGGCCTTCCGACACGGCGACATTGAAAATATCCTGACAGAGCTCGCCAAATCGGTCGGACATGCAAGCGGAGGTGGAGGTCTCCTCGGATTCGCGCAGTCGGTCATGAGCGCGGCGGCGAGCGGTGGCGGAGGTGCTACTTTCTCGAAGGAGGACGTGAAGAGGGTCTACTTTGTAAGCTTCGCTCATCTCATGATGGGTATTGTAGCTCATCGCGAACGTCTACAAGGGCAATTGGTTGCGGGACTATTCTCAGGTTTGTTGCATGCAGCGGTGGCGCCTACGCGAGATATATGCTAATGGTTTCACCAGGCCATGGATATTGCGGGATTGAGCAAGCTCTCTGCCGACACCTTAGTCCTGATTGTGTCTGTCCTCGGCTTCTTGGTACGTACTCTGGACGCCTCCGAAGCGGATCGTTCTCATCTATGCTGCTAGACGTTTGGCTTCGCTACCGAGGAGTTCCAAGTTACCCCGGATCGCCTCGGTGTCTACCTTCCAACAGAGCATATTGATAACCCGAAGTGCGATCTGCGTTTTGATCAACTAGATTTGTATCTAATGCATCAGACCCGCAGGGGTTACGCAGAGAAGGAGGGTGATGCTCGTCAGTTCCACCCGAAGCTCCGCCCTCCCGTCAACCCTGAGGAGCTCGAGATTGACGAGAGGACCGGTATGAAGGTTTGTGGGAGGAGAACATGTCCGATTTCCCTGCTCATGCTTCTCGCAGAACTACATGGCTTCTGAGAACCGGGGTTGGGATACATCAACCGCTCTTATCCGCCGGACTTTCCGTGCCTGCATTGAGCACGGTCGCCGTGCGGGAGGTCGCGAGGGTGCTGACCTTTGGGAGGCCTACCGTCTTATGGGCACTGGACTCCACACCATGGAGGACCTCCTCGCGCACAGCAACTGGTGTGAGCTCGCCCTCCGCAAGCTGGGATACAACGACGTTTTCTGCCACGTCGGGGACAACGGTAAGTGTGCAGTGTATGGAGATCGTGCTGCCCCTCTTACTATTTACTCGCAGTGCTCATTGACTCGCCGAATGGCCGCACGCACCCTCTCGTGACCGGGACGTTCGGCAGTGCAGGTTGGTCGCAGCCATTGATGTTAATCATTCAGTAAGCTGAATGTGACCTGCAGACTTCTTGCACTCGCTCATGGGCGAGGCTACCGAGTAAGTGCCCAAAAGTTCCAGGTGAGGGCTTGATGACTGACGAATTATGTAGCCATTTGAGCCAGGCCAGTGTTGTCGACCTTACCAAGAAGATGGATGAGGTGGGCTTCTCCAACGTTCACCTCTCTCTGAACTCTCGATTAATTATGCCCCCAGGCCACGAATCAAGACAACGATACGATCGGAAACTTGCGGGCTCTGATCAGCAAATTGCCGATCGGCGGAGGAGACGATGAGAAGATGGGCGAGGCCGACGACATGCAGGCCAAGGCCCAGGCATACAACTTTGACCCTGACAACGTCGCTCCTCCGGAGGTTCAAGAGCAGCTTTGGCAGCTTCTCAAGTGGCGTGACGACATCTACCGCGACATCATCAAGAAGATCGAGATGGTCCCCGGACTCTCCGACCTCATCGAGAACCTCACGAACGCTCTGAACGCTTGTACGTAGAATCTCCTGTCGGTGAGGTGAGTCACCATGCTGATTTAGTATACGCAATAGTCGTCTACGCTATCCTTGCGCCCTACGTCGCTGTAAGTACATACATATTGTGTCTGTGGTGTTGCAATGTTCACTCCGTCGCCAGCCTATCCTCAAACAAGTAACCGAGGTGCTCACAGAAGGCAGCAAGGCAGTCATTGATACCGAGGATCAGTACCAGGTACGCACAAACTCAAATATGGCTGCGTCATAGATATTCACGTTGCTGCTAGGTCTTCGACGACCCCAATGCCTCGGACCCGTCTCACAGTCTCCTGTCCAAGGTTCGTCGTGCTCAAGCAAGCCGTCATTACAACCAGCTCATCATCATACCCAGGACCACTTTGCTCTCATCTTGAACGAGCCTGCTGGCAAGATCGCCTTGGTTGTGGTCCAGCACTCAGTCAAGCTGCTGGTTCAGGTCAGTCGATATTGTGTAGTTACTTTCGATGCAACGTCTTACCGTGACATCCAGGCGTGGTCCGACAACAGCGATGCCGACAGAGTCATCGATGAGGTGAATAGGAGCAATACAATAGCGTGGATCAGAGACAATCTCACTCGAACTCCTACAGATCTTGGAGGCCTTCCACCACCCGTACTACGCGACCGGACGGTCCCGCATCCAGCAGGAGATGTTCCAGGCCTTGCAGAACTGGGTCACTAGCCTTGAGAATGTGGACGAGACCATCCAAGCTCTCTCGAAGGTACAGAAGCGTCGAGTCAACAATGCGTTTGCCTGCCGGCTAACTTCGTAACACAGGAGAGCGTCAGGGCCGGCAAAAACAAGCGTCAAGGCTCGGACGACGACATGGCCAACTCAAACCAGGAGTATGGCGGCCGCATCACTCAGAGCTCTGGAGGTGGACAGTACGCCTCGTCACAGTCCCAGGGCTACGGTTCTACTGGAGGATACGGCTCATCAGAGTCGAGGCAGTACGGAGGCAACTCTGGTCAGACCTTTGGCTCCTCAGAGCAGTCTTCTGGTAAGCGTTTGCGGATATGTAGCCATTGGACGTCGTGCTTACATGCCTAGATGTAGGAGGATATGGTGGATCACGCCGGGACGAGTACGGACAGTCCGAGGAGCCTCGCCGCAAGCATCGCCAGCAGGAAGGTTCCGGATACGACAGTCGCCGTCAGGAGGAGCCCTCATATGGCCGCGAGTCTGGCTACGGTGATGACCAGTCTTCGTACGGTCGTCGTGAGGAGCCCTCGTACGGTCGGAGCGAGGAGCCCTCGTACGGTCGTAGCGAGGAGCCCTCTTACGGTCGTAGCGAGGAGCCTTCTTATGGTCGTAGCGAGGAGCCCTCGTATGGCCGTCGTGAGGAGCCCAGTTACGAGCGTCGTGAGGAGCCATCCAACACTTACGGTGGCGAATACGGCGGTGCTCGTCGCGAGGAAGAGTCCTACGAATCCCGCACATCATACGGGGAAGAGGAACGTCCTCGTCGTCATCATGCACAGGGCGGCTTCGGAGGAGAAGAGCGTCGCGAGGAGTATGACGGAGGCCGAGGCGCACGCGGCGGAAATGAGTACGAGGCTCCTCGTCGCGATGAGGGCTTCGGTGGTGGCCGCCGCGAGGAGAGGTCCGAGTATGGTCGCGCTGAAGGAAGCTACGGAGAAGGTTATGCCCCCTCGTATGGCCGTGGTGGTGATCAGTTGGAGGGCTTTGGCCGTCGCGGCGAGGAAGGCGGCTATGCCGGAGGATCCGGCGACGATCGCAGGGGTTTCGGTGGCGATGGAGGCTATGGTCGTTCCGACGAGCCTCGTGGTTACGGTGGCGATGGCGGGGAGACGTATGGTGTCGAGGGTCTCTCACTCGGAGAAGAAAGGCGTCATCACGGCGGCCATCGTCACAAGCGCGACGACTCCGACTAGACTGCTAAGCATGAACAGAACGTGAAGAGAAGAATCTCGGATGAAGGACTGATACTTGTACCCATAGATCCATGTACCTACCGTAGGGACCTGGGAAAGCGATGTCTCAACTTGCACCCAGCTCTGGAAGCGCTCATCGCTTTACTGGTCAGCGTCCACTACTTCACCACATTAGAAGTGTTCTCTCCCCTTCGCCGTGGCCGCCCATCATGCATCAGGAGCAGCAACGTGTACGCTAGAAGATCCCACTCTACGTCTATGGTTGGTTGTATCCGGTCTTTGGGCGAGAAATGCCTACACAATTTGTTTCCCTTGACCTCTTGGCTGCATCTGATGTGCTGAATCGCGTTTGCTAGCTCGGGCTTCTTTCAGGACAGCGTACGGTGGTCATGAATGGTGTCTCACTTCTGGTGCCTAACTCGCTGCCACCGAGGTCAGGATGGTCATGAGCCGTCCTTATTGACGCATCAACAGCAACATCAGTTCTCTCAGCTGCACACAATGTTGACCGTATAGAACGCCTTTGCGGCGACCTAACTCACGCCGACTGATGCCGTCGGCATATATCCGCTCAGCGGCCTCCTCGGTTGTTCAGATGGTACCTCCGCTCAAAGACAATCCGCCTTCTATGGCGCTCTGTGGACGCTGGAATCCCCTCTGCTGTCAAGTCTGGACATTCCGACTAGATCCAGTCCTCCCATCCTTGGATCCTGCCCTGGATATCTATACATTCGGAGATGATGCCTGGCAGCGACGTGCCTGACCACATCGCACGCTCGAGCTAATGCCCGTCATGGAGGCGGACAACGAGCGACTCGGTTCCAGACCAAGTCATCTGAGATAAGTACCAACATCTCGCCCCGCTTTCCGACGGAGGCCCATAAAACCCTACCGGATCTTCTGCTGGACCTCGCGCCCTCGCCAAGTACGCAAGGCAATATGTTTCTCAACGTCCGCGCTGCTGGCCTTCTCGCCGTTGGGGTAGTGTCCGTCGCCGCCCGCGCGACGACCACACTGACGATCCGTTCTACGACGGACGTCTGCGGCGACGTGGACGACACTCTGGTGGTCCCAGGGCTGTTTGGGATCAAGCATACGTTTGGTCGTATCGGTGGGTCGCGCACCTCACGCCGCGTCTGTCCATGCTCATGTGTTGTTGCAACAGACAAGTGTATATGCCAGTCCCAGATCCCTACACTCCTCAAGACTGACCCAGTGATCCTCAAGGTAGGTATATCGCCCCAGCTCTCACAGGACTCTTCTCTGATGACTGCTCAGGCTGTCGCGTTCGCAGGCGAATCCACGGTGAAGAAGGCGCTGTCTGACATGGTGTGCAATGGTCGTCCACGGTGTCTTGAAGTAACTGACATATCGCGATGATTGACAGCTTAACGCATCGAAGGACCACCAGAAGTGCGTTTATCCTGACAACGCCGACCCCGTTTGCGCAAGCGGGACGCCCTGCGGTTTCAAGTGCAAGAACGGGTTCACCGCTTCCCCGGACAAACACCCTATTGACTGTCTCTGCAAGTTTCCTCACAAGGTCTGCAACGGCGTGTGCGGCAGCTTCAAGGCATGTCCGAGTGGAAAGCCCTTCCGCCGTGACGCCCTCCGCAAGCGTGCAATTTGCGGCGAGGGCCTGACTGCTTGCGGTATCTTTGGACACTCAAGCTTCTCGCACGAAGCTTGGGAGTGCATTAACACCGCGACTGATCTGGAGAGCTGTAGGTCCCTTACGCATTTATCCGCACTGCAACGCTGATAATGCGAGGAACAGGCGGCGGATGTGCCTTCCCGCTTGACGCATTTTCTCCACATGGCCTGGATTGCACTGCGATTCCTGGGGTGACGGACGTGTCCTGCGTGGCTGGAGCGTGCGTGGTGCGCCGCTGTGCCCCGGGATTCGTCACCTCGGACGACGGCACGTTCTGCGTTGCCTCCCAATCGATGCTTCAGCAGGACGTTGCGTCGAGCTTCGACTGGGCTTGAATAGTCGGTGCGGAAAGCGCGTGAGCGCTGCTGAAGCTGTATTGCTAGGGTAGTATGGCGGTAGTGGCAGGTCTTGTGAAGTAAAGGGTTCCGCGTATGTACGATATGTCAGAGGGAACATATGAGCCGTTTGCGTTGACCTATACACCGCCCTTGATACGTGTGGCTCTGCAGAGTTCCGGCACTCATGCTATGATAGTGTTACAGACTCTCTATCGCATTCGCGTAGTCGAAGGTGGACTCAGTACTTACTTCGGTGCGGTTAAGTCGGAGGTACCGGTCCGGAGCGCCGGAAGTGTCAGTGCCACAAGCTGAACTTGAACGCGTTATGCACTTGTTCCTCCACTCGTACTCACCTGGCGTGCGGCTGGCAACGTTCGTCCTTCGCTTTTACCTGTCTTGCTGGTGCATCATACTCCCACCAGCTGAAACATGGCAACGAATGAGTCCGCGAACCCGTCCATGGAGCCAGAACTGTCCGAAGATATCGACCCAATATGGCTGTCCAGTCGAACAGCAAGGCAGATTTACGCATTAGGAGAGGTCGAGAAGGTGCGTCTCCGTAGGCTTCAGGCGAAGCTCTGAAGGTCACTTAGGATTGAACGCGCTAAGGATATCACTCGGCTGCTCTCCTTGGCGGCGTCATCCATGGCTCTGTTGTCGTTGCCGCAGACAGACGGCCCAGAGGATGAGGAACTACCGAAGGGTGCGGAGCGGTCGGAGAAGTTCGTCGACGTGGCAAACGAGTACTTTGAACGATTGGATGTAAGCCGTGAACCCGTTCTCGCCACCAGTCCGGTATGTAACCACCTGTCTGCAGGGCATCCACATCGCCATCCGGTCCTCCCTTGCGCACATCAGGCAATCTCGTATCGCCCCGTCCGCGATCAACGCGCCGCCTCATGGGTTCGTCCCGCCGGCGCTCGGTGTCGGGCTGCCCTCCGCGGACGCACAAGGAGTCGCGCGAGGCACTCGCGGATTACAGGAGGAGCGAGTGGAGAAGGATGCATGGAAGGGTATAGTGGACGCGTTGACTCGAATCAAGGAGGCGAGAGAGAAGGAGAAAGCCGATTCGATGGAGTCTTGACACACATGGCTATACGATTTCATCCACATGGATCGTTGGTGTACAGGTACAGTGATTTCTACCGTTCTTTCCCTCAGTCCCAGCAAGCCTCCCCCGGACTTCCCCCAACCTTCAGATGCTGACCTCTTCTAGGGTTTCTTGCGCCTTCAGCACGACCTCGTCTTGTGACAGCTCCGGGTTGCGCTCTGCTGAAACCTGCATTCGCGCCTGATGAGGCCACGACCAAGATGGAGGGTGCAGAGGAGGACTTACGAGGAGGTCGCGCAGCTCCTGCATGACACTGCCCAGTCGCTCTGCGGAGTCGGCGATCATCTTCCCGGATTCCTCCATCATCCGCCGCTACTGTGCATCAGAAAGTCGCCCTCCCTGTCCTCGATCGAACACTCACCGTATTGTTGATATCCCAGTCCTCGGCGTTGTCCGCAATGTACTTATCGAGCTTGCGCTTCAAATCCTCTTCCTCCTTCTGGTAGAGCTTGTGCTCCTTGTACAGGCTGCGCGCGACGTTTCAGCGAAGGCCACAGCGCGGCCTTCAAGAGATCGCACCGTTTGGCAGATCCAGACTTGATCTTGAGTTGTTTGCGGAGAGCGACTGCGTCAGACATGGTGGAACAGAGCAAGAGCGAGTAAAAGTGGCGGTTGATCGCGATGGGTATTGGGACGCGTCTACTTATCGCGTACACCACTCTACGTCACTTTGGGCCCGCGAAGAGATTTAATGCGGCGTCTACGTTGCCATATCGGGTCACCAGACCTTGCTCCATAGAAATCGGATATCACGATCACACAACCTAAACAAGAGTTCACTGTACGCGGGTCCAAGTTGCAAAGATGCGTGGCCTTCCTCATGATATGCACTCTTCGGACTGTCGGTCGATATCCGCATAGACTTAGCACACCAAAAGTTCCAGTCGTGAATATACGTGAATAGCGTGATATGCATCGACTACTAACTACTACTACGTGCAAAGCAAGGACAGGAGAGCGAGAAGGCAACAGCCGACACGCGTAGCCATGCAGCGACTAACTAGAGAGCAGCGAAGCGCGAGCGGGGACAACGTGATAGCAGCGGGGGCGCAGTGCAGAGGCCATGGGCGGCGGCGTCGACAGACGCAACGCGGCGCACTAAGGGAAGGGACACAGCAAGCGCAAGCGCAAGCTGTACCTCTGCGAGCGCAACGGGCGTATGAGCGGGGATGACATATCCAGGGCATAGGCGGGGGAGACATAGACGACGTGCGACGTACATCCGAACTATTGAACGACCTGTACCGAGAACGGAACACTACGAACACTTTCCGCGCGACAGGCCGCGGCACCCGCAAGCGGGCGCACGCTGCACTCACCGCACCGCGCCACCACTCGCTGCTGCAACTCCCTTACACGCGCGTTCGCTCGGACATCGCAATCCAGCCACTCCGAAGCTCAGCGGGCATGAACTGGCATGCACACAGCCAGGCAACGGGGGCGGACTGGACGGAGCGTTCGGGGTAGGAGGAGAACGAGCAGGGGAAGGCGGAGGCCACGAGGGTGTCGAGGTGTCGGTCAATCGATGAACGTCGAGGTCGGGGTGGTCGATGTCGGCAGGTCCGCGCCTCACCATGTCTTCCAGCCCTGGCAAAGCGCGCCGTGCGCGAGCGCGAGTGCTGTTGCAGCTGCGCTACGTCGCTGGCGCGCATGCGCCACGAACTTGAACTGGAGCTCGTGGGCTGTCGGGAGCCAGGGAGTAGGAGGAATGGGGAGACGGGAGAGGAAACGCGAAGCACATCCCTACGGCGGTGATCAGGCGCCAAGGGGTGCACTAGAGCGCAATTGGGAGGGGAGCATACGGCATAATTGGGCGAAACCGGGGGAGAGCGAGGTGTATGAGCTAGGACCGAGCCAAGCGGAGGAGACGTCGAGAAGGAGACGAACATCCAAGATGCCGGTGTATCGGCGCGCACATATGCAACGGCGAGGCACGTAACCACAACTAAGTGGTCGTCACCGTCAGCCGCAGCGTGCGCCAGGCGTGACTGGGAAAGCGAGCGGGAAGGGTGGACGAACGACAATACCGTGTAGGTGCGAGGAACAAGAAAGCGCGCGCAGGTGGGCGAAGCAGACGACATCACTAAGGACGCCGACGCCTCTAGCCACACCTGTGGTCTTGTGTCGTGTCGTGTCCGGTACCTCCGGCTACAAGCCGTTCCGTAGGTGCCATGTCGAGGGTGGGTTCGTCTGCTGTTCTCCGGAACACACCGTCGCAATGGCGATGGCGTGTCCGCGCAGCGCAGCAGCGAGACGTTTCGGGAAGCTCGGGGGGACGTCGCTCTGCCCGGGGACGTGGGATCGCCGCAGAAGGGGGAGAGAAGCGGAGCGGAGGATGGGGAGCGTAGTGTGGGGATGCGGGGGGGAGCTAAGTACGGAAAATATGAATGCCGGGTGAAGAAGTGAATAAAGATGCGTAAATGTGAATATGCGTGTGGTAGTCCGTAATCATCAGCGTCCTCTGCGTCCTGGCAGGGAACCGTCTCGTAGGTCTTGATACAGTCGTGATACATAATACAGCGTGTGCAGGCGATGCTCAGCGGCGTCCGGACGCGCACGACGAGCTTTTGAGGCAAGGGTGCGCGGACCACTCAGAACTTGGACATCCCGGCGGCGACGACCTGCTGCTGTTGCACCTGAGCGGCGGCAACGGCAGAGGCGGCGGCAGCATGGCGCTGCTCAGCGGTGCCGAGCATGAGAGCCTCGTTCACGTGGCGGAGGTGGGCCGTCTCGGCCTCGGCCTGTTGAAGCCTAGTCTGCAGCTGCTGTTGGGTCATCTCGAGGTAACGAATGTGCGTCGTAGCTGACAAAGTGGAGCACGATCAGCACAGATCGAACGAGATCGAAAGCGTGTACATACCCCGATCCAGTAAGGAAACCTTGCTCGACTTCTGGTTGGAAACCGGGAGAGCGTCCTTGAGACGGCGGTAGCCGTCACGGAGCTCATCCCGTCTACGCTGCTCAGACTCGATGCGCTGGCGGCGGATCTCCTCGCGGCGCATGTCATTGCTGCCGGCACCGGAGGGAATCGGGTTGAAGTCGCCATCGTCGTCGCTCTCAAAGTCGTCTGAACCCTTGGAACGCTTCTTCTGCTGCTGCTGGCGCGCGGAGGCGCGGGTAATGGCAGCGGTACCGAGGGGGTTGAAGCGGTGCGACCTGGGAATGGCCGCGAGGGAACCAGGGGGGACGGCGGGGCCTGGGGAGTGGGAACCACTGCCGCGGCGGCTACGGCCCGAAGCGACACTGTCCGAGGACAGGTCGCCCGCGCTCAGGTTGGAGAGCGCGCCCGGGTAGATACCCGTGGGCGTGAAGGGACGAGCGGGGGAGCCAGTGCTGTAGTTGCCGCTGGGCGACGTGTAGGTATACTCGTTGAGGCCGCCGGAGAGACTGAGGGAGTTGAAGCTGCGAGGAGACGACGTGGGAGGCACTGTGATTGGGTGTCAATTCAATGACGCATGGGAAACATGGGCAGATCGGGATACTCACAGCCCATCGGAACACCACCGAACGGAGAGTGCGGCGGGTACTGGAGGTAGTCGAGGCCCGAGAGGGCGTCGTTGTAGTACGCCGACGTGTCCATGAAGTCGGAGGGCTTGGTGAGGTCGTGAACGTTCTCCATGTGGGCAGTCTCCATGATGGCGGGCGGGCGAGATGAGAGCAGATGCAAGGGCAGAATAAAGAGGTGCAGAAGGTATCACAAGTGCGGACCGATCGTCAGAGGATGGAGGACTTTAAAAGACGGGGGCAGAGGCGGGGACTATAGACGGCCGTCGTCAGCGGGAGACAATGAGGAGAAAGACAAGGGCAGAGAACAACGCACGCTGTGGACGATGCGGAAACGCGGGGAAGGAAGGAAGAAAAAGGACCCGGCAGGGAGGGCGGAGGAGAGTGGCGGAGGGATGGGGAGAGAGAAGGGGCTGGGGAGGTCTTATAGGCGTAGGGCGGGAGGAGAGCGTTCCCGGATCCCTTTGGACGGAGGGATCACCTCGTGCCCGCAGGCGCCGGTGTAACCCTGGGTGTGACAGAAACTCTAACGAATTACTTCCGCGGCGGGCTGGGAGTGGGCGCCTGCTGTGTGCCTCCGCCGCTGCACGCGACGCTCGGACATGGCCACAGCAGGCCCGGCACGCACTGCTCGAGAGCCCCCAGCCCTCGCCCGCTCAGCTGCTCTGCTCGCCGTGCCGCATCCAGCGAGAAGGACACCCCAGCCCAGGCTTATCACCCGCATCAGCTCCCGGGCATCCGAACGGACGCCTGAGCACGCTTCCCAAAGGCAGCCATCTCGGGCATCTCCCCTGCCCTTTCTTCCCCGTCGCTCCCATCCCAGTCTCTGCGTCCTCCAGCCCCTCTACCGACCGCCTCGTGCCCGTTCCAATCCCCGCGCAACCAACGTTGTTTTCATTTGCCCACTCCCGCTCCAAAAAAGGCCACGCCCTTCAGTCCGCCTCTCCCAGTCTCCCCCGTCTAGCTCTGCCCTCCCGCTCCAGCCTCCGTCCCAGCTCCCGGCCCCTGCTCCTCCCCGTCACACCCAGCAACCTCTCCGATCAGTCCCTTTTTTCGCCCGATGGCTGCGCCGTTCCATACGCTTTCTGTTCCGCTCTTCTCTCGCCCTCCTCTCCGGTCCCCGCGCGACAGCGGTTGCCCCGAGCCCCGAGCCCGTGTCCCGCTTGCTCTCGTCTATCTCGACGCTGTGCAACTAGCTCCTCCACCCGCTACCACACGCAGGCTAAACGGCTCTTTTGTACTAAGAACTTGTGCTAGCTTGTACTCCGACACCCGACTGATACCGCCCGCTGTACTCTCCGCGACGTTCCGTCGCCGGTGCGATACGCCCGAGAGGCGAGCGCGATTGGCTTCCACACTATTTCCTCCAACGTCCGACCTTCCGTCGTCTATGCCCGGCCTCTTCGCTGCAGAATGCTCACACCGGCACGGACCATCTCCCGCCGGTGCACTACATATATTACCTGCATATCGCTTCCCTAAACCCGCGTCACAAGACGCCTTCCGTAGTCCGCCTTCTCACAATTTGCCAGCTTACGCGCAAACAAACCTTCTCAACCGCACGCCCCTCCGCTTGTTCTGGTCTTCCTCAGCGTCCCTACGGCGCTCGCCTGCGCAACCCAGTGTACATCGTTCACACATCGAATGCTCTGCATCAGCACAAGACTCAGGGACCGATGAGCTGACACCGGTCCCGCGCTCACTGTCAGCGCCCCAAGACACGTACGCCCACAGGACACTCGGAGCAACCTTTGCACAAGTTCAGTTAGATTCAATGGTGTGATCATCAAACGGTATAGGAATAAGTCAAGTCGTAAGCAGGCTGGTACGTAAACTGGGTCGTGAGTCATAAGAGGTCGTGACGTGATATACTGAGACAACAACAAGGAAGCCAGACGAGATAATGCGGAGCATTAGCCGTCCTTGAGACGCGGAGGAAGCAGCTGTCCAAGCGAGCAGGATAAGCAGCAGCGGAAGTGTCATGAAGCACGGGAACAGCGGCCAAGCGGAAGCAGGGGGGGCATTAGCGGATCGTACGAGAGGTAGCACGGAACGGTTGGAACAGAACTGTCCAGGAGACTCGGGAAACAGCACGATGAATGGGGACAGGGTAGCCGGTACAGTGTCCGAGCGCTGCTCATCGGTCAGGCAACGCTTACGCATTGTAGTACCCTGCACAGAAACAAAGTTTGCGCTTAGCACCTGATGCACCAGCTGGAAGGACCAGAACGCGCTCGCTAATCGGCCCATGCACGGCGCAACCTCGAGGTCAGGATGAAACTCATCCAGAACGACCACCGAGGCAAACACGTACACATGGCCGACTGCGTGCGCAACGTGAATACTCACCGCCATAGAACGGCCCTTTCATGCCCGAGTAGTGCTCGAGCCTCTTCTGGAAGCGCCACACCATGAAGAACATGTACAGCTGTATCACACGACACTCCATGGTAAGCCCGAGCGGCTGGATGGGGTAAGCGTGACCGGACACGCACCTGGAAGACGAGGTCTACGAGAAGACCGACGATGAATGCGGCATTGAGGCTTGAGAAACCCGATACGCAAAAACCGCTCGGGAAGCTCGCGCTTGTCTCATAGCCAGCGTCGACGGAGTCTGTCCACAGCTGACCGCCGTTGTCGCACTCCCACTGGATCTTGTCCTTCCTGTAAAGGAAGTCAACCCTCGGCTCGACAGAAGGAACGCGTATCGAGATCAAGTCAGGAGCGATCGAATGGATAATGCATGTGGTCGGAGCATTGCGGGAAATAGGGCTTAACCTGTCTCCGACCAGAGACGCGTGGTGCGTGAAGAAAGGAACTGAATCTGCGAGATGTGGAACAGAGCCAAGCGGCTGATGGACAGGTAAAACATGGAGCCAAGCTGCTGATGAAGAAGCTCTGAGAAGCGAGAAATCTTTGGACAACGCTTCCATATGAAAGTGAAGGTATGTCGTCTGATGAGACAAAGGAGTGGAGGAGCGAACAGGGTCTGGGGGACTGGTAGGGACTTACCCTCGTTGGAGTTCGACGATCATGATGATGGCCCGTACTGCGCAGATGACAATGACGAATGGCCACAAAAACTTGCAAACGCGTATCCAAATGTACGATTTCTGTTGTCATACCGAGCCAGGTATTAGCGTAAGACTCCACGTAGACACATGTTTCAACATCGAAAGATTCCGCCGAGGAGTGAAAGAAGGGGTTTATGTACACGCGACTTACGTTCGAGAGTGCGAGGATGGAAAGGGCCGCCGCGACCGCTACGCCGATCCCAATACCTCCGTAGATTTGCCTGGGAAAACGCGTGGCGAATGTAAGGGATCGCGGCCTCATGGCGAACAAGACTGTGCGTACCATTCAGGGAACATGAAGAACAGATATTGACCCCAGTTCAGCAGGAAGACACCCCCCGCGATGCTGTAGAGCTACGCGAAGATTGGCACTGAGTGGATATTGTGGCTTCTCTGCGGGACATAGTACGACTCACAAACATGACAACAGCCCAAGCAATGGCACCACCCCTCTTCACGTCCACATATCAGCTCCATCACATTAGGATTCCTGATTTGACATACGCACCAGAGGGAGCAAGAGAAGGCAATTGTCACACCTAGCATCCACCATAGCAGACGCGCCCGTTAGCCCCATCTCTAGCAAGCACGCGCACTACTGCTACGAACCACATCGTTAATGATCGTTTGCGTGTGGAACCAGAAAGTGGCCTCGGGAGTTAGTCGTTACTGGTGCTTGAAGACGGCGAAATCCTGAGCGCCGAGATAAGTTATGGACTTAATACGGTTGCGTGAGAGGGTTTCGCGGGATGGGGGTCTTCAAGGAGAGTGACTAGAGGCCACAGTCGGCGGCAAGGAACGATGAGCGGGACGTCGTCGTCGCTGGGTGGGACGAAGAACGGGGAGGCACGTTCTTCGACTCTCACCCCGCCGTGTGACGCGTGACGTGCTCAGGCCAAACCCATATGGGGTAAGTTCCCAAACCCAGACTCGCGTGACGGTCCAGGAGCCCACACCGCCGAATGTAGGCCAAGCCAATCAACCTACTAGCTAGGTTCACTATGACTGCGCTCTCTTTTCTCGCTCACACGCCGCTTCATATGTGCTCAAATTTACGCACTTTGTAGCGATCGAGTCGGACACGGCCCTGGACGCTGCGCTCGGGCCTTTCCATGTCCCACCGATCTTACAGGTTAGCCGGAACGAACGAGTGACCGACTTGTCGTATCGTGGGCTGCCTAGGGGAGACAACGAGTGACCGCTTCTAGACTCTACAACGAGCGCAGCTTGTGAAGCTGGGCGAAGATCAGCTGAGCATTGTCTGCTCTCGCAAGCTTCGAATGCCCGTGGTCAGTCTTTTCATCCGTGGCCACACATGGTCTTGACGCATGGCCATACAGGATCACTCTGACAGGGGGAAGATATTGGGCCCGGCTTGCTAATGAGCTGTCCCTGTCGTGCTCCGCTCACATGCAGGTCGCTCATTATTCGACGCGTCACGAAGAACAGTAGATTGACGCACTCATGGCCTCGAATCCGGTGACACTTCGAGAGGACACGCCTCTTTAATCTCCGGAATTAACCCTCCAGTGGAACTTTCTGCCGAGCACTCCACGGACCGGAGCTGTCCTTCTGGTCGAGCCAGGAGATCGAGGTACTTCTGCTTACTCCAACGCAGATTGCGGCCGGGATCGTCCTTCGTGTCCGTGCATATCCAGGCCCCAATCATTGAATATGCTCCCGCGCTGCTACAGAGCACGACGCAGATCGCTATCTCCACATATGTCTTGCCATTCCCTTCGTGGGTGGATGCAAGTCTGTCGACCCCTCTTCTCCTCCCCCGTGGCTTCTCTTCTGCTGTTCTGACCCCTTCATCTTCTCTTGGAGGCTCCCACCGGATCAGCCACAAGAATGCCACCGTGGACGTGCTCCGGACTTCACGTGCTGAAGACATATCCCACTCATCGATTACTGCACTGCGCTACATCCGTCGACGGTGCAACATACATCTCGATGCAAGCCTGTGCAAGCGTTCACCTTCCAACTCCAGCATGCGGTAACCATCTCCGAGGGCTGGAACGAGTCGGTGGGGGCTCGGGCCCGTCCTGCACCGACGTCTGTGCAAGGATCGTCTTTGTCGGAAGACGATCAGCCGGGAATGAACAGCGGACATGTACAGTACCGGAGCATATCTAATGGACTGTAATCCTCGCAATTGACTCAAATTCATACAGCTATAGGCTACGCATCTGTATGCCGCGTAATGAACTTCAAAAGCACATCCTATACTTTGGCGGGAGACCGACACGGCGCTCACCCATGACATCGAAGGTTCCGCGAAGACACACCAGACGTTTGATCACCGAGTCAATGGCATGAGACTCGGGCGATGCGCGCGATTGCATGCCTTCTCGGGAGGCACTACCGGACAATCGGACGCGCATTTCCCCGCGCGGCAGGTAAGGTCCTCGGCGGTCGATGCGATATATGATTGAATGGCGTCTCTGCCGCTTCCTCCTCCGCTTCGACCCGTGAACGTCGTTGCTGGGAAGGGCGTCTCGGACGGAGCAGCACTTCCACAGTTCCACTGCTCCCGGACGCTCTCCCTGTCTCCGCTCTCGCACCCCTGTCACCGGTCGAAGCAAGCCAAGCAGGCTCAACTCGATACGGCACAAGCGGAGTCCAGGCAGCTGCTGCACCAGACTCCTCATCCCGACGCTAAACTTGCCAATTTGGGGCAAACTTGCCAACCAGTGTCCGCGTGTCAGTATCAGCGACCTCATGTCCTTCGGGGGTCACAGATGAATTGTCCTGGCCGCTGACGTGTCCGGTGCGAGTCACTACCGAGTGCGTCGCGGGCCTAACACGAGGCTGCAGGTTCGCGAGGACGTTCCCGCCAGTACGGACGTCAGCGTAGGGCTCATCGCAAGATCGAGGGTGGAGTTCGTCGGCCGTGTGGCCCGGGCACTGATATTCTCTCGAGTCTAGCTTTCTGGGGATCGCACAGACCTTGAGCGAGTACGTGTTTGTCCAACCCTCAGCCGCTCGTCTAGACTGTGTGCGGTGGTGCGTTCCCATCGACACCAGCTTAGGATGGCTTCTCTCGGGTTCTGTAGACCTTCCGCACACATGCACTTATCTCCAGTGGAACGGTTTGGATCTTCAAACCCTCTCGAGGTTCCCTTCTCTGCTTGGTGCCGGGGTACTGGTGCCGATGTGCCCCGTGTAGCCGTAGATCGTTGCGCTGTTATGCTACGCAGTGCCTGACTCGTACTGTCCAACATTGACCGTCGCCATATGGGACGAAGTTGTTGGTTTTCACAAGTGTAGGTACGTACTGTACTCCAGTGCTTGTCAATTATAGTCACATGGGGTCAGCCACGATCTCGACGAAAGTCAAGGCTCTCCCAATGCAGCCAACATGGTTACTTGCCTGAGACTGTATAGAACCACTATACATAGACTTCGTCGCAATGGACAACGCATCATATATACTTCATTTGACACTACGACGGCGTTCACCACCTTTCACAATAGTTGTTCCCAGGCCAAGGACGCTCCCGTTGACAGTTCAAGAGGGCGGGAAGAATCATAGCAACCAAACTGAGCCTTGTAATCCGCTTATTCTGTAGATGCTGTCCATCTCGACGCTCAATGTCTGACATGCCCCTCGCGTACCCCTCTTCTGCCATACAGCGAACTCGTCCCCATCCGCCTTCTCGTAACCGCGAACCTTAAGCTTTCGCCACCGGACGAGCCCACTGAATGGGCGTGCCGTACGGTTCCTCTTGTACATGACTGCAGATCCCACGCAGCACGCGGGAGAACCCACCACTTTATCCATGAGGGGGGTAACCTCAAAAACCAGGAGAGACTCGAGGCAGTCATCTGAATGCGCCGTGACGTGATCCGTCGACTGTATTCTGCAGGTCCTCCGCCACAACGAGACTATCTTCGGGTCCGCGGTGACGGGGTCGGAGCTCGCTGCGGACAGTGCGGTCTCAGTGCATCTACACCGCTGCCTATTGGAGAACGTTGATTCAGGCAGCTTGTTACTGAATGACCAGTACTGTGCGATATGCGCCGGGAGATTGCGCATGACTCGGCGAGGAGACTACTTACTCATCGAGGGATGTTCCTGCGCATCCCAGGGTGTTGGCAACCTCCAGCTTTCACCAGCGGGATGTGGCGTCGCAGCAGGACCTTCAGCCACAGGCACGGTACCATTGGGCCGTATACACATATACGCCCGGAGTGGTTAGTCTCGATCACGGTGTAGTTGCTTCCGAACAGTGAGATTCAATGTACTTACTTTGCAACATCTAGTCCAAGACCTACATAAAATACGTACCATGCTCTGGGCTGGGGCGATGGGCTTGGATGCAGTTTCTTAGTAGATTGTGGTCCCCGGCCATCAGGAAAACTAGCCCGAATCACCGACATGACCGTCGTCACATCACACCTACGTTCTTGTGGCGTACTCGGGGCACGTCGTTAGGTGATCGTGAGATGACTATCTCGCCCCATCGTACATAGGTCGCATCTGGGCCGTCGAGCCGTCAGACACACCGTGGCCAAGGCTGCACAAGCAGGCTCACCGCGCGCAGTTGTGCGTGGATGAAGGATACAAAAAGACTTGATATCGCGCAATCCCCAGGCCAAGTCGACTACTGCTACGCCTATGGTACATACGTCTTGCTCTGTCCGTCTCGTTCAGCGGGTCCGGGGCTTCAATCACTTCCTTCTCTGCGCCGGCTACCGACGCACCGGTCGCACTTCGCCCCCGCAACATGGGCGCGGGGGCTCCCTGACGACACAACACGGCCCGCCCTCGTCGAGAGGGCCGGCAGCCTCCCTGAACTCTCATCACATCATCTACCCCGTTCCCGCTGTACAAGTCGGTCCCCATAGAAGCGTTCAAGAGATGGAGATGTTTCTAGAGCCAGGCGGAGGCTGTAGCGGTCGGCAGGGTCTTTGGGCTGCTCCTCGCGGAGGTCGGAAGCGTGTTCGTGTCACATCGTTGCCGGTCGTATTCTTCATGATTGGCCGTCCCGTCCCAGAGCCCGATAAGTATGATACAATACAAGATGACGATGAGTTGAGGGCGGAAGCGGTGAGGTTGTGCGCGAGTGGGTGGGATGAAATGCGGCGGGGCGGCCAGTGACGTAACGGTTCTTCGTTCTACAAAAGTGGGAATTGTCCGGGAGCGGGTAATTGCGTTTGCGCGGGGGGCGGGAGGTGGCGGTGCGTCGGGGCGGGGAAATGAAGCCGCCGCGCCGACAACAACGTTGAGGCCGACCTCCGACAGCGTTCCGAAGCATTTTTACGGGACAGCACGCGACGCTCGAGCGAGTCTGAGCCAATCCACGACGTGCGGGAGCAGAGCTCACCTGCAACATCGGAGGGACCAGCGGAGCGTTCGCAAGCGAGCAATTTTCGCCGTGCACCAGCCTGCAGCGTCGAGCAGCAGGACCCTCGTGGAGAGACGAGGCGGGAGAACAGCGCCGAGGACGTCACGGCGAGCGCACCAGGCGCTGCAGACGATCCTCAGCGCCTTCGGGCCCGACATCGCTGTCCTGAACTTCATCGCTGAATCCGCAACGCAGAAGGCTCCCTCGAAAACCGATGCCGCTCTTCCCGGAGGCAGCAGCGGCCTGCAAGCAGTACGAGGGAGACAAGAACGCAAGTAGGGACGTTGTGAAGCCAAGGGGGACTAAAATGACGATAGGAAAATTGATGGTGACAAAGAGACAGTGAGGGGAGATAGAGGGTAATGTCCGAGATGAAGCAAGAGGAAATAGAGGCACACGCCCAGCGGTTCAGTAACCGCCATCTGAACCAGAGGGGCTTGACTCTGCGCTAGGCGGCTCGACAGTCGCGAGTTGATGGTGGCCACCCGACGAGGACTGGGAACCCTCGGGAGGAGGGGACAAAGGGCGGCTGTCCATGTTAACGTGACCCGGCGACGGCGTGTTGTTGACCCCCAGCGAGATCTTCTCGTTCAGAGAGCGAAGCCTGGTTACTTCGGCTTCCAACGACGCTAAACGCTGCTGCAATTGGCGATTGCTCTTCTCCAAGTTGACGATGTGGTTTGTGGCTGCACATGCGTGAGGAAGGATACCTGGAGCGGAAAAGTGTGGGCGTACCTCGCTCCAGCAGCGATACTTTGCTGCTCTTCTGGTTGGAGACGGGCAGGACATCCTTCAGCCTCGCATATCCGTCCCGAAGCTCGTCTCGGCGCCGCTGCTCCGCCTCGATCCTCTGCCGTCTGGTCGCCTCTTTCCTGGTGTTCGCCAGACTCTCTGCCATATTGACTCCGCCCATGGGAAGAGGACCGTCGTCGTCGGAAATTGAATGGCCTCGGCTTCGGCGCCCCGCTGAAGAACTGGTGGGGGACGGGGTAGGGTTGTAGCGAAGAGAATGGCGATGTACGAGGCTGTTCGCGCGGGAGGAAGAGGGAGAACCTGTCGTGCTACTGTTCCGCGAATGGTACGCTAGGCCGTCGGCGGATGTGTCTGATCCGGAAACGGGGGGAGAGAGAGGGTCGTACATATTAGGGGACTGCGGGGGTGGAGACGCGGAGAGAGGCATCCCAGCATGAGGCGGGGAGGCAGTGTATACACCTGGAGCCGTAGGGGCATAGTGCTGGCCAGGGATCATATGGATTTGGCGATGATACTGCATCGCTTGCTGCATTTCGCTCTCGGACATTTGGCCTGTGAAAGGACAATTGAGAGGACGGGAAAGGACAAGTCAGATCTCGGTTGGACAAAGGCGTGCAAGGCGAACTGCATGAACCCACGAGGAGGAGGGCCGGGGTGCTGCTGTACGACACCCTGATAGGTGGGCATCTGCGAATACACGAGGTAGCCCGTGTCGTCCTCTGATGGCGGATACATGGCATACTGGGACGCGACGAAATTTTGAGACTGGTCGTCGTGCATGTGCTGGGGCTGCTGCTGGTGATCCATGGGGGGCGTTGCGGTCGTGGAGAATTTCGTGCAGGGGACGTGAGGGAGAAGAGAATTGGAGAAAGAAAAGCGAGACGAGGGAGATGTAGGCGAGCGAAAGAATAAACACAATGGAAGAGAAGAGAGGTCGAAACCAAACCCCAGTGGCGGTCTCTCGATTACGTCCAGAGAGGAGGACGGAGAGAGCCTGCAGGTCCCTCCCACCTCGCACGCCCCCACAGGCGCCCGTCCGGTCTTTTGTCGCGACACAAACCCGGCGCGCAAACAACGGCCGTCCTGCCTCTGCTATTGTGCGCTGCCATGCCACCCGCGCTGTTGTCTCGCGCGCCCTGCTCGCCGTCCCCTGCGTCGTCGCCGTCGTCGTCGCCGTCGCCAGCGTCGCCCAGCACACCCAGCACACCCCGCTGCACCCTGTACCCAGCCCGCGCGCCGAGCATCGATGCGGTCATCCCAGATCTGATTGCGATCCGAGCGATCGCCCACAACGAGGCTCCCTCGCTGCGTCCTCTTCCCTCCCACCTCGGCAGTCGTGGGCCAGCCCGCCAGCTCAGAATCCATCCCCGCTTGAGTGATAGCGCACAACTATGCAAGTACAGCACTCGACGCAAGACACCAAGCACAACAACATCGATAACAACCTCTGGTGGCGCAGTGCGACGCATGCTGCAGGCACACCCATGCCAACGCACTCACAGCCGTATAACACCATTCGTGTCCATGCCCGCCGCCCCGCTGTTCTCCTGCGTGTGCGCGGGCGGCGCAGGCGCTTCCTCGTCCTCGTCCGACTCATCCAGGAACCCTGGTGGGCCCCCCAGCATAGTCTGCGCTTCCTCAGGAGACCCATGCAGCCCGCCGTACCCCTGCCTGCCGGACCTATTCCACGACCCACCGCGGCCCCAGTCCGGCGCTCCCAAGCTACGCGACCCCCATGCGTCCGACGATCTGTCCTTGACCCGTTCCACGCACTCCCGAAAGAACGCCACTGTGTCGCTTAACGAGAAGAAGGAGAACCTGGGGATCTGGTCCATGCCTCGCACTTCCAGCACGTATCGGTTGTATAGTGTACCGCCGACCATGTACAATGCGAACAGAACCGTGATTCTGCATTATCGATGCGCTCGTGAGCTACGGACGCAGCGATGCCGGACGATACGCACATGATGGCCAAGACAGAAACGATGGTTCCGAAGACACTTCCCTCTGATGTGGGACACGCAATCTGCACAGATGGATAGATAGTGAGTGGTAGACCTCTGCGCCGTACAGGACTGCTCGGCACGCACCTCTGTCCGCCATTCCACAAAGAACGAACACGCATTGTCCTCGTCTGGGGGCAGAGTGGCGATCAACTGGGGTTTCCCTGCAGACTGAATGAGCGAGCAGCCCCTGCAGCAACCTGCTGTACATACCGGTGCCGGCAGACCCGTCACAAATGAAGCGGATTACTGTTGACGCAGTCATGTCTCCCGCGTTCTGGCAGCGAGAGCCGTCTGTCATGTAGATCAAGGGATGGCCACCGTGCACCACAACCGTAGTGTTAACGTCGCTATTTACGCGTGTCAGACCACGGACACCAGCAAATGAAAAGAATGGACACTCACCCTAGAGAGAAATCTCCGTGGCTTCTGTGCGTGAACCCAGCTACATCCTCAGGTTTATCCACCTTCGGTGCCCAGACTTCCTGCCGCACCGGTCGGCACACGTTCAGTATGTAGTCCTTGCCGCCGTAAGACTGGAACTCATGGTCGTTGCTGGCGAACTGCCGTCAGATGTTGGGTGCGGTCGAGAACAGCAGTAGTGCCCTAGAGTACCTGGACTTCAGCCTGTTCAAGTCGTAGTAATTACCGTCAGCATGGGTTGTGCATGGTTTCTCCTCTGCGTGTGCTATCCCTAGCCCAGATAGGAGCACAACAGACACGCAAACAAGCCAGAGGTATCGCGCTCTTCTCGACAGCATGCAGGGAGTAAGCAACGAGGATGACTGCGCTAGGCACAGCAGCCGACAGACTGTTCAGATCTCAGAGTTCGCTGTGGCGGTGGTGCGCGTCAGGCGCTTGATTCGAAGGTCTGTCACGGGTCCGTGAGCACCAACTGCCTCTTCGGAGCATCCGACGCCATCGAATGAGAACGGTCCGTTTAGCACCGACAACGTCGAACACGACCACGACGACTTCACTCCCAGCAGCGACGAGGATGGCCTCCACGCTCTTCCGTCGCCAGCTTGCGCGGGCGCCACGACTCGCCGCTACCACCCCTTCTCTCAGCTCTTCCTCGTCACTCCTCTCTGCCGCACGTCGACACATATCACGCTCGGCGGTCGCGGAGGCAGAGCCCGTAAGGGCGACTCCGGCTAACGGCAAAAATGTGTTTGACACACATACGGTGGAGGATTTGCACGGTTTGCATGCGACGGAGATCCTGGCCGAGACTGGACATAGGCCGGAGGCCCAGATGCGTCACTTCACGGGTGAGTCGGAGTTGGTCATGCGCAGAGAGGACGCACTGACAAGGGTTGGGGTGTGCAGTGAACTTCGGGTGAGTGTGGGCAGATAGTCAGCGGTTGTTAGAGCTGAGCTGAACATGTCGCAGTCCCCAGCACCCTGCCGCTCACGGTGTGCTTCGGCTGATTCTTGAGCTGAACGGAGAGGAGGTTTTGCGCGCAGATCCTGTGAGTATTCCTGGCGTATGACCTTCCGCCTGATCGTCCTGATTTGCTTTCCAGCATGTCGGCTTGCTTCACCGGGGAACAGAGAAGCTAATTGAGTACAAGACTTACACCCAAGCGCTGCCTTACTTTGACCGTCTCGACTATGTCTCGATGAGTATGTCAATGACTGCACGGACATGCGAAGTTTGCCCTGATCTGTGCTCTAGTGACCAACGAGCTCGTCTACTCTATGGCAGTCGAGAAGCTCCTGAACATCGAGGTGCCAGAACGTGCGAAGTGGATTCGCACTCTGTTCGGTGAAATCACTCGTGTCCTCAACCGTAGGTGTCCGCTATCCTGCCGCAGCCACCGCTCACACTACGTATCGCAGATTTGATGGCGGTCCTGACGCACGCCATGGATGTCGGTGCTCTTACGCCCTTCCTCTGGGGTTTCGAGGAGCGCGAAAAGCTCATGGAATTCTACGAGCGTGTCTCGGGTGCGCGTATGCACGCCGCGTATGTCCGCCCTGGTGGTGTCGCTTTTGACCTCCCGCACGGGCTGCTTGAAGACATTTTCAAGTGGGCTACTCAGTTCTCGTCACGTGTGGACGAGATTGAGGAGGTCGTCACCGGTAACCGTATCTGGAAGGAGCGTACGATTGGCATTGGTGTCGTAAGCGCGAAGGAGGCACTCGACTACGGATTCAGCGGTGTCATGCTCCGTGGGAGCGGTGTCCCTTGGGATATTCGCAAGGTCGCGCCCTATGACAAGTATGACGAGGTCGAGTTCGACGTCCCTGTTGGTAAGAACGGCGACTGCTACGACCGCTACCTCTGTCGTGTCCAGGAGTTCCGGGAGTCCCTGCGCATCATCAGCCAAGTGAGTATCGACATTTCAAAGATTCCCAGGAAGGAGTTCTGATAAGAGTTCTCTTGCAGTGTCTCAACAAGATCCCGACGGGTGCCGTGAAGGTCGATGACTACAAGCTCGTTCCTCCCCCACGCGCATCCATGAAGGAGAGCATGGAGTCCCTCATCCACCACTTCAAGGTTTGTGCTCCGGCGCTCTACAGCCACGCCTCATGCTCATGTCATATGCAGCTCTTCAGCGAAGGCTACTCTGTTCCTGCGGGTGAGACATACACTGCTATCGAGGCACCGAAGGGTGAGATGGGTGTATACCTCGTGTCCGACGGTACGAACCGTCCATACCGGTGCAAGATCCGTGCTCCTGGCTTCGCGCATCTCGCCGGAGCTGACTTCATGATGAGACGTGAGTGCCCCTCCAGCCTGCATGTGGACCTCGGTTACTAATACCAATGCGTTCTGTTTCTAGATGTGAGAGAGTTTTGCAATGGATTGTGTGTGTCGCATGCTCACGACGGCTTCTCCTTCTTCTCTCTAGCACATGATTGCGGATGTGGTCGCTATCATTGGTACTATGGTACGTAAATGTTGTGTATGTCCTGCGGACCGTTGCTCACGCCAGGTTACAGGATCTGGTGTTCGGGTATGTGCACTTGTTTGCTCCGCGGTTGCTCTGGAATGCTGATGCGCTCGATTCTGGTATAATAGCGAGGTCGACCGGTGACGTATCTTTCTATCGTAATACACAATACCGACCGTTTTCTCCGTCCGATTTTGCACCCGCACGGTGCTTCTGGTTGCATTCGACAACGGTGTGAACTGTCCGTGCTAGCAGTGAGACTACATGATGGCAAGAGGATATTCATCCCTTGTGCTAACGACGACCTCAAGACCCTTCAGGACTTCGGCCTCCGCAGGGTCGGTAGGTTGGGCAAGCTCCTCTTGAATGAATTCCTCGATGTCCTTCTTCAACCAGGGTAAGTAACCTCGCTCCGTATTCGTGTGGCCGCCTGCGGGGCCATGAGAACCCGTCCATCCTCCGAGGAGATAGAAGCACGTACAAAGGATGACATTGTGCCCGCTTTGAATGGATGCAAGAACTTCGTGGTGAGGCATCTCGCCGGTGAAGTAGACATCCGCGTCCACTCCGAGGAGCATCGAACCACCGGACCCAGCGCATATTCCAATCGTAGTGATCATCGTGTGCTCCCTTTCGGGCTTTGCATACGCTACATGAACTGCATGCGTTTGTGATGGTCAGCCTCGAACTCTGCCGGTCGGTGCTTGTAAGGAGGCCCCACCTTCTTTGAGCTCCAGCTCGGTGCGGATCGTAGTGGCGAGTTGGCCCAGCTCTATAGGCTGCTTGAGGGTCACGACACGGCCCTGGCCTCCGAGACCGTCAGGGAACTCTTGGCCGATGAAACGGGCGGTCCAGTTGATGTCGCGAAGAGGACCTGCGGCCTTGGTGCATAACCAGTCGTTGATCCCATCGGTCACCGAGTCGAGGGCTGTGTGCGGTGTGTACACGGAGATCCCGGCGGCGGCGCAGCGGAGGAGAGAAGCCTGGAGAGGGACGGAGAGGGTGAGAGAAGTGAGCGGCTTGAAGATGGGCGGGTGGTAGGTGACGATGAAGACTGTCGGGGATGTGAGGGCTTCCTCCACGACCGCCGGTGTCAAGCTGCCAGCAAAAGCTCGACACGATCAGTATAGGGCGAGTCGCGATACCCGCTTGAAGATACGCACTCGTTGGTGAGCAGAACCTTGTTTGCTTGGGGCCGCACGAATGGCGCCTCTGCAGAGTGGGATTGGTCAAGTGATCGTACACATCGGTTGTGTTCAGGTCGGCATACCTAGGATGAGGCCGACCTACATGTATGGAGCATATATGTCAGCAGTTGCGCATTGGGAGGATGGAAGAGGACCACTGACATTGTCCCATTTCTCCGCCAGGTGGAGGGGCGCGATGCGCTCCATAATTTTACAGAAACTCCTTACTAGAGACATTGTCTTTTGCCTCTTATCTAAGCGTGGTATGCAGCACTGGGGACCTAAGCAGAGTTGCGGGTTGCCCGAGACGTTGTGGTGTAAGTTGTATGTAGGCTTCAAGTTGTACCAGATGGATCGGGTAAGAATTCTGGTCAACTGCAGTGCTGCACATAGATCTCGCGACGCGTGCGGCGATCGAGCCTCTCGCGTTCGCCGTTTAACCACATGGTTTCAGTTGCCTGTCGGACACCTCCGCTTGGTCACCGTTGCAAATGTACATCAGTCTGCTGCCCGAGCTTGCCCGATTGCTATGTACGTGCTTAGTCGGGACAGAGCGCGCTCAGACGCGCATGCCGATGACGCGATGGGCTTCCCGTTTGCACTCCGATTGCTCAGCAGCACTGTGACTTCACTTGACATCGATGCTCCCCAGGCTATATAGAGGCATCTCGTCCTGGCTATCGCCCCGCTCACCACTCGACCCAGTAAGCTCACCCCAGCCCCCTCTGCAGCCACGGCGACCGCATCTTCATCCCACCCTTCTCCCTACCAGCTCAAAGTCATGGCTGTCAAGGATCTCGTAGAGGTGCGTCTGCTCGATTTTGGACGTTCGACGCGTCGAATGACGAACGTTTCCTCGCAGAACACTATCTCGGAGAACAAGATTGCTATCTTCTCCAAGTCATATTGCCCATACTGCAAGCGCGCCAAGTCGCTCCTCACGTCGAAGTTCCCAGACGTCCAGACCAAGATCCTCGAGTGAGTATATGCACTATTTCTGGTGGCTGCAGTGGCGAACTCATCCCCATGTTAGGCTTGACGAGCTTGACGAGGGTAGTGCGATCCAGGACTACCTCGCAGAGAAGACTGGTCAGCGCACCGTTCCGAACATCTTCATCAGTGAGTTTTGCCCTACTGCTGCGTCCATGTCGCTCGTCTCATCGGCACCGCACGAAACTCCAGACCAGAAGCATGTCGGTGGATGCGATTCTGTCGTGAGCCTCGACTCTCAGGGAAAGCTTGCTTCACTCGTCTCGGCGTAAGCACTCCGGACGTGTTTGTCGCCTTTCTGCCATGATTTGTTTGACTGCTATCGGTTCGCATAGTCAAGCGCACTCTCGTTTGTAATACCAGTGGAATAGTAGAATTGTAACGTATCCTCTCCTCGTGAATTGCATCGTCATATCGTGCTCGTTGGTGCCGAGCTGAGTCGCCTGGCGTACTGGTGGAAGTCAGCGTCTGCGCATGTCATGCTAAGTACATCTTGGTCCGCTACCACCAGCTGGCTTTACCTACCTAGACCGCTCTGCCTTGACAGCTCCGAGTCAATCCTTGTCTCCCAAGCTTACTGCGTCTGGTCCGACGGAAAGGCAGTAAAGAACTCGTCTGGCAGTCTGTTCTGACAACACTATGGCAGCCCAAGAAGAGCAGCTGCTTGAACTTCTGCTCACGCTTAAGGTTTGTAAGTAAGGTACCGCGCAATGTACAAGATTATCCACATGTAGAACCCTGTCGAACAGAGGACCACCCCGGGTGAGGCGAGGACAATTCTCAATTCGCAACCGCCGCAAATCGCGCATGCGCTCATGACTATGATGGTGAACATCAACGCGGTGAAAATGGAGGTTGTGCAGGTATGTCACAGTACGACCGTAACAAGAGACGCGTTAGCATGACTAGTGCTACGTCGCTTTGTGCAGGAAATTCTGGCAAAGTATGGCGCTGCGCCAGGCCCATCAGGAGCTGCTCAACCTCCTGCCCTCGCACCCCCTCCGTTGGCGGTACAGCAACCGCCATCAGCAATACCACCGCATATGCAAGCTCAAGTTCCATCACGCGGTGGTACCCCCACATATTCTCAGCCCGGTCCGCAGGGAGGGTACCCACCACCAGGATACCAAGGGGGACCGCCAGGCTTCGGAGGACCACCCGGACTAGGGAGGGGTTATGGCACACCACCTCCAGGCCCAAGCCAAGTTCCCGGGTTTGCACCTTCGCATGCGCCCCAGCAGCCCCAGCAGCCACCCAGCATCCCTGGGATGGGCTTACCAGGTCTGGCTCACGGGCCCCCGCAAGCTCAACCACCCCCGCATATGCAACTACCCCATGCTTCGCAGCCTCCCCCTGTACCAGGCCCTGCCCCAGCTGTTCCCGTGCTTCCCCCGGCCCTTGCTGCACTGCCGGAAGACCAGAAGGTACGTGTCTCTGCCCGGTTGTGCGCTACGCTCAGGGGTCTGTGTCAACATGAATGCCTACAGGCTTTGATCATGCGGGTCGTCGCGATGTCAAGAGAGGAGGTTTACCAAATGCCACCCGCGGACCGGGAGAACATCATCAAGCTGGTAAGTTCGTCCGAGGGCCGTCTGTCATTCTCGAATCGGAGGATCTGAACCCTGACTCCTCTCACAGCGCACGACCCTGAATCTACCTGTATAACCGCTGCGCAGGTTGGTGGGTCAGTATGTACCACTCATGCGCACGAGGCCGGCGTTCGAGATCCTCGCGGACACGCACCTGACCCTGAGGGGGCCAAGACGGGGCTTCCTGAGCGGTTCGTGTGTTCCAGTAGACCTCGTAGAGGGTGTGCGTGTATGGAGCGTGTGTGCTCCGTTCGGCCGGTGCTATTGCTCGGTCCGAACGATAATCCTTTATCGAGAAGTAGTAGCTCTATGTTACACGAGTACCTGCAGTTCGCAACGCTTTACAGACCGGGTTCTTGACTTGTGAGCGCGCGAGGCTGTTTGACGCGCTGTCGTGGCCAGCATGTACGTATGCCGGATATAGCAACTCATCTCTTGACCTCCACGGCGGTGTCGACCGTCCCTCCATCTACCTTTCGTTTCTCTCCTCGGTCTCCCTATCTATGGCGTCGTCGTCTGATTCTTCCTGCTACACTCTGGTCTTTGAGGACCCGTCAGAGACACCCACAACCCAGGAACTCCGCACCGCGCTGCAGAAGGGCTCGGACGAGGTCAAGCTTGACACGTTGCGCAAAATCATCGTGTCGACGATCAATGGCAACGCCCAGGTGTGTGCTAACGATGGCAAAGTGTGGAAATGTGGAGACTGACTATATGCGCGGGTGCGCGTACGCGGGAAAGCCGGCACTCTTGATGCCAATCATCCAGTATGTCATGCCCTCACGAAACAAGCAGCTCAAGAAGCTGCTGCACTTCTACTGGGAGGTGTGCCCGAAGTACGATGACAACGGGAAGCTGAAGCAGGAGATGATTCTTGTTGTGTGAGTCTGTCACCGTTGGTTGCTATCCGAACCGTGTCCTCACGTCCCGCGAAGTAACGCCATCCGTAATGACCTCGTTAGTAGCCTTTCTTCCCGCCGGTTGCTGCACCTAATCGCACGATATGTAGCAACATCCAAACGAGTACATTCGCGGCGCAACCCTTCGCTTCCTCCAGAAGATCACCAAGGACGCAGAACTGCTTGAACCGCTCATCCCGACGTGCCGTGCATGCCTCGAACACCGACACTCATACGTGCGCAAGAACGCGGTCTTCGCAGTGTACGCGATCTACCGCGAGTTCGAGCATCTCATCCCCGACGCGCCAGAGCTCATCCAGACCTTCCTCGCGGCGGAGTCGGACGCGACGTGCAAGCGGAATGCGTTCGTGTTCCTCGCACAGTGTTCGATGCCGAAGGCAGTCGAGTACATCCTCCAGGTGTTCGACCAGATCCCGACCATGGACGAGCTCCTGCAGATGAGCATTATTGAGGTGATCAGGCTGGATTGCAAGCGGGAAACGACGCACAAGGTGAGTGGTGGTGATTGTGCATCCGTTCGCCTGGTCCTGAATAGTTGTGCGCTAGGCGCGGTACATCCTCCTCATCTCCGAGCTGCTCAACGCGTCCTCGCATGCCGTCAAGTACGAGGCTGCGACCACTCTCACTTCCCTCACTCAGAACCCGGCTGCCGTCAAGGGTATGTTATGACAGTCACAGATGACTTCTGGACCTCGAGACTGATTGGTTGCACCTAGCTGCTGCATCTTGCTACATCAGCCTTGTGCAGAAAGAGTCCGACAACAACGCGAAGCTCATTGTCCTCGACCGTCTCGATGCTCTTCGTTCCAAGCATGGACACGTCCTCGACGCTCTCATCATGGACGTCTTGCAGATTCTATCTAGGTACGCTCTATCCCCGGCGGAATATCATGACTTTATGACTGAGAAGCTCTAGTGCCGACCTCGAGGTCCGACGGAAAGCCATCAGCATCGTCCTCAGCCTGACTTCCAGTCGCAACGTCGAGGATGTCGTTCTGTTCCTGAAGAAGCAGCTGCAGAAGACGCAGGATCAGGAGTACGAGAAGGCACCGGAGTACAGGCAACTGCTCATCCAGTCCATCCATGTCTGCGCAGTCAAGTTCTCGGAGGTTGCGGCTAGCGTCGTACATGCCCTCATGGACTTCCTCGGCGACTCCAACAACCCCTCCGCGCTGGACGTCGTGGCATTTGTTCGCGAAGTCGTGGAGAAGTTCCCTCAGCTCCGCCGCACGATCTGTGAGAAGCTCACTCAGACCCTCCCCGAGATCAAGTCGGGCAAGGTTTACCGTGGCGTGCTTTGGATCCTTGGCGAGTATACGGAGGATGTCCAAGAGATCCAGGGGATCTTCCGTGAACTTCGCAAGGTCCTCGGGGAGATCCCCATCCTCGCTTCCGAACAGCGGCTGCTGGAGGAGGCAAGCGCGGAGGATGGTGAGGAGAAGAAGGATGATGTCAAGGTTGAGACATCTAAGCCGAAGGTGTTGGCCGATGGTACCTATGCAACCGAGACGGCGTTCACGAGTGCATCATCGAATGCGAGGTTGGAGGCTGTCAAGGCGGCGGCTAAGCCCCCGTTGCGAGGTATGTTGAACTCTTTTATTTCCTCCCATCGGCCCCCTGATTACCTATGTCATACCTTCAGCCCTAATTCTCGGCGGTGACTTCTACACTGGCTCTGTTCTCGCTTCTGCCTTGACCAAGCTTGTCCTGCGTTACTCTGAGCTCTCCAGCGACAAGCGGAAATGCAACGCACTCCGCGCGGAGGTGAGAACCTCTCTCTATGCAGCCCTTAGTGTTGATGCTCACCTTGCCACAGGCCATGCTCATCATGGCGTCAGTCATCCGTGTCGGCCAGTCGAAGTTCGTGACTGTACCCATCGACGAGGACTCCACGGAGCGCATCATGAGCTGCATACAGACTCTCAGCGACCTCGAGTCTGTTCCTGCCGTCCATCAAATCTTCTTGAAGGACACCAAGGCGGCGTACTCAAAGATGGTTGCTGCACAAGAGGTTCGTTTGCATCGTCGACATGTGGGCTCGTATTGATCGAGCGCATCCATCTGCAGAAGAAGGCAGCGGAGAAGAAGGAACTGGAGAAGGCCGAGGCCAAGATTGTGCAAGTCGACGACCTTCTCACTTTCCGTCAGTTCTCCAAGAAGGCCGCTGACGATGTCATTGATGTGAGTTATGTCTTGCCTTTCCTCTACTTCTTGACTCACATGCGTTGCAAAAGGACTCTGAAGATGTCAACCGTGCAACGGGTGCCGGCGACGTCACTGAGGACTTCCTCTCGAACCTCAGCCGTATATCTCAGCTCACCGGATTTTCGGATCCTATCTATGCGGAGGCATACGTCAAAGTGCACGGCTTCGACATCCTTCTTGGTAGGTTCTGTGCATGCGTGGTGCGGCTTGATGCTGACGTTCCGGGACTCCAGACGTGCTTCTTGTCAACCAGACTGCTGATACTCTGCAGAACCTTTGCTTGGATTTCGCGACCCTTGGTGACCTCAAGCTCGTTGAGCGGCCTTCACTGTATACCATTGCGCCCCACAGCTTCCAGAGCATCAAGGCGACTATCAAAGTGTCCTCCACCGAGACCGGTGTCATCTTCGGCAGCATTATCTGGGAAGGCCCAGGGATGGCGGAGCAATGCGTCATCTTGAATGACATCCACATCGACATTATGGACTACATCAAGCCTGCGTACTGCACGGAGCAACAGGTGAGATTGCAAGCATTTACCACGCTTGTCACCGACTGACAGCTTTTGCAATCGCAGTTCCGTAGCATGTGGACAGAGTTTGAGTGGGAGAACCGCGTCAACGTCACCACGACTATCTCGTAAGTCTCATATCAAGCCGCTCATGATATGTCATTCATCTTGCTGTAGGGACCCGAGGGAGTACCTCCACCACGTCATGAAGGCGACCAACATGTCGTGCCTCACGCCGGAGGGCGCGTTATCTGGCGAATGCGACTTCTTGTCTGCCAACATGTATGCGAAGAGCCTGTTTGGTGAGATCCATCCTACCGTTCTGCCGCTTCGCCTGTATCTAACGATCTATCAGGTGAGGATGCGTTGGCAAATCTCAGTGTGGAACGAACGGAGGCTGGTACTATCACTGGACATGTACGGATACGGAGTAAAACTCAGGGTATTGCGCTGTCCTTGGGTGACAGGATCACCATGGGTAAGTCACAGCTCCCTTCCTTATCCTGTTCTGCTCCTGTTGCTAACCCTGCTATAGCGCAAAAGGATAACAAGCCGCCTGTTTAGATTGTATACGAGCGTTAATATATTGGGCGGTTTTGATGACGGAATAGCCGAAACCCCGCGTGCGCGTGTGCTTCGATTGCAAAAATAGTCACCTGGACGCCGTGGTCCATGAGTTGATCCATGGCGCGAACTTGCATCAAAGGTCGAATGAGAAGATACGCCCGCAGATCCACCTTTCGTCCTCCTCCCCCTTGCTCACAATGTCTGGCCTCAGCCCGAGCTCGTCGCATGACAAGGAGAAGGGAGTGGTCGCCGAAGAGTCCACGGTTCACGCAGCCGAGGCAGATCCGGAAGAGGTACTGGTGAAGCGCTATGGACGGCTCGGACCTCTGCTATCCAAGCTCTTCGCGAGCGGAGTGGAGGCAAGAGGCGTAGAACGCGTGCCAGAGGACCAGAGGGAGACGAAGAACATGTGGAACAAGTAAGTGCGCGAACCACTCCTCCTCTTGACGCGTCGGTTGAACGTCTATGCCCTCCACGTTGTGCAGTCTCCTGATGTGGTGGTCCGTCAACACGGTCCTCACTACTATCCCGATTGGAACACTTGCCCAAGAGTTCTACTTCCTAACGCTCCCGTCCGTCCTTCCGGCTCTTCGTCTTCGTTGCGTCTTGTTTGAACACGAATTCCAGGCATGCCATCGCTACCATCCTGTGCTTCGGCGCGCTCGGCGGGGTGGCCACCGCATTCATCAGCACTATGGGGCCAAAGACGGGGCTGCGGACCATGATCATTACGCGTTTCAGCTCAGGATATTTCGGCGGAACGATCTACTCCATCCTGAACATCCTCACGCAGTGAGTACCAATTGGAGTTCTACCAGGGACTGTTAAATGATGACGAACAGACTAGGCTTCTCCGTGACGGCGGTCATCCTTGGAGGGCAGACACTCGCCTCCATTAATCCCGGAACTCTGCCGCTCGTAGTAGGCATCATCATCATTGGCGTACTCAGCTTGATACCGTGCTTCATCGGGTACCAATACGTGCACTACTACGAGCGGTATGCGTGGATCGTGATATTCGTTATCATCATGTTCCTTTGGGGCCTCGGAGGACATGCCGGGTTCGACGTGAATGCCCAGAAGCCGCTGGAGGACAAGGGCAGAGCGCTTTCTGCGGATATCCTCAGCTTCGGAGGCATCGTCTTTGGCTCGTTCACTGGCGTGCGTGTGCTAGCGTTGATCTAGAAGCGCGGCCTGCTGACATTGATGCACAGTGGGCCCCAGTTGCAGCGGACTACAATTGCAGGCTCCCGGCGGACTCCTCCAGTACAAAGGTGTTCCTCCTGACCTTCTTCGGCCTCTGGATCCCGATTTGCTTCGTTGAGATCCTAGGAGCTGCCCTGATGACCATCACGAACCAGGCCTACGGTCAGGCCTACGCAGAAGGCAGCACTGGCGGCCTCGTCGCGCAGGTGTTGTCGCCATGGGGTGGTTTCGGCAAGTTCCTTTTGGTGCTGCTCGGACTCTCAGTAGTGTGAGTCCCCAGTGCAGTTGGGCCTCCGCTGTTATCACGGGCGGCGTCCTGCTAACCTTGTGTCTGCTTTGCAGTGCGAACAATATCCCGAATACGTACAGCGCCGGACTGGCGATGCAATCTCTAGGTCGGCCCTTCGCCATGGTGCCCCGGTTCTTCTGGACCTTCCTGGCCTTCGTAATCTACACGGTCGCGGGGGTCGCCGGACGCGAACACTTCTCCGAGATCCTGACGAACTTCCTCAGCATACTGTCATACTGGACGGCATTCTTCATCGTGATTGTCGCAGAGGAGCACTTCATCTTCCGGCGCAGAGGCGGCCCGCTCGGCGGGTACAACCTGAACGACTGGGATACCCCCAGCAGGTGAGTTGGCAGGCCATCAACATATCGCGGCTTCTACTGTACTGATTGTCACTCAATTATACCCGCCACCCGTACTTAGGTTGCCGGTAGGCTTCGCAGGGATTCTCGCCGGATGCTTTGGTGTCGCGGGTGCAGTGGTGGGGATGTCCGAAGTATGGTACACCGGGCCCCTGGGGAAGGATGCCGGAGCCGAGTTCGGTGCCGACCTGGGCTTTGAGGTGAGCATTCGCTTCTTGACTGAAACGATCAGTACTAGTGCTGACATGATCCCTCTTCGATCTCCGTAGCTTGCAGCGGCTTTTGCGGCGGTCACATACCCGCCACTACGATGGCTGGAGATCCGGCTGACTGGGAGGTAGGCCTCAGGCCGACACTCATGTTTCCACGTACCGGGTTCCTGGAGCAGCTCGTTATTCAATCTGGACTTTCTGCGCGACTCGAGTGTGAAGGGCGGGATCGCAGATCTATTAGTTCGCGAGGTGTGATACTCTGTGTGTGATGAGCGAAAGCGAGGGGGCGCATGACCGATGGTTCGACGTCCAGTGATGGGCTAGCTATAAGTAGCGACAGGATTCTCGGAAAGTCTGTCGCACCACAAGTTAGATGGGGCCGTGGCCCGTGAAGCTTTAAGGATAAAGTAGTACATACGTCATGACAGGACTACACCGAGCTCGTCCACACGACCCATGGACGGTGTGGCGCGTCCGTGACGATAGTAACTAGGCGGGCTGAGCGGGCGAATGGGCGATGTCGCTGTGGTCCTCTCGGGTGCTGGGACGGGGAACGACGACAAGATCGCAGCCAGTTCTTCACGAGAGAGGATCTGCCGAGACAGTGTAGTCGCATTGCTAGTGTTCGTGTTCGTGTTGGAACGGTGACAAGCATGGAACTCTGCCGCCTGGGCGACAGCGTGTTCATTGGCTAGCTGTTGCCGTGACATCCCTGAGAGAGATGTCGGCCTGGTCTTGGTGGTCCCGGCGTCGTCGGGGCCGTCGTTGGCTGGCGACCAGGATGCCCGAGAAGGTTCCGAAGAGTGTACTCGGCGGTGCGTAGTACCAGGAAGGGAGCGACGGGCGACTGCCCGACGGGCAGCGCGAGGCGGTTGTGATGCCAAGTGGTCCACATGAGCCTCCTTGATAATAGGGCCAGTGATTCGTCGACGTGGAACCACTTTCTCGGCGGATATCTTCGGTGCAATGTTCTTCACCAATACATGCATAAGCCGAATGCGCCTGCCTTGCGAATGGTGCAGCAGCCCAGGGGAGCACGAGAAGCTCAGAGGGGTCAAGGTCTTTTCGCCAGGCATTAACCGACCAGTGTCCGTCTTCCTGTCATCCACGGCATACTCGAATCGCCAGTGTAGCTGGACAGCGTCCGAGTGGTCGGAACCGAGATGCAGAAGGCTGCCAGCCACATGCGCGAGGCTTGCAGGGTTAAAGCGGTGGTTTTCGTACGTTTCCGTGCCCGTCACGACGTACACGCCGTTAGCCTTGATCGTGAGGCTGGCTTGGCGCGAGATGTAGTCCTTATCCTCGCTGTGCGCGAGGGTGAGCCGTCGCAAGACAGGGGTCGAGTCGAGCGTGCCGTGGTGGTAGGCGGACATTTCGCGCCGGGCCGGACGGAAGTGGGCCACGCCGTGCGTCAAGACGTCAACCAGCTCGTTTCCGGGCGCGAAGGAGGAGGGGGCGGGCAAGGCAGGGGTATAACCGACGAGACAAAACTTGGGACGGATCGCGCGGAATCCTTCCTGGTCGATCCAGAGCTCGATACATGTCGCTCGGAGCCAGTCAAGGACGCCGGGCAAGTTCGAGACACGTTCTGCAGCTTTGTGTAGGCGGGAGTGGGAGCCGGAGTCATAACCAGAACCAGAAGGAAACGTGGACGGAGGGTCCGGGGCGGGCGGCGTGTAAGCCAGCGAAGGGAACTCGTAGTGATCGATGTCTGGCGAGGTGGAAGCGGTAGGAGTCGACTGACAGGGCTTGCGGACCGAGGGCGTCGGAGACGTGCACAGCGTGGTCCGTCGGGCATTCGGGCTTTCTGGGCTAGGTGGAGGATGGGGGTTTCGCAGCAGGGGTGACCGGAAGCGGATAGTTGGAGGTATGTTGAAGTCATCCGATATGATGGACGGGGAGGGAGAGACGCTCCGTCGAGGGAAGAGCGCGGACGATAGGCTAGACCATGAACGAGAAGGTGTATCTGCAAGCCGTTTGGCTGAGTTGTCATCCTTTGTAGCATTCGGAGGAGGGAACGTGAAAGCGTCGAAGGCGACTTGCGCAGGGTATGGGGATTGAGGGCCATAATCCGCAGGAGATATCACGATGGAATCGGATGCGCAGATAGAGTGAGGTACGCTAGGAGAAGAGCGTGCAATCCAGGAGTCTGCAGGATCGGCGGGAGACGCAAGACGGTCGCCAGAGCCACAGTTGGCCAAGTACGCAGAGAGAGCCTGGGGCGAGAGGTCGGATACGCTGGAGAAGCGGTTGCTCCAGTAATCTCCGCCGCGACTGAGACGCACACTCAGGTGACTCGAACTCGGAGACGGGGCGAGCAAGGAAGACGATCGGCGAGCCGTGCGGTCGCTAGCATCGTCCGGAGTCGCGATCTCGACGGTCAAATTCTTGACTTGCGACCTGGCAGTATGCGTCTGACCGAACGTGTTTGTCGACTGAAAGGTGGCCATGCTTGAGCTGGGCCGCAAGAAGTTGCCTAAGCCTGGACGAGGAGGGCCTCCAGTTGAGACGGAGGCGACAGAGCTGCGACGATCACGTTCGGAGCCTGCGTGGAGGAAGATGGGTATCTCGCCGGAGCTTGCAAGAGACGCGAGCGCGTCGAGGCTACCGAGACTGCCGGAAGTAGACGGACTTGGCGGGCTGATGGACTCGAGAGCCTGCAGCACGTTCCAGTTGCGCGGACGCCGGAAAGGAAAGTCCTGCGGCTGCATGGTCTGCTGAAGGGAGGTGTAGTGAAAGGAGTAGACGGGTATATGTGTGGTGGGGGGAGAAGGGGGGAGTGTGGTGATGTGCATCGTACAGAGTGAGGGACATTATATAGAGAACAGCGGAGGCTGGCCTTCGCCAGCCTCGGCCTGTCTCTCGAGGAGCCGAACAGCGGGACTGCCATCTACGGCGATACCGTCTCGCGGAGGTTTGAGTTCGGGCCAGTTGCGCACGCCAACCACAGGCTGGCAAGCGGGCCTGACCTCAAGACAAGAGCGGAATAGCTGCATGTGTATGCATATGCACTCGGTTTGAGTGGTTTGCAACGGTCAAGATCGTGAGGGATGCGGGCCGGGGCGGCGCGTCGCGGTACTCGCCCACGTGGCCGCCGGACGCGCTCGCAGGCGCTCCGACGTCGCGACTCGCTGTCTTCGTGCGCCGACGCCCATACAACCTGCACACTTCCTATGGTCCTGCTCAACAACACTGCCTAATCTTTCCAGTGCTTCAGTGAATAGACAACATGTCTACGGCCGTGCAGTTGCAGGGAAACCCGAACATACAGACTATCAGCTTTCGACGACCGACGTCACAGACCGCCTCCAGTCCCGCGAAGCCGAAGAATCGCCATGGAGGGTTGTTGCAGGACCAGCTGCGGAGGTACGTGCTAATGCCGTCATGGAGGTGCGAGACTCACCGGTACTGTAGGGCACAGCGTGCGCCGTGGTGTCCGACCTGGTCGGCTGCGTTTCGCATATTACTGCTAGTCCGGATCACTGGGGCCATGTATAGCGGGATTCAGGATTGCGATGAAGGTATGTCGTAATATGGACAGCGTCTGATTGTCATGGTGCAGTTCTAAGCCCTCCGCCATGCAGTCTTCAACTTCTGGGAACCGTTACATTACCTGTGGAAGGGGTACGGCTTCCAAACGTGGGAGACGTCTCCTGAGTACTCCATCCGGAGCTGGGCATATATCCTCCTCCACTACCTCCCCGTGAAAATTTCCGCAACTTTCATTGGCCCAGAGAAGGTCAGTAGTCTGCATACATGTGACGACTGCTGTTGAACAGTGCCTACAGAGACCGGCGTTCTTCGCAGTGCGCATGTTCCTAGCGGTCATCTCAACTGTCTGCGAGGTCACGTTCTTCCGCGCCGTCGTTGAGAGAATCAACTACCGCGTCGGACGCTATCTGTTTGTCTTGCTGCTCTTCAACGCCGGGTTGTGGATTGCTTCCTCAGGTGCGCACCCTCGCAAGCGATTCCCGCCGGCAGCAGTTCACCTAGCTATCCAGCCTTCTTGCCCTCGTCCTTTGCCATGTACGCGAACACCCTCGCTATGGCGTATGCGATGGAACCGCCTAGCACTGGTAACATGCGCCGCACGCTGTTCGCGACCCTGGCCTTCGCTACCGGCGGAGTGGTCGGCTGGCCCTTCTCACTGGCTATCGGAATTCCATTCGTCGTCGAGGAACTTTTCCTGGCCGGTACTGACAAAGTCACCGCGGAAAACCGGTCATCATGGTTCATCGGCCGGTGGAAGCGAATGCTCACCTGCGGTGGCGTCGCAACTCTGTTACTGGTGCGTATTGCGTCTACTGTCATCGTTCGGGCCATCGCTGAGAATTTTCGATAGCTGCCTGTCGTCGCACTGGACACATTGTTCTACGGCAAATTGACCGTCGTTCCTTGGAACATCGTCAAGTACAACGTCTTCCCCGACCCCCAGCGCGGCCCCGAGCTCTATGGCACCGAGCCCGTCCATTTCTACCTATCCAACTTGCTCCTCAACTTCAACGTCCTCGTCCCGTTCGCTCTCGCCGCGCTTCCTGCCCTCGCCGCGACATACCGCTTCGACAACAAGAGGCTGGGTGAGCGGTACAAGTTCGTCGACCAGACCTCGCCGTATGTGCTCGTCGCCGTGAGGCTCGCACCGTTCTACATCTGGACTGCGATCATGACGGCCCAGAAGCACAAGGAGGAGCGATTTATGTATCCGATTTACCCTCTGATTTGCTTCAACGCCGCCGTCACGATCTATCTCGCTCGAGGGCTGCTCGAAACTGCATTCATTGCTGTGACGAGCTCGCCCTATAAGGTGCGTAGCCAGTGACTCTCGTGCATATCGAGTGCTGAAGTAGACGGTTTGATATGCAGGCATCTCAGTCGTCGCTGTTCAGCCAGTTTACGCTCTCCGTGGTGGTGACTTCGTCTGTGCTGTCGTTGTCCCGGGTTGCGGCACTCTGGAAGTACTACCACTCTCCGATGTCGGTGACGTACGCCCTGGAAGCCGCGGAGGTCCCTCGGTTACTGAACGTGACTGGGCACATTACCCTGCCGCCACACTTTGACGGCAAGGTGCGCCACTCCGAAACACACGAAGACGAGCTCCCGCGGATCGACCTGAGCCTGATTGAGGATTGGGGCCTGCGCCTGTGCGTGGGGAAGGAATGGTACCGGTTCCCGGGTCACTTCCTGGTTCCCGACGGCGTGCGTGTCGACTGGATCAAGAGCGAGTTCGATGGCATGCTGCCCGGACATTTCAAGGAGACGGGACGGGACGGCGGGCTGCTGGAGAGGGTGAAGGGGACCCGGGTGGCGCACAGCTCGCTGAACGATCTGAACCGGGAGGCGCCCGAATTCTATGTGGGTACCGGTTTGCCCGGAGGCATCGAAGCTTCAGAGTGTGGCACTGACGGCATCCCCTTGTTTCCCTTCATGCGTGCGTGTGCAGGTCGACGTGCAGACGTGCGACTACCTGCTCGACCTGGACTTTCCGCAACGACCGGTCGAGGCGGCGCACGAGCCACGGTACATCGCGGACGAGAAGACGTGGGAGCGAGTCGCGTGCCGGCCGTTCCTGGATGCGGCGCACTCGTCGGTGCTGTCGCGGACGCTGTGGATGCCGGGGGAGCTGTGGCAGATGCAGAACTCGTACGGGGAGTTCTGTCTGCTGAAGCACAAGGCGAATGTGGGCCGGAAGGAACAGCTGCACGCGGTCGGACGGCGGTAGGATGCCGGGCTGGAGGGGGGTCGCAGCGGTACTTAGCGTGTTGTTCTGGTGCGGCAATAGGCATCCGATTTACCCTCGCATTTGCAGGCTGGTGATCGAATGCAGACAGGCATGCAGCTCGATGTGATCCCTCCGGACTGGCATGCTCCGAGACGGGCGTGCTTCTCGCCCAAATGCGGGGCAGCGCTGGCCGCGAGGGGACGGTGCGAGGCGGCCGCGAGGACGTACGAATGCTGGCAGGCCGCTCGCAGCGCACGAGCGGACGGAGGCACGCAGGCCGCCCGAGTGGGCGACGCACGGGCTATCGCCGCGGAGAGCGGGGGCTGGGAGGGACGGGCAGCGTGCGTGGGGTGACAGGCCAGCGTTGTGGCGGGGCCCGATGCGGAGAGGCGAGTGGGGAGCGCGGCCGAGGGGGGACATGGGGGCTCCAGATCGGGCACCGAGAGACGTCGGGATGTCGCTTCGGCGGGCTGCTTCGATGTTTGCTGCTTCGGTGGGGCTCCGTGTGCTCGTCTTCGCCCGCCACGGTGGGGTCTATATCCCCCCTCGCTTCCCCCGCCTCCCCCGCTGGCTTGTCCCTCTCGCCCTCATCCCCCCGGACGTCTCCCCCGCCCACGACGACCACAGCCCCCAGCACGTCGAGCAGCCATGGAGGACACCCCTCAGACCGCTCTCCACTTCATCTTCGTGTACGTGTTCCGGCTAGATCGTCGTGTCGCGTCATCTCACTCCCCGCCCGATTTCGCAGCACACAGGTTCATTTCTGTGGTAAGTGATCACGCACATCCAGCGCTCGTCGACGGTCTTAACCACCTCTTTGCAGCGATGTGTACGTTGACTGGCGGCGGTCGCTCGTGATGTTGTCTGATTGCGCGACAGATGCCATCGTTGTGTGGGACTGGTTCTTCGGTCTCCAACGCGAGTGGCGCTTCGTACGTCCTCTTCTCGCCGCCTCCGACCATGTCTAACCTCCTTGCAGATCTGGAAGACGAACTGGACCCCCGTCAAAGTTGCATATTTGTTCTGCCGGTGAGTCGGCTGTTCGACCGCACGCCCAGCTCGCGCTGAATCTCTGCGGCAGGTATTGGGTCCTCGCCGTCGTGCCCTATCTGCTCTACTGCTTCTGCGTCGACCACGACCTCGAGACGTGTGAGCGTATATACAAGGTCCGTGCCCAAGGCAACGCGACATGCCTCGTGGCGTCTCATTGCCTTGTTCAGATTCCCGTTGCTCTGGCGATGTGGAACCAGGTAGCGGCCGAGTGTATCCTCTTGATTCGGACGTACGCCTTCTTCAACCGCAACATCTACATCCTCGCCATGCTTGTGTCGGCGCTGGCAGGAGTAGTCGCGTACCAGTTGTTCGTGGCCACGTCGGAGATGCTTCGTGAGTCACTGTCTGCTACGTTCGCACCAGGCAACATACTAACCCCCCATGTGCACCCCTAGTGCTTCCCTTCATCAACGTATGCCCGCTCCACTGCCGCAGCTGCGATATTAACGAGCTAACCACCCCACTTCTCAGGAAATTGGGCCTTGTTTGCCGATGTCGAAGCCTCACTCCGCACATCTTCTCGGTATGTATCCATCTTCCTTCAATCAGTCTACTTCTGACATCTCCGCATCAGGCTTCTTTGTCAGTGCTGCGGACCCCTGCTCCGCCACCAAACATGAGCTGACTCTTGTCACAGATCGCACCTCTGCTGTACGACACCGTCGTCACTACGATGACCGTCGGCAAGGCCATCACCATTCGCCGGCGTAACGGAGGCCCCAGCAGTCGATTGATTCAGACGTTCCTTCGCGAGGGTAGGTCTGGCATCGCGAAGACCCAGTCGCTGAGACTGACTGACCTTCTTGCAGGTGTCTTCTACTACATTCTCATCTCCGTCGCTAACCTTGTCAACGGCATCTTCTACCTACAGTGAGTGTCCCTCGTTAATTTGTATGCACCGCGTGGTCTGACAGCCATGGAGACCTCGTCAGGCGATCTCTGCCATCTGCATACCCCTCAGTGTCATGCTGTCCCCCGTTCTCGCATGCCGACTGATCCTCGATCTCCGTGAGCGAGGATCCGAGACCGTCAGCCAATCAACCGGTACCATCGCGTTCACCGCCGGCGTCACATCGTCCAAGTCGAGCCCGGGCTCACCATTCTCTGGTTTGGGTTTTGGCTTCGGATTACAGGGTCGCGGAGGCTCAAGGGCGATTGTTCGTACTCAGGGCGTCGTGCTGAGCACGATTGGGAGCATTCCTGGCGACGCACTGGGAACAACGAGTGTGCTTGAAATGGACAACCTGCAATGCTACCAGAAGTCGGACATTGAAGCTGCGATGTACACCGGAGGAGTAGGCTTGGGCAGTCCTGTCAGCGGAATCAGAGTAGAGGTGGAGAAGACGACCATGTAGAGGGCTCAGTGAGTGCCGCAGTCTCTCTTCGCTGCCAGCAGACACTGACGGGGGCATATAGTCATCGGAAACATTCTCGCTTTTTGCATCCTTGCACACCATTCGCCTGTTATCATCAGCTCTCCGTAATAGCGCTACGTTCGTCATGTTATCCTACCCCATTGTAAACTTGCACTCCCCGCACTTCCGTTGATGGCTTTGTTACATTCCCGTCCATGATGTTAACGAATTGAACATTGTATTGCATAGATCCTGTCCCACGCGATGCCCACGGAACTGTATTGGTCAAGACCGATATCGAACCGGTCAGGTCTGCACCAATATGCAGTAGCGAGTGAAGCACATACATGAAGGTCGTCCTCAAGTGGATGTTCTCCCGATTAGGCAACAGTGTGGTTCATGAGAGCCGCACTGTCGGGTCAATCGCTGCGTCACCGCCACAAGGTTCATCGTGACTCGCTGGTAAGTGCACCCGCTCGAGCCTCGAACTACTTCCATGCTTACCCCTTGTCCAGGCCCGCCGTCTCATACATTTGTCGACCTCGTTTGTGGCGAAGGTTGAACCCCCGCAGGCGTTCAAGAGAAGGAGCGCACGAACTAGGTCCAGGGCCAAGAAATTCTGGCGCAAGGTTGAACGTTGAGCTTCCAGCGTTCGGTATCCAATCCTTGACGATCCCGGTGCGGCGTTACTCAAACGACCCTGAGCTTCTCTTCCTGAGGGTACTGGGCTCTTGTGACAGCGCCCGCGTTGTATTTGTCGGCCTCGCGCTTGCAATACCCTTCCAAAGGACGCGGGGGCGTAGACTGGGCGACTCGTGCGTTGTCTCGAGAAGAGCGGAAGGCCACTGGGAAGACCAATTGTAGACCACCCTCGTTCCTATCCGATGGCCCCGCGCCCTTGGGAAGAGTGCAGGCCAATCCTGGCACCTGCGTCAATCACCTCGTCGAGGCGCCCCCGCCCCCACCGCCGAACGCCTCCCACTGTCAGGGCCCTGGGGAATGCGCTGAACGAGCGGCCTGTGCGACCGCGTTCCCACAGACGCATGGGCAGGACGTTCTGCCGATCGCTCTCCGGGTCTTCGCAGAAGGACGCAGGCGAGTATATTTGTCGTTTGAGTGCGCGATGACGCTGACAAGCGATGCCTGAGAGAGTGACACTGACTGAGAGAGCCGTTTGTCCTGCGCTACCGCCGGCACCTCGGGGATTGCCCATGGAGGCGTCAAGCTGCAAGTCGCCGTCTCCCCCAGGTCGAATTCACATCGAGCGGGCTGTGGAAGTACCGACTCCCTTGCGTGCTCTTCGCTGGCTCGTCGCACGGACGATCGCAGGACCAATGGCTGCCATCGAGCCGAGCGCGCACCAGCGACGGCAACCCATTTGAGTCCTTTCGAGTCCTGCCATCCTCTTGGCATGCGCGCTTCGCTGCGTTAACCACGGCACGAGATTGGTGTCGACCTATGTGCGTTTGCATCTCGTCCCGAGCAACCCGCTGGACGCTGTGGAGTCTGGACATTGGAGTGGAATTAATTGTCCTTGCTGCAGTCATGCCGTCACCCATACCGCGCCAGGTTCCAGGGCATTGGCCCCCCATCTTGACACTTGCAACTCGCGATTCACGTTGGATCTGATGGTGCAGTTAAGTGCTCGCCTTCTTCCGGATGCGATGTATGCGATGATAAGCCAGAAGCGAACCGCCTCATGCGTGCGCTGCGAGTGTATGTACAGGACTTACGCAGCCTTCTAAGCACGACTCACGACTCACGACTCACGAAACACGACGGCAATCCGCGACTCGCAACGCTGTCACTGATCAGCTCAACGGGATTCCCTCCGATATGATCTGCGCTCTCCTGTTGCCGTCCGCCGGGGCTCCAGCGCACCGCTCTGAACGCCTCTCTGTGATCGCAGTCGCCGCCGGGTCTGCCTTACGTTGCAAACCTCCGACGGTTCTCGAGATTTACCTCGCGCCCAGCCGGACCCGGAATTCCGCGAAAAACACCCGTCCCGCAAGCTCACAAGCTCACAAGCTCTATACTTGTCAGCCTCGGCATGGCCGCCCCATCGTGGACTTTTACGAGGACTCGAAACGCGCGCCGAGGAAACTCCGCCATCGTTAACGACCGCCCCCACGACAGCTATGGCCTAAGCTTGTCCCCAGGCCTACCGCCCGCTGTCGACGCTTGACGAGCGATGGTGAAATGCCCTCGAGGAGTCTGGCCTAGCCGATACAGATACGTACGGGGACAATAATTCTGTGATGTCGAGCCTCGACTCTGGAACTTGCCGCGATTCCAGAGGGCATGCATTTGATAACATTTGATATGCATGTATTCATCGAAGTCATTCAGGTCGGTCGACCAGTCATGGCGTGCCATGCCGGGCAAGAAATTCGGAATTGAAATGCGAGACGATGAATGCAAGATGCAAGATGCAAGAAGTGAACGCGATTGGGATGCGAGCAGTCCGACGATAATGCGAGCGTGGCGAGGTGCAGCGGGGAGACGAAGAGATATGGCGAAACCGCCGACAGAACACTGGCTGGCCAGTCACAGTCAGTCAGCGAGTATGGGTAAAAATACACGTTCGGGAGCACCAGTCCTCTGCACATGGTCAAGAATGCTGGTATTGCTACTGCAACTGCTGGTGCTGGTGCTGCGCTTCTGCTTCGAGCGACAATTAGTACCGTGACTATAAGGATAACTTTGCGATGATATATGCAGCACGAGTGACGAGCGATGACGGCGACGGGACATAGACAGTCCATCATGATCCTATACAAACAAAAAATCCACACACACTCCCCCAATCCGCACCCAGGCCCACGCACGGCGCACGAGTACTGCCTCCGGGCGGCAAGACACCTACGCATCAAGGTCCGTCCGGGGCGGGCAATGCTATGGCAAATACTCTGGTGGTGATCGCGACCGCTCCCGCGCCCCATATGCGGCGGCCTGACGCAGCGAGGCAGCGCCGGCAGTGGCAGCAGGACTGACACCTGTGGGATCGTCAGGGGCGGCCTGTGGCGCCCTCCCTTCGTCCTCTTGCGAATCCGCGCTGGTCCCATACGCAATCGGGTGCTCGTGCTCGTCGGGCTCCAAAGGCGGCGCAGACGGGATGAGCACTTCCAAAGCGGGGCACGGGTCGTCGGCGGAGTGAAGGGGAGGCGCACTTGGGGCAGCCAGGCCCTCATCGAACCCGAAAGGTGGTGCGGACGGTTCCTCCTCGAACGGCGGCGAAGACGGGCCAAGGGGTGGCTCCGTGGTGGCCACATCCTCCTCGAACTCGTTCGGGTACTCATAGAACATCGGCCCGGCGAGCGCGATCTTGCTCGGAGGCGGAGGTAATACGAGTGCGCGATGTCGGAGGGCGTCTTCCGTGTAGGACGGTATTTCCGAATCAATGGCGTCTGAGTGGATATCAGGACCTGGATAGGGCGAAGAAGCATCCAGAGGAGGAGGGGGAACGTCAGGTGCCAGGCCGGACGGTGGTGGTCCGCGGATCGTGCGCTCCCCACTGACGTGCATGTCGACATCCGACTGCAGTTCTGGCGGTAAGGGCTCGAACCCGTCGTCTTCGAGGATGGGGACGGAAGGATGCAACTCCGACGTTCCTCCATGAGAGCTCGGGCATGGTCGGTCAGCTGGAGGTGGTGCGCTGGCAAGTCGAACCATGTGGGCGAGGACGTTCTTGTCGTCCGTTGCAACATGGGCGGAATTTATCGGGGGCTCGTAGGGTACTGGGGATGATGAGCGTGAATGGGTAGCAGAGCAAGGTGGAGGCGGCTCCGATGACAAAGATGCGCGAGAAGAGCGTCGAGGTGGAAGATCAGCATGGTAAGATGAGGTCCTGTAGGTATGCAGTCGGCGAGAGGACAGTTCGGAGGGGTAGGCGGGAGGATGAGATGGGGGATATACTGTGTCGTCATTGTCGAGGTGCGACGACGGCGCCGGACTCGGGGAACGCGAACGTGTTGCAGTCCGACTTCTGCTGCGGACTGAACGTGGTCGTGAGGAGTATGTCGAGTTGCGGTCGCTAGCGGTATATGTACGGGTAAGCGATACAGCCGACGACGACGCGCGAGGGGCTTGTGTGTCATTGAGCAGGGTGCTATCCGTGCTCTTTGCGACTGCCTTGCGCTTGCGACGCAGTCGTGCTGACTGCCGGACGTGGGCCAGCCATTTGGCGGATGCACGAGCCCACATGCGCTGCTGGGAGCGGGCGCGTTTGATCTCCTCACTAACCACCGAATCGGCATCGTCCCGGACAGATGCGGTCTTCTCCGCGTCTCTCTCGTCATGCTTCCGCCGCTTCTTGCGCCAGAGTACGATACCCATCATGAAGAGGATGAGGGCTATGGCAAGGGAGAGGGAGAGGGCCAATATCATGCCGGTCATAGGATCGGAGCCAGGTTTTCCCCAGCCATTGGGAAGTGAGGGAGCGGTAGAGGTTGACGCGGAGCTACTGCCTACGCCAGAGGATGCCGGGGACGCGGTGGACGCGGACACCTGGTCATCTTGGACAGGGAGCTCTGTCGCGGAGGCGTCCATGCACTGCGTATTCTGAAGTGGTGTCACACAAGAGAAGCAAGAGGAGTGGTGGTTTACGCACTGAGCAGGATGACGAGCCGTACAACTCCCAGGAGTCCACCTTCCTCCACCGGCCGTCCGGGGACTGCTCGTACTTGTCGGCGATGTTGTTGCCTCTGCGGGGGCGCTTCCTGCGCGAGTGTAGTGACTGATCGGAGACCGTGCCGGAGGAAGACTGTGATGCGCCCTGGGACGAGGAAGAGGGCTGAGGGAACTCGCAGGGTGCCGAGGAGGAGGAAGAGTCTTGGAAGGCGGACGCGTCTGAGGCGAGGTAGAGGCGGGGACAGAGAAAGTCTGGGGGTGCGTCAGACGCGAGAGGCCGCGCATAGACAGGAGAGGAGCCTGCGACGGTGACGAGGAGAGCCAGGAGCCCAGAGGATGGCTGAGAGTTCTTGGACGAGCGCGGGCAGCGAGGGCGGGAGCGGGGGCGGGAGGAGGGCGCGCGAGGCGGGTGCGGGGGCGATGGCGGATCTAAGGGCAGGCAGGGGTGGGGCATGGCATGGTCTGGCAGCGAGGAGGACGGCGGGTGCCAAGCCAGCGGATGCGGAGGCGGAGAGGGATCTTGGCTGGGGACGCAGAGGGGACAGCGACAGTGCGACCACCCCCTTATCCGTTAAATATCACGCTATCATTAGATCCATACAACATTAATACCTCCCTGCTATAAATAGACCTCCAATCACCGGTCCAGAAGCCGCCCAACGCGACGCCGGCGCTCGTCCTCCCGCCTGCACGCGCGCTCGTCCAGGGCCCGCCACTCGTCTGCGCCCCGCCGCCGCACAAGCACGTCCTCCTCGCCCGCCGCGTACATCAGCTTGTATGTGCCCCGCTCGATCTGCACCGCCAGCCCGCGCTCCTCCGCCACGTCCCCGTCCCCGCCCTCCTCGTGCACATTCCTATAAATAGGCTCGCATCAGCATCCCTGCCTCCTGCCCCCAGCCACGCACACGTCCTATATCTGGCACACCACATACCTCTTCATGCACACAGCGCCGTATCCGCTGCTGTTCGGCGTCCATTCCGTTGGGTAGCTCAGCACGTACGACGCGACGTACGCCCGCCAGCGTCCCTCCGCAGACTCGTCCTCGTCCACAGTCGGGTCTTCCGCTCCCATAAGCTGCATCCTCAGCACCTTCGCCGCCGCATCCTAACGCCGGCATGCCGCCCGTCAATCCAATGAGCCCCGCACGAGCCAACACACCCACGCACCCAATCCAGTCGATACAGCTTCTCGTCAGAGCCGACGTTGCGCTCCGCTTCTCGCCTGTACCGTATAACGTCATGTGCCGTCGCCTGCTCTGCGCTCCGCGCCTGTTGCAACAGGTACCACAGCTCCTGGCACTTGTTGTCGCCCAGCACCGTCTGAACCTTGCATAAATAACATGTCCCTAGTCAGCCGCTGCTGCCCACGCTGCATCCGACAGAACGCTGAGCGGCCATAACTCACCTGTTTCACGATCGCTCCAATGACTCGGTCGAGGGTGAACACATTGTAGGCCTATCACCACGGCCATGCCGTCAGCTCGTCTCCTCGATCGGGAAAGCCCCCATAGCAAAACGGACAAAGACCACTCACTTTCGTACGGAAGAACCATCGCATATGCTCTTCGAATGTCGCCTGATCCAACTCGTTCTCGAACACCTTCTCGCACGCGTCCAGCAGGTACAAGTATAGCACGTTGGGCTGCTCGTCGCCGTCCCGACTGCCTCCGAACGCTTCCAACGCCTGCTTCAGCACCGCGGGCGGTCCATTAGGCTCGTCCAGTCCGAGGTGCTCAGCGACCGGGTTCGCGAACAGTGACGCGTGCTTCTCCGCCGCCATCTGTGCGCCCACCTCCTTGCACGCCAGCAGCCGTGAGTACAGGAGCTGTAGACCGTGGCACCAGTGGGGCCATCACGGCGACCAAATCAATGCAGACCGTCAGCATGGGTCCCAAATATAATGCAGAAGTAGAACAGCCATTACGACACTCGCCTGTATCAGCCGCAGCAGGGTATAGAACGTCGTGCCAGCGAAGAAGGGCCGTCGGACCACTGTGGTCTCGCCCGCGCTTCGAGCTCCGCTTGCCTTCAATTCTCTGACCCAAATGTCCTCGGCATTAGTGCGGACGTCGCCTTTGCACGGTCCTGCTACGCCCTCCGCATGTCGTACACCGGGATTCGAAACGTCCTTGGGGCTTCCCCCAGCCAGCACGGGAGACGTCGGGCGGGTCAGCATAGGCGACTCATCCTTGCCGAGCTGCGGATTGTCCTTCGCTGTCTTGAGCAGACGCGTCCGCAGGTCCTGTGCTGAGACGCCCTCCTGCTGAGTTTCCTTCTCGGTTGCGTGCTCGTCGTCCAATGCGCTCTGTTCCTCGGATGGATCATCGTCAGGGCCAGGCGTCAGCGGTCCACACGCAGCGTTGAACTCCTGCGCTGATAGCATGAAGAGGGTCGGAATGAACGACCGCAGGAACTTCTCCATCCCGCGTCGCTCCGCCGGGCTGTACTGCTGCGAGGAGTGGTCTAAAAACGTGAACACCAGCTTGACACAGTCCTGCAGCAGCTCGACGTCCTCGAACTTGTACTCCAGCTGGTGGCCAATCGGTCGCATCCACGCATGCACCGGGGGCGATCCAGTCGACCCGCGCGAACTCCCGGCACCGTTCCGTACACCGTTCGGGTGGCCGTTGTCGCGCTCCACGGCCGCCTTTTTCGCCTTCTCAATCTCGTTGAAGAAGTGCTTCGCGGTGATGGTCTTCTTGTCGTTCTGCTTGAACGAGATGCCCTGGTGGTCGAGTGCCTTGTAGAAGTTCTTCGCGTCAATCTCCCGCCACGTCCTGTTCCACTCGCGCTGCGCCCGCCGCCACTCCTCGTCCTTGCGCCTCAGCCGCGCAAGCACGACAGGGACCGCCGTCGCAGGGGTCTCCCGCAGCGCCCGCAGCACCTCGTTGCCGCCGTCGAACCCGTACACCTTCCGGACGATGCGCTCGTAGATCGCCGGCGACATCCCGCCGAGGTCCGCCCCAAGACGGAAGTTGCTCCTCTCCTCTGCACTCATCGTCTCAATGCGCGCCTCGATCGGGTTGAAGTTCGCGATCGTCCGTGTCAGCGCCTCGATCTGCACCTGAAACTCGTGCCGCTCCTCCTCGCTCTTGTGCAGGGTGTCCTCGAACGAGTTCTTCTTGTGCGTCATGAACCCCGCATCCTCCGATGCCCATGTCGGGTGCGACACCCAAATGTCATTGAGCACGGACCAGCAGAGGCGATCCCGCCCCGAGCATGCCAGGCGCACCTCCTGCAACGGTCGTCAGCTATACTTGGACCATTCCGATGCGGCGGCGACGGGGACTCACGCTGTCAGGCAACTTCCTGTAACTGACTCCCTGCCCGTCTTTCGGAGGTAGAGCTGTATAGTAGTCGGGCGCCGCGGTTCGCAGGCTACCGGGTGGGCCCTCCTCGCGACCGGCCTGATCTTCATGCCCGAGGAGGTCCTTGAATTGTGTTAATAGCTCGCCGTCTCCCAGGAAGACTTCTGCTCGGTCAATGAGCGTCTTCGTGTCGATAATGTCGCGCGAGAACATGTTCAGTAGCTTCAAGAACTCGTCGTACGTACCGCCGCCTTCCAGCGCCTTCTTGGCGCGGTCGAAGAACAGCAGTTCATCCTGCCCAGACGATTGTGCAGGTCCCATTGGACCTACGCTGGCCGGGCGGATGGGGACAGGCTGCATTCCTGCTTGTTGATGCATAGGCGGCGGGATTGGGTGAACATGCATGTTCACGGGTTGCGGAGAATGCGGGACCTGATATGGAGAGAACTTGGGCGATGCGGGCTCGGTCCTCTGGTTGTTGGTGGTCTTCGCCCGTTTCGCGGCCTGGTGTGGGTACGTGAATCCATGCCCGACTCTGACATCGCTACGCGAACACTCACTCGACCTCCAGCAGCCTTCGGCGGCGCAGCGGGCTCCTTCTCCGGACGTTTCCTCCGCTTATTCTGAGGCTTGGTGCTCTTCTCGGCAGCCGGCGGCTCGGGGGGAGCGAACGAACCTGGCACACCGGGACCTGTGGCTGGCTGGGGCAAGATACCTACCAGTCCGAGCTGATGCATGGGAGGGACGGCCTCTGGCAGGAAGTCCTTGAACTCGTCCATGAGGTCGGGTGCATCTTTGAACAACATTTGGACCTGCGCGTAGACCTGGGATTGCTAGAAACCCGAACAACGTCAGGCAAGCTACCCTGAATCCAAGCGAGACAAGATGCTTACGTCCTGAATATGTCTCTGCTCCTTCTGGTACGTTTGCAGTATCTCCAGGAACTGCTTGTACGTCTCAGGGTCATCCGAGAAGCGATTCTTGATCTTGCTGAGGTAGTTGATTGCGTGGTGGAACTCGCCATTCTGTGCCTTCTCCGTCTGGCGAGTATTCAGGCTACCCAGTAGTGCGGCATCGTCCCGACCACCCAGTGCCGGGGACTGTGGCCCCTGGTGGGTCTGGCGCATACTTTGCATCTCGTGCACAATGTGCGGTGGCGGAGGTGCATGGATAGGTATCGGGGTGACTGGCCGCGACCCATTCCCAATGCCGACTGGCAGCACGGGCGGGGGAGGAAGTCCGAAGGGAGGTTGGGTGTATTGAGGAACCATACCTGGTGCTAGCATAGACTCTCGAGGGAGACCCTGGGGTATTCCGTACATAGTGGTCCGCTGCGTCACTCGCCCCATGGGTGTTGTTACAGTGATGGTGTCCGAGTACTCGTTGTTGAGCTCTATGCGGTAGCCAGGAGGTAGGAATGTGTTGAATCCTTGGATGAGTAGGGGGTTGCCGTGGAACAACATTGAGACGCGTTCGATGACGCCAGGTGTGTCAATCCTGCAGGTACAGGCAGGTCAGAGAGAACGGGAGGCGCCAGGACAGAGGCTGCACAGTTTCCGAGTGGCGTATACACAAGTGCACGTGGGGAAGGGGGATGTGCCACTCCGCGATTCTGGAAGGGCCAACAGAGAACTCACACTTGGCTCTTGAAGTCCTTCATGATGTCCAGGAAGTGGTTGTACACGTCCGGCTTGTCCTGGAACTGCAGCTTTACGGCATCCAGATATCCCAAAGCGTCCGACACGTTCAGCGGCCGCGCCTCTAACGACGACCCCGCGGACCCAGGTGCGCCGTTCTCGTTGGCGCCGTTCATGGGTGTAGTGGGCTTGGGGGTCTTCTTTGGTGTTCTGTTGCGCGACGGAGACGACGGAAGACTACCCCGTGTGCTATGGGTATCAAGGAATTGGGGTGCAGGTCCCGATCGCGGTGTCGGGGCGGGAAGCTTGGGCTGAGGGGTACTCCGACGAGAGAGCGGGGTAGAGCCGTCGTCAAGCGGTCTTTGTTCGTGGGGGGTGGGAGCTGGCTGCGGCCGTGACCGCGCAGGAAGATGGCGGTCTAGAGAGGGTGTCGAGGACGGTCCTGGGTCCATTGTGCGGGGCCGAGTCGCCTAGGATCTCGCTTCGAGGAGGAGCGCGTTCACAGCGCAAGATGAGGGCCGCGCGATCTACTCAACTTCGATCTAATCTTATCTCTACCCGGTAGATCCTCATCTTATCTCCCCTACTCGGTGCGTCACCGTGCGTCACCGAGCCAACCGATCGTGCTGCCGGTTAACCACGGTATGCTTGTTGCTGCTTGACGAACGAACATGCAAAATTCACATTGTATTTGCTGACGATGTCGACAACAGGAGTACAGTAAACCATCTGTTTAAGTACTAGCATTCAGTCAGAGACCAATAGCTCGCTGCGCAGTCAAGTACAACGCACGCAATGCTGAATGTGTGTCGATTAGAACATGTTTCACGCAAGGGGAATGGTATGCGTGACGTTTCTTAGTACAGACTATGGAACTTCTTGAAGTACCCTGCTGCCAGCTGGCGCTA